>CM062808.1:913997156-914597156 GCA_031772625.1 Pinus tabuliformis
TTCATAAGAAGTTAAACGGTCATGAGGGTAGTCCAAGGGTCACAAGGGTCAAGCATCACCCTTGGTTATATATTCCCCTCCCATTGTATAATCAAGGACTTTTCACCTTGGCTCCTCCACATAGCCTTGAGAGTAGACAGTCAATTGTTTGAGGAGTGAGGAGTGGCTCCATATCCCACTGCTGGGACTATGATGTATGATGTACAGATGTGTCTTGGGAATTTTTCTTAATACAGAATCCTATTAAGGCTAGCATGTTTTCATGCATGTTTTGTATATGTTTGTAAGACTATTATTTCGACATTTGTAACGCATGTTTGTTTCACTTGTACTAAGATAGTTAAACTACTTCGTTTGTTTTAGTACTTACATTGTTGGGAATGTGTTGTACTGGTTATCATTGTTGTCTCATCCATGTGGACTAGTCTATGGGATACTAAACAAACTGATTTTGTGTACTAGTTATCAATGTTGTCACATCCTTGTGGACTACTCCACGAGATACTCGATTTACCATCTTTGTGTTCTGCTTCCAATTACTTTCATGTCCTTGTGGACTACCCCGTGGGGTGATATACATGTTGTCCCCTTCACTTTGGTTTTAACAACTTCTGCATCCGCTCTGGACTATTCTGTTGGATGCTAGAAAGACCTTTCTAGTTCGCATGTGTCTCTTCCTGGGTGGTACTATTACCTCTCACTTAGAGGCTCAGTTTACTCTCTCCCTTTATAGTAAGAGAACCAATGCATGAGTTACATTATGCACTCACTAGGCGTACTCAATAGTCTTGGGAATTCACCACTCCCATGATTCCATATGTCGTGACGAATGCCCAAGCACATCATGTGATATTTTATTTTCTCATGAAGAATCTAACTCATATCTAGAATGTGCTCCGGTCAAAGAAGATGTCCAAATCAAAACTTCATCTCCACCTCACTTTCCTTTGTGTCCTGCCATTCGCAACGCATCTACATGCGGCGAAGATGCTCCATGTTCTCTTTCTTGTTCATCTGATGAGTTATATCCTCGATTGACAAAAGATGGTGAGGTTTTCCATGATAAAATTGAAAACAATCTAATCGCACAGGACTCTTCTGACCCCTCATCATCTCATATGTTGCATGAAGACAACCTATCAAATCAGCTTCCTCATGCGAGCTCATCAATTCATTCATCTTTGGACGTACCATCAAAAGAACCTCCTCAATTGATAAATTTGATTATTGTTGAAACCTATAACAAGATGGTTGTCATCCAGAAAGAAATTTTGAAACTAACAGGAGAAACCACCCTCAAGCCATGCATGATCTTGTTCCAGCTTCAAAATTCAATTCTGCAATTCTGGAAAGTTTTGAGACGTGCCAAGGAGTCAAGGCATTTCAACATTCGTTGATGGTTATATCAGGACTTCGCAACTCCGATAAGCCCCTAAACCAAATAATATATGGTTTCTCACAGACAATCTATCTATTTGCATGGTTGCACACGATGTGAATTCTGGAGTAAAAAAAATTTGTGATTCTGGGTGTGACCGCTCAAACCTTCAAAATTTCACTTATCACCGAATTCATGAATTTGTTACAGCACATCCATCTTCATGAAAATATCTCACGTCAAACTCAGGTTGGGAATGTTCATCTCTCATGAAGTCATGAAATTGTGAAGTTTATCAACTCAAATACTATCTTTGCCCGCAATCATACTTATCGAATTTCCCTCTTCATGGTCAGCTCCTTGACCTTCTTGTGAACCTTATACTATAAATATGTATGTTCATTACACTAGAGATATCCCTGGGTGATGATGAACACACAAGCTATCACACGAATCGATTTCCACTCCATTCACCATGCCTCAACTAGTTTCATGCATTCACGTTGCCAGCATCCTTTTTAAATTCTTGTGATGACTATGATGCTTGCGTAATTGGTCACCAGTTGCAGGTAGGTGGTCCATCATATCTAGCTCACAACGAAATTGGTTTGATTGTTCATAGCATTTGCAAGAATGTTCATATGGATTTTTCTTTGTTCATTTCAAACTAGAAATCTAACATCTCAATTAGCTCATCTAATCATTTCTCTGTCTTGGGTAATTGTCATTCGTCTTATCATTTTCCCATCATCACATTTGATGACAGTGGTTTTTATCTCTCTGACCTTCACCATTTAACATCTCTTGCTTCAGACTTATGTCAATCATGTAAGGCATTTCAGCCTTCATTGATGGCTATGGCAGGCCCGCATTGTCTCAGCATGACCGTCAAGAATGACTATATGTATGCTTCTTTACAAGATTCCTAGCATGATCCCATCTCTCCAATCGAAAAAATATCTTTTCAAAGACCATGAGGCTTTCCAGACAGCCATTATGAATTTTATGATCCAATCATTGAATGGTTGGAACAATCTTACTTGGCGAGCTAAGTTATAGGCAGCAAGTTTCAATTTGGTTCAGACAAGGACGCACCCGGAAGAGGCTTCTGAGGTTTGTTGAAAAGTGGTATCCATCAAAGAGGTAAGCATGTGCATTGGGTAAAAGTAGTGGTTGTGACACGTCTTTCTACCCACAGGCAAGACCTTCCTTGCCATGTGAAAATTTTTCAAGTTTCTGTATTTTATGTTGCACATCACCTTTTATATGTTGTAATCATTCATACCTTTGTGAATGCAGGTCGGGAATGACTACGATGGCTTTACAAGAAATTTCATTACATTTAACCCCAACCGTCTAGTTGTTAGTATAGGTGTAGGATTAGTTGTCTTATTTTTCCTTTCCTTGCACTCGTCTTGCACTCATTCGCTGTAGTTCATCCTGGTTGTCTCAGTCTGGTTTTACAAAATGTTTGCTTTAGTCATTTTGTTGTCTTGTCTTTCGATTTTGGTTTCATGTTTCTGTGCCCCCTTTATTTTTGCTTTGTTTCCTTCCTTGTTCAGTTTTCCTTTTGTTTTCACTACGTGAATAAGTGTTGTGCCTGGACCTGCGTCTTGGCTTCAGAATGTGTATGTGGATAACATTCAAAGATTCTTTTGACACTACAACCCTTGGCCAGTCCTGTGTCTATCTTCCTTTTGTTTGGTTGTAACTTTTGGTCGATGAAGTCTTGAAGAAAAATAAGATTTGATCGTAAGGAGAGCTTTGGTCCAACCATGAACCTGTTTCCAGTCTAGGAAACCTCATGCCTGTACTTAGTTTTCTGCTTTAGTGTGTTCAAGCTTATGCAACTAGTAGAAATGGAGAATGGGAAAATTCTAAATGAGAAAACCTAAATTAGAGGTCTTTAAATACTTCTCTAAAGGAAAAACCTCTCCTCCTCTTAATAAGTTGGGATCCCTCTTCCACCCCAAAAATAAATAAGTTTTGATGCACAGTTCTCTTTCAAAAAAAATAAAGACGAAAGAAGAGAAAGGCTTCCTACGCAAAGAGGTGAAGCAAGCAACGCCACTGGGGTACTATCCAAGCCTGCTCGTAGTGGAGCAATGCTTGTGCTCCTGCGTGACTCTGTTGGGGTACTATCTAGGCTTGCTAGCGGTAGAGAAACACCAAAGATGAAAAATTATACTCTGGAAATCTTAAGCTCGCGAGCTAAACAACCCTTCCCTATTCGAAACATTGTGATCTGATTGAATCTTTTGTTGTGCTCAACTAAGTTGGTACAAGGCAAACCATGTCTATCCATGGGTTAAGTGTGGAAGCTGAAGTAATTTTCACAATGAATCAATACTCCCTGATGGACCAAGACTCGGCACTGAACGAACCAAGACAGAGAAGTTGGAACTCAACTAGTGTGTTGCCAAGGGTTGTATCAGTTGCAACACCCTCCAAAATTTTGGCCCTCACTCAAATTTCAAAGCCTACTGTGGATCCTGTGATCAATCGTTCCTTAGTCACTTATTGGTAAGCTGATGATCTCAAGCTCCCATTTTCGATCTTAAGATTCATTCATGCTTTTATCTTTCAACAGTATGGGTCATCTTTGGGGATGGGGATTATCGCTTGTTATGCAAAGAGAATTTTGTTTTAATTCAAGGAGAACACTGCCCAGCCTCCCTTAGAATTAAAAACTTTGCAGATGTGTCCTCCCAGGGCCTCATCCCACAGCAGTGTCTTGGCTCCAGAAACTACGCAGTTTGTCCCTCAGTGGCCTCGTGTCCCTTGGATCTCGAAACTGCACAGATGTATCCTCCCAGGGTGTTATAGCACCATTTGCCACTCTTGGTAGATCTGATGCTCTGGTTATGGCCTAGGGAAACCCTTCCTTCGATACTTAGTCCAAAATCTAAAAACAGTGTTTTATTCCCTATACGCTACTTTTCCTTGTGATAAAAGCATGTACACACGGGTTAGCATATACCCAACCTGCGTACATATGTTAAAACACTTAAAAAAATAAATCTCCTTAATTTTGGGCGGTGTTCACGGGTTTTACCTATTACTCACCAACTATTGTTTGTGGCCCAGCTATTTTCCAACTGAAAAAACTAATTTGGGGAAGTATAAATAAACCTCCATGGGAAGGCCTTAAGAGAGAAGAGATGATATATTGATACTATAGCGAGATTATCCTTGATTGAGTCTGACGAAAACCCTGTGCCTCCTACACTCCCCAAAGCTTCAGGAAACCTTTGTTTCCTTGTTAGATATATCCTTCATCTTTCTTGAAGATATCCTTGTATTGGTGATGGAGGAAGATTGTTGAGGCTGGGAAAGGACGAATCTAGAGGACAGTTCTGCTTGGAGCTAGAGAAGGACTCAGGTCGTATTTCTCCACTTTACTTGTAGCTAACTTCAATAAAGGAATGTTGTTTTGTTTTCGATATTAAATGTGTTTATTCATCTATTTATTATGTAATTCGCTTATGAACCTTACATTGATGCATAATTGTTCATTCATTTATATGATTTAAAGTTAAAATCATGAACATGCTTTACGTTTCTGCTGTTTTATATGTTTCATTTGAATAATTTTCAGGTTTCGAAGATATCAAGAGAAGCTAAGGGTTTGCACCCGGCAATATCTACTCAAACATAGGACTCTCGGGTAAGGACACTCTTACACAGTTCAGTAGTATAAGCATTTAGGTTGATTGGTTCAGCATTTCTTCTTGTGGTTCGCCCTCTGCTCTGTTGGGGTTCTCAACCCAAGACCCTAGGGTGGTCTCACCCACAACAGAATTGGCAACTCCACTGGGGATAAAATTCTTGTTATTCCTAGTTTGGGTTGTTTGTTCTCAATAAGGATTCAATTTCTCGATTGCTTGCTTTTACAATGTTGTTTGATCCATTAGTGTCCCAGGCATCAAGTCTAATCTTCTTAATCAGACTTTGATTTTTATTTTTTACTAATTAACTTTGTATACGTTGTTTTCCTAGGTTACAGTCATGTATACACGCAGGTTTCTTCAAGCAGACTCGTGTATAGATGAGTTTCTTGTATTAGAAACGTGTGTGCACACTTCTATGTCTTTACATAGTCGCGTATGCAATTTTTTGAATTGTTTTTTCAAATCATTTTTCCTAGTTAGGACTTCTAACTGGTTTTTTATGCTATTGTATGGTCATATGTTGTCTGGAGAACTCCATTTTCCTGCAAACTTTCTTTTTCAAAATCTCCTTCTCACTGAAAAGTCTTGTTTGGCCTAGGATTACTTCTTAAGCAAGTTTGTAGTTTATGTCTTGGGTTCAAGACTTTGTTTTGAAGTTCTTGGATGTTCTGGTTTTCCAAAACAAGAAATTGATTTTGATTTCATTTTCAGCCCAAATTTCAAGTTTGCTTGCTTTGCTTTTCCTTTTTTTATGGCCTTGTTGCTTTCCGTGCCTTTCTGAGAGTCTTTTTGGCAAGTTTGAAAGTATTTCTTTCTTGATATTTTATTGGTTTGCCAAAATCTTTTGCTATTGTTTGGATCAATTTGTGCAAGTTTGTATTCTTTCTTCATTTATTCATGAGTTTTATAACTTGCGAGATTGGAAGACTCCTCGTACTTATTTCTTGACCTTTCGAATTTTAGTAGCAATTTTTTGACCTCAAAAAGTTGCTTTTGTTTCCTTAAAAGAAAAATCACAAAAACATTGCTTTTTGTTTTTCTTTTTCCAAGCTTTTGGTTTATGGTTTCTTTTTTTTTGTTGTTGAGAAGCGAATTGTGATCTTTTGCAATTTGTTCTTCTTGCTTTGGAGAGATTTTTTTTTCAATTTTTTGGCCCTCTTCATTTTCAAGTTGGCTTATTGTCTCTATAAAGAACCACATTTGCTTGTGAGTGTTATTTAGGATCTTGCATCATCATTTTGACTTGCATTAGTTTAGTTTGCATTTTTAAGCATTCTTAGTCTTTTTAGATTTTGGGTGTGTGTGGATTGTTTCAGAAAAGAAAAGAAAAATATTGTGCTTATCTATAGATTTTCGTAGAACCCAAGTAGAAATCACTCTTCATCGAAGAAAATGGCTACATCCATATAGTTATTTTTCTATTGATTTCTTTTGCGTCATAAAACATCATCAGTTTCACTCTCGTAATTCCCCCTAACTTAAAGAACATCTATATAAAATCAAGCGATCTAATAAAATGAACTAGAAATTTTATTTTTTTCATTAATAAACACCAACAAGTTTAGGTTCATTAGGGCCTTAGAATAGGTGAGTGGAGAGTTAACTCTCCAAGGCCACTCAAATTACAAAACTTAGAAGTTGAATAAAGAGTGAAACTCAATATCATTAGAAATACCGAGAAAGCTTCATGAATGTGAGTTAAGAACGAGGGAGAGTAAAGACAAGGAAGAGAGATACCCCCTATCCTACTTGTTGGATAACGACTCATGACTGTTTCGCTCGGCTTTTGATACGAGTTGGTATCCATAGTTGCCTTTCCTAGGGATCGCATAGGTGGCTGCGGAGGGAATCTCATGACACCTAAGGCTAACGATTCATCATGTTCAACAGTACTTATAGAGGGTATCATTGCAAATATTGGGTGCTTGCACTGTCAAAGGTTGTTGTCTAGAGGTCAGCGTAACTACTTCTGATACCTTCGCTAGTAGGCTTGGGGCATAATTACCCCAGACTATTTTCAGAAGGCCCTTGATTTTGACTTCCTTTTATTTTGGTGTCTGGTCCTAATCACCTAGAGCGGAAATAATTGAAAGTTGTTTGATTGCTTGTATCTTTAGAGACTTTTTAGAGAGTGCTTTGTGCTCATAGTTGGCCTAGCTTTACAATTTTCCTGAGTCTTTAAGTAAATATCTTTAAAATAATTCAAAGTGGTTGATCGATTGGCTCGTCGGTCCAGGAGATTTCGTGGGCTATCACCTACAAGTCCTGAGCCTTCTCTTTGAAGGCATAGGAGCAATCATGCCAGTGGTTTTCAACCGGTGGCATTAGACGCATCAGAGATTGATCCTCTAGTTGGAGTTATTGATTCGCAAGATAGACCTCGTACAAGTAGAGAGTTAGAGAGGAACAGTCTAGTTGTTTCTTGAGTCCTCTTCTAGTCAGAAGACAATATTGAGGTTGAAGAGCTTTCTGAGTCTATTGTGGCTCCTAATTCTCCTCATCCTCCTAATTATCCAAACATTTTATTATACATCGGGACTCCGACCAATAGGCCTTCAAGCCCAGGTCTATATCGATCTTTTCCTTCGATGACCACTATTGGAAGCATGGCATCTGCAACAAGTGCTACGAGTATGAAAACTCTTGTAAACGTACAAGGAGGAGGAACTATTTCCATACCTTCCATTACTCCTAGCACTGTTATTTTTGGTTCTACTTCCATTCCATCTTCGAGTGGAAGTTCTCAAGTCGTTGCCTCTGCAATTGGTTTTTTCCCTTTTGGAATGCTAACTAGCACGATTCCTTTAGTTCCTTTAAGTATTCCATCAGCTGCCTCCACATCCATGGCAAGTGGATCAGCTTCTTTTCAGGGTTTCCCATTTAGAGGTGGTCATACACTACAATCCAATCCAACTTTGGGATCAATGACTTTTTCCTCTACGGGTCAAAGTTATAATCCCTTTCAAAGTTGGACAAACTCTGCAGTTAGTGGGTTAGGAGCTGGGAAACAATTTTATTTTGGTCAACAATGGAATATGTCGTATTCTTCTGTCAGTTATTTCCAAAAAATTTCTCCCTATGCTAATGCATGGAACCCTTATTAGGGGCTCTCTGCTCCTTTTAACACTTCTCTAGGGGGCAACTTTACCAGTTACGGAGGTTTTTCGATAGGAGTTGGTCAAAGTCCGGTTTTTTATGGACTACAATGGGCTCCTTATGGTTCAATTGGGTCTATGAGTTACTTCAGGAAACCTGGTGCCTTCACAAATCCAGGCCATTTTTTTCAGAACGTTGGGAGTTCTGCCCACACCGGGTGGAATCCTCATGGTCTGCCTCGAATCCATTTTCTGGCAACATTAAACTTGCCAGATCTATATAAATTGACTAATGATCGAATTAGGCATAACCTAGTTTGTCCTCCGATCCCAACCAAGCTTCCCTCAGATATACCAAAATTCAGGGGGAAGGTTGGTGAAGATTTGAGTGACCACTTAACCATTTTCCACGTATGGTATTCGTCCAACTCCCTGATAGACGATTCAATCAGGTTGAGATTATTTCAATGTACCCTAACTGGAAATGCGGCTAAGTGGTACATAGAATTCCTAGTGGGAACCTTCACTTCTTTCGGCGATTTGGCTACTATCTTTTTGAACCATTTTCAATTACCAATCCAATATGATGTTGGAATTGAGCTTCTGGCTGATTTCCAACAAGATTAGGCAACTCACATTTTGGATCATATCCAAGAATGGAGGAGAAGGAAGAGGCTCATTAAAGCCGATATTCCATAAGAATTCCTTCTTGAATGGTTTCTTAAATCATTACAACTTGATATCTCTAAGGACGTGTCCCTCTCCGGTGTTTTCATTGAAGAGCGGGCTATTTTCAGAGCCCAGCAATTGGAACTTATATATTCTCAGTCTGGGGTTCTTCAAAAAATTCTACCTGACGCTCCTAGATCCAAGGTGGATATAGCCAAACTGAAGGGGGGTCGCCATGCCGATGGGCTAGTCTGATCAATTGATGCTAACATGGCTAACCTGATGAATCAATTGCAGCAGTTATCTTTACAAACTACTTCTTCTATGCAGGCATTATCATCTATATCTACACCTTCTCAACCGATGTATATAAATTTCGTCCAAACTTCTAACCTCAAAGGAAACCAACAATCTAATGGGAAGAAGAAATGAAGAGGTAGGAAAAAGGGCCAATATGGGAAGGGCAATGCAAACAAACCCAACAATGATGTCGGAGGGGGTAGAAAATAGTTCAAGAAAAAGTAAAATTTCCATGCAAGTTATGCAATGGGGATCATTTGACTCATCTCTGCCCTAAGATCCAAGACGCTCAGTGCTTGTTAGTGTAGCAGGGGTCCTCTAGCTCCCAGGTTGTCCTCACTAACCCTTTTCCCCAAGGACAACAGTTACTTGCTAGCGTAAACTCAACTATTGGTAGATAATTCGTCAAATTTCTTCATGATGAGCTCACATATTTTTCTTGCCATGGGATTGTGTGATTATGGTGAATTGGAATCATCTAAGGCTAAGTCTGCTTTCGATGCCTCAGAGCCACTCCATATTGACAGGCCTTGTGTTGATTCTATACCTCAGATGCTGAAAGGCTCCGCAAAGTGCTCGGCCGTTAAACCTAAGGCTAGGGTATCCCAGAACTACTCAATTGTAGAAGATCTAGCTCAAATTCCTTGTGTTATGTCACCGTTAGAGGTACTCCAATCATTCCTCTCTCAGAGGCTCTCAGCAATCAGAGCAGTAGATCAAAATATTCTCTTGTGATCACTTTTGATATGTCAAACGTCAAAAAGAGACTTCCTCATCATATGGCTTTTCAGATAAAGTCTACATATAGAAAGACCAACATCTTTCAAACCGTTATCGATGAAGGAGCTTCCACATGTGTGATGTCCATGTCATGTTAGAAGGCCATTAGATCACATCAAGTTGTTCCTTCATCGACTCTATTGACGGCATTTGATGGACATTCTCATAGGCCGCACGGGATTATTCCAGCCTTTCCCATCTATGTTGGGGGAAAGGTGGTAAATATTGAGGTAGAAATAATCGATGTGAATCTGGATTGCAACCTCCTCTTAGGCAGGAATTGGATTTATGAGATGGATGCCATAGTTTCATCATTATTTCGCATCCTTTGTTTTCCTCTTGAGGGGAGGATTGTGAAAGTTGATCAGATGGACTATTCTCTGGTTGAATCCCACGCATCTTTTGATTCTATTGTTCCATTAGTGAAAAATCCCAAGCAACCTATAGATAGTTTAGGAGTTGGGGTGTAATCTTCTTTAATGGGTGTTTTTTATCTTCCTTCTTCTATAGCAAGAATCAATGCTATTTCATCCTCCAAGGGGCCTTCTCGAAGAGAGTTTTTTCGAACTCATTATTTTTCGAACCCTTGGCCTTTACCCCGTCTAACACCACATTATATGGAGGGCAGGTAGGTGGAATGGAATGTCTTATGTCTGCAACATAAATTTCTTATCAGTCTATTTTTAACTTTGCAAACTCCCATCCTACTCCTTTCTCACCAGAGGAGTTAGATGGAGATGTGGCTCCAGCTTAGACCCTTGACTCAAGGTTGAGGATTGCTTAGATATAGGCTTACCATCTAAGGAAGAAATCCTAGAAGCAATGATGGGTGTTGATAGACCATGGGATGATCTACACCATCGTTCATATTTCCTCCCTCATTTGCAAGAAATTGAGTCAAGTTTGTCCAGTCCTTCTACTAGTGATTTTCATACAGTTTTAAACCCTTTGGCCTCAGCACAGTTTTTTTCCGAAGGTAACATGTTTGTTATCTCACAAACTATACCAGTGAACATCTCTAGGAATCCTAACATAATCGAAAATGTCTTCATCGGAGCTTACTGTTCCCCTGAAGAAATTCAAATTCATACTGACCTCTTCAAAGAGTTTCGTGATGTGTTTTCTTGGTATTATAAGGAAATGCCTGGAATAGATCCATCTATTGTCCAACATGAGATCAATACATATGAAAATGCTAAACCTATTCGTTAAAAACATCGACTGGTTAACCCTAGAAAAGCAGCAGCTATCAAAGTTGAAGTCGAAAAGTTGCTAAAGGCGAGCGTTCCAATAAGTGAGTGGGTCTCTAATCCAATCCCCGTAGACAAAAATAAAGGAATGATTTGAGTATGTATTGACTTTAGGGACCTAAATAAGGCTTTTCCAAAAGACAATTACCCCACGCCTTTTATTGATCAAATTATTGATGAATGTGTGGGTAATGAAATTTTTTTTGTTCATGGATGGATTCTTTGGTTACAATCAAATTGTTATCCGTCCATAAGATCAGCACAAGACAGCCTTTATTTGTCCTTAGGGTACGTTTGCGTACAAAAATATGCCTTTTGGCCTCAAAAATGTTGGAGCCACTTTTCAACGGGTCGTGTCTTATGCTTTTCACAACATCAAGCACATTATCGAAGCATATCTAGATGATCTAGCCGCTCATTCTCGAAAGAGAATTGATCATCCAAAGAACCTTTGGTTGATCTTTGAGCGGTGTCATTTTTATAAAATCCATTCGAATCCGAATAAGTGAGTGTTCACATTCACATCCGGTCAGTTATTAGGATTCATCATGTCAACAGAGGGGATTCATGTTGATCCCTTCAAGGTTGAGGGAATACTTCAGTTGCCTCCCCTGTCTTCCATACGTCAACTTCAAAGTCTCCAAGGAAAAGAAAATTCCTTGACGAGATTTATAGCCAATTACGCCGAAATCACAAAAGGATTTATTTGTTGGCTTAAGAAAGGGGTCCCATTTTTATGGGATGATTTCGCGCAACGATATTTTGCTGCTTTGAAAAAATGATTAACCTCTGCTCCATTGTTGAGTCCACTTGATTATAGTAGAGATTTCCTCTTGTATATCCCTGCACCAAAATCAACCATTGGTATGGTTCTGGTTCAGGAAGATGACTCCTTATGTGAGCATGTAATCTACTATCTAAGTCGAGGCTTGGTAGGTCCTGAACTGTGCTATTCTCCAATCATGAAATTAGCTTTGGCAGTTTTTCATGCTATCCAACGACTTCGGCATTACATTCTGCTTCGAAAAATGTTTGTCTTACCAGCCGTCAATCCATTTTAGTTTGTTCTCAGTAGGCGAGTGACTGGGGGCAAATATAATATATGGATTGTCATTTTTCAAGAATTCGATCTCAAATTCATGTCGGCTAAATCCAAGAAATATTTAGTATTTGTAGAGTTGATATCAGAGTTGCCTTGTGAGGAAGAAATTATTCACGAGGAAATTTTTCTTGATGAACACTTATTTCTTATTTCTTCACAAGATCCTTGGTATGGGGCTATCATTATATATGCCCAGACTTCAAATTTCCCGCCCCCTTTTTCCAAAGATGAGAGTAGAAAGTTATGTCACCTCACTAAGAATTATTTATTATAGGTGACACATTGTATCATCGCAGGATTGATTCAATCCTTAGTTGTTGTTTAACCTTGGAAGAAGTCAAGTCAGTTCTTAATGATTGCCACAGTGGAGCTTGTGGCGGTCATCTATCTGGGCTTGCAACAGCCCAAAAAAAATTGCGAGTAGGCTACTTTTGGCCTTCGATCTTCGAAGATTGTATTGAAGCAATCAAAAGATGCCATCCTTGTCAAGTATATACTCAGAAAATGCATGCACATCCAGCTTCATTTTTTCCTATTATCACCGTCAGTCCTTTCACAAAGTGGGGCATTGATTTTACTACTTGCAGTCCACCTTCAATAGGAAATCACAAGTATATCATAGTGGTTGTTGACTACTTTATGAAGTGGGTTGAGGCCATGCCTACTTTTAAGAATGACAGTGAAACAGTGGCCTTGTTTCTCTTCAATCAAGTTATTTCTCGGTTTGGTATCCCTAAAGAGATTGTCACTGATCATGGCAGTCATTTACAAAATCAACTAATGTCTGAATTAGCTCTCAAGTTGGGTTTCCAGTAGGAGAATCCATCTCCGTATTATCCTCAGGCCAATGGGCAGGTTGAATCCGTGAACAAATCCTTAAAATCATCCTACAAAGGAAGATTAACAAAGCTAGATCCAATTGGCACATCATGTTGTATTCGGCACTTTGGGCATACCAAACATCAATTAATACTTCCACTAGCTTTACTCCTTTTCAACTGGTTTACGGGTTGTAATCTATCTTTCCTATTGAATGTGAAATTCCTTCCCTTAAACTAGTTGTTGAACTTCTTCCAAAGACTTCTAGTCTCGAGGAGCGCCTCATTCGTTTGGAGCATCTTAACGAGTAGCATCGAGATTCCGCCACAATAAACGAAGCCCATAAAAAGAGGGTAAAAATGGAATACGATAAAGTTGTCCATCCTAGAAATTTTTCTGAAGGTGACCTTGTCCTGGTCTATGATCAAGATAAAGACGCCTTGGGGGTAGGCAAGTTTAAATCTATGTGGTAAGGTCCCATTTATAGTCAAGCGAGTTTTTAAAAAGGGAGCTTATGAATTAATTGAATTTGAAGGAAATAAGTTGGCAGAGCCCAGAAATGGACTCTACCTTAAGAAGTACTTTACTTAGGCTTCGATCGAGAACTTACTTGTTTGTATATATTGTACGTTTATACATATCTATCTATCAGTTTTAGTGATGTCTATATTTTTTATCTGCTTTGGTAGGTATTGATGGACGATTCAATATATTTAGGATTCACCGATGGTGTGAGTAGGCATACCCGGAACCTTTCTTCTGTGGCTTGGGTGATTTATTAACCATCTGGCCAGTTGATGGTTTCGAGAGGAGTATGTATCGGTCCTGCTTCAAATAATGTTGCCGAATATATTTTCGTTATTAATTTTCTACCTGAAGAGATATCTCTTGATATTGATTCGTTAGTGGTTTATTTAGACTCACAACGGGTGGCATCTTAGCTGAATAACATTTATCGGGTATGAGATCCTTATTTGTATCGCTAATTTCTGAGAGTACGATCGTTGCAATGATCATTTGATTATATCACATATGTTTACATTCCACGATCAGAAAATTCCTTAGCTGATTCTATTTCTAATCAAGCATTGAACTGGCATATAAATCATTCATCAAGTTGAAAAACATCAAAAATAATTGAAGTATCATTTGTATATATGATCATCATAAAATCGCATGTATATAGATAGACTGTTTGTGTCCAAAATAATATACAAAAATCAGGACAAAATGCCCTACAAAATTTGGGCTTATGCCCATCATCATGTCTAATCATAAAAAGATCCGATCATCTATATGGCTGGCTCAGGATGAGCAACTATAAAATAAACAATGGCATTAGCCACATGCCGGAAGAGTCGCACCCAGCCCCGTGGTACTCCTACCACGTGACACTGCATCTCCTCGGGTAAGTCCTCTATTGCTATCATGGGTACTTGGTGAGTCAAGCTCACCAAGTTCCTCTGAACTGCATGGAGAACTCTCTCCATCTCAGCTGCAACCCCTTTGATAGCTCTTCCATGACACCTATGTCAAAGAAATTCATCAGGTCTCACTGGCCCCACATCTTAAACATTATCATATATTTTGTAAGTGTCTTGTCTCACAAAAAAATATTTTTAAGTTCATTTATATTAGAAATCCAAAAAATCTTAAGAAATTCAAAAAAAATTAAAAAATTGTTACCTATGGGGCCCCTATGCTTCATTTGGTGGTAATACTAAAATTGGATTTCCTCATAAATCTATTCTGACATAGGGGTAGTCATCGACTACGATGACCTGTTGATCCCACCATGCAAAAAACTCATCGTCAAAAGTTGTCTTGGGGACATCACCACCCCCTAGGCGTTTCATCATGTCATCCGATCTGCTCATTTGCGGATCCCTCGGGCTGCTAATGGTCGACAGCACCTTGGGTCGAAGCCCAAGCACTTTCTCAAAGAAGAATGAGCATAATATTGTGTCATACCCAAAATTATTTGTCTAACCCTTCTAAATGGAAGTGAGTTGGTTCTTCATGTTGGTCAGTAGAGGTGTGCACCAATCAAACACAGTAGTGAGGCATTCCACTGTTAGGCTCATAGATACCCATGAGGCTTGATGTAAAGCAACGGAACCGTTTACCTTGGCGATGGTAAACAATAGGATCTTCAAGGATAAGCTCTCTACGTGCTTGATTGGAATCTGACTTCCAATCTTTTCAAGATGACCAAGACAATATATGTGGACATAGTCTTCAACACTAAGACTACCTCTTGTCCTACCAATAGAATGCACTATCTCTCCCCTTCGAGAAAGACCAGTAATGAAGTAAATATCTTTGATCTCAATCCTTAGGGGCATCTGATCGATCATGAATGAATTATCCTCTGCACTCCAGTAATGTATCAACAACTCAAGAAATCATGTGTTTGCTTTGAGATTTAGCATTTTAATGAATTTTAGCAAGCCACAGCCTCTCAAAGCATCCAAAGCATTTTGATCCTCCATTACTTGGTTATCAATGGAACTATGCTCCCTTTCTCTCCAGGTGATTGTCATCCTACCCAAAAAAGATGTTTCAAATCATTAGATTTATGTTTTAATTTTTTTAACCGTGCACACCCGGGTTGCCTTTTTACATAGTCGCGTGTAGGGCCCTTGTATACGTGGGTTACCTGTATTCAACCCGCGTGTACACAGAGTTGAAATTTTTAACATATTTTTCTACGGTCAAAATTTGGAAAAAAACATCTAAAGGTATCACAAATGATTAAAAGCATGATAAAAGGGTTACCTGGAAGTTTTTGAGTAATTTGAATGGTTGAATTGGACAGAGGAAAGTCATTTGAGTTTGTCTCCACAGCTACTTTCTCAAAACACAAATGACAAAAATGTGAGTCCAAAAGTCCTTGTATAGGTTGCAAAATGAAAATTATTTTTTCAAAATTTGAATTTTATCTTATGGACTTTTTTACCTTTTGGCTTGGAGTGTCGGGAATGGGTTGTCTTTATAGGAAATTTTGGAGACTTTTTTGAAAAAGCATTTTGGTCCCATGACCGCAGACCCGTCATGGAAGGTATCATTTTATTACTGGCATATAGGTTAGGGAATACCACTTTCCGCTACATTTTTCATACTAGCCTCCATAATGCGATATGTTTTCCATAGTGTTATGAAGAATTTGGTATCTACGGATAAATACGAATTCCCTAGATAAGTAGCCATATCTAGAACAACAGTTTAAAGAACTTTAAACTTTTTCTATAAACAATATATAAGAAAAAGAGAATGAGAGGACCTACTTATATTTTTTCTTTCCTCTTGTCTCCTTTGTATCGGTCCCGTCGCTCCTTCATGTACTTAACATAGTTGAGAATTACCTCTAAACATCAACAGAAGACAAAGAACCAATCAAAGAAAAATATCTATTGATTACAAGTAAATGGAATCAGATACATTCACACATATAAGCATCATATATCAATATATGCATATGGAAAAAGGTGTAAATACTTTATTGAATAGAAGGAAGAATTACAGCCATGAAGCCTGATTCGAAGTCACTCCTCCAGCTTTGGTTCCATCCACATCACATCATAAGCATAACATTCCAGCAACATAACTACACTTACAATAGTCTCAATTCTCAAACTAACGTTACCTCCTTACAATTCATCAAAGTCCAACACCTGATCACTTAGATGAGTGCTCAATATATAGGAAGATGAAGGAGGTTATGTCATAAATGGGCGTATTGAATGGCCTTCCATACTTAGAATTAGTTCCATGGAGGAAGGGATGAGAGGATAGGATGTATCTTAACTCATTCCTCATCCATTTTCGAGCTCATAGGAGATGACAAGTGTGGGAATCATCTATAAGGCTCTAGAAGATAAGAATATTCCCCAAACCCTATTTGAATTTCGCTCAATCTCGCCTAGCATAGGTCAAAGAGGGCCTAAGTGCTCTGCAAAGCACCCTGGCATGGACTCAACTACTCTGTAGCGCACCCTTGCATGGGCCTAACTGCGCCGCTCCCTCTAGAGGTCATTTCAAGATGTCTTCAGGCCATGAAACTGTTTGGGAAGGAGGAATTCAAAAGGTTGACTTGTTTAGGGCATGTATCAACTAAAATTAGGGTTTGATGAGCCCTAAAACATTGATCTAGATGATGGGAGTGATGCGCCCAAATGTATCTATAACAGTTTCCCTCTAAAGCACGAAGTCGAAAATGTAATGCCGAGTTAAATGCTTTACAATGTGATGAGGAGGTTCCGAGGTGGATGGTGACCTGCATCGATTACAATACATAATATCATGATATTTTGATTTTTTATCATGAATCGCTGAGGGAAGGCATACCCATGCTTAGCATATAAACTTCCATTACAAGTACATAGACAGTCGTCTACAGATATAGACCCATGATTGGAATGACTATCAATGTAAATCCATTGTATGGATGATTTGGTACATTTCCTAAAATCGCAGCCCAAATGGATGAAACTAGATCCAGGGTCTTCTATCTTGTTTAATCATTCACTCAAGTACGAGTCTAACCATGTGAATATGTGATCTGAAGTCGAACATGGAAAGACACCGTCTAATTACCAGCCAATGATGTGAGTTGTTAACAGACACAAGAAAAAAACAGATAATGATAATGATCCTCAAGGTACTACAGTACATTATGCATGGTGTGAATGGATGTTTTGATGGTAAACACCATACAAAGTATTTCGGGCGAAGTCCAGTGATGTCAACCTATCGTCGGAAGCAAGAAACCTACCATTGATGTATGCAAGCCTCAAGGTACTAGAAGGTCATTTCTAAGTCAACTTCTTGGATAATGCGTTGATGTTGACAAGAAGTGACTCGTCGCAGGAGGGCCTTGATGTATCCCACATTAACGACACGAAACAAGTGTAATGATTTTGGAGACAGAATTTGACTAACGACACAAGGTTCAAGAATGGCGGTCATGAAAATGAAGGTTTATGGTATTGCAAAGGATGAATTTTAACTGAATGACTTCTCTTGAACATGTCTGCGACACTGAAATGAATTGGTAGCATTAACCCAAAACAAAGTGATTGATGGTGTGATAGACCAACGGTATGACAACCATCAAGCTAATAACCCAACTCAAATAGTCACGGTGATGAAGTGAAAGTGTCATGTTCAAGAGCGACCTGCTCCCAAATGTGGTTTACCCCTTTTTCCATTTTCCCCAGTCATTGTTGACCAGTACCTCTTTATTTTTTATCAATCTTGAGGAGGATAATATATGTTTGTTGTATAATTCCACTCTTTGAGTGAATACATCGCTATCTGATGTTCTAAAGTGTCTAGCAAACGTAAAACTCGATCTTGTCATGATCGACAAGTTTGTCGCTATTTGATGTTTTAACAAGTTTAACGACAAAGATAACTCAGTCCTTTTTCATGTTTAGAGAGTTTGAAAAGGGACGAAAAGAAAACTGCACAAGTTATTTTTTGTATATTTGTCTCTCAAGCCTGAAAAAGCGTAAAACAATACGAGAGAGAACCTATTGACCATGTTCGGTCAACGCATTCCTTCTTCATAAATAATCTATCTCAACTAGAAAAAGGGTTAAAATTATACTGAGTAGATGTCGTTTCCAATCCGTTAACGAGCTCAAAAGGACAAGCGCTCAGCAATCTTTTCATATTCAGAGAGTCTAAAAAGAGCTTAAAGAGGACTCCAATTTTGAGGAACGAGTGGTGTCTAGGATAAAAAATGGTTCCAGTGATGTTGGAACTTCTCCAAACATGATGATTTATGTGAAAAGGTTGGCTAATAAGGCCGCTCATTGCAACTGTTCCTCAAAAAAGGTAAAACAACCAAGTGAAAGTGTATGATCGGCCAAGAAGATAGTGACGATGGAAGGAGAAAAACCAAGGCTCATCTGATGGAAGAGGTTGATAGAATGGCAATCACGAGGGTTAAAATGGAAATGGGTTCATTTTACACAAGCTTGAACCATAGGGAACTATGCTTGGATTCAGTTTCATTTTTACACAAGCTTGAAATGAACAATTATGCTTGGATTCAGTTTCATTTTTAGACAAGCTTGAAATGAAGAACTATGCTTGAATTCAGTTTCATTTTTACACAAGCTTGAAATGAAGAACTATGCTTGAGATTGGCTTACATGGCCCCAGCATGATGACTCGATTCTAGATGCATGCCCTCCAAGCTTCATTGCATTTGCCTAAGTAGACTACTTGTGGTTATCAAGTGGATGGAATGAAGGTTCATTTACGAGATCAAGTGAAAGACTCGACTGGGATTTTACGAGATCTAATCAAAGACTCAAATTGGAACTTTGCTTCAAGGGACCTTGTTTCATTTTTTAATGAGCTTGACACAAGAAAATGAACTTTGTTCAGATTCCTTGATTCATTTTTTAACGAGCTTGACACAAGACAAGGAACTATGCTCTGATTCCTTGTTTCGTTTTTTAATGAGCTTGACACAAGACAAGGAACTATGCTCATATTCCTTGTTTCATCTTTTAACGAGGTTGACACAAGACTAAGAACTATCCTTGTATTCCTTGTTTCATTTTTTAACGAGGTTGACACAAGACCAGGAGATATCCTCATATTCCTTGTTTCATTTTTTAACGAGCTTGACCCAAGACAAGGAACTGTCCTCCTGGACCTATTTCAATTTTAATGAGGTTGACATAGTAAAAGAACTATCCTCATATTCCTTGTTTCATTTTTGAACGAGGTTGACACAAGATAAGGAACCTTCCTCCTGCCCTTTGTTTCATTTTTTAACGAGGTTGAAACAAGACAAAGAACTATCCTCGTACCCTTTGATCACGACCCATACGAAGTCATGACTTCCAATAGGTTCTCATCATATGGGAGAACAATGCTCTGGAAGGGATCCCTAGCAAGGAATCCATTAGAGAGATCTGGTTCCAATGCCCCTAGTACATAATGTCAACATCACTAAATTGATCGTCAGTTGATGTAGGCATGGAACGGGTTGCCACATAATTAACCTATCGCGAGGATGATACCATTGGTACAAAAGGACCATTTAGGGAAGATGGTTGACTGGAAGCCATATTTGGACCAGGAAACAAAAGCTGGTCAATGGTGACAATTTTGCATTCATGCGAGAAACACGTCACTCGAAAGAGTGTTGAAACAATAGCTCCCATGTCATAAACATAGTCGCACCCATGAAGTAAATTGTAACCTAAAGCAGCTGGGACTATCATCACATTGAGATAAACAATTTTTCCTCCCAAAGTAATAGGCAACTGAGGAAGGATCCCTAACGGTTGACTGGTTCCTCTGTTAAAAGCCAACAGATTCTGGGTAACAGGCACAAGTGGCGGTGAACCGAGTGCTTGCCAAGCAGTGAAGGAAAGGATACTCACATATGCACCTTCATATATAATAGTGCTAGATACAATCATATTACAAACCTGTCTATGATCTAGAAACTCACATAAGAAGGAAGATAGAATCTTGTCAGTCGATTCCAATCAAAGGAAGTGACCAGACTACTTGGAGGGGGTATTGTAAGAATGGGAGAATTATCCCCTTGAGTTACAAGAATGAGAGGATTTTCCTCTTGTCTTGATGGAACAGGAGGATTGCCTCCAAGCTCATTGGAATATGAAGAAACAAAAAGAACCTGAGTGGTATCATATTCACTCTCTATGGGAAAGGTACGATTAACTAAAGGTGAAATCGGGTCAACTGTTTCCTTGACCTGTGATGGTTCAAGTATAGACTCATGGGATTCACATTTAGAAAGAGTGGTTTTGACTGACTGTTGATTTGGGTCAGTCAATTCATCGGCTAGTGAAGGATTAAGGGAGAGTCTCCTATAACCAGATGGAAGTCGTTGGGGTGGAGCAGGACAGTTATCCAACGCTTTTTTGGCTACATCCAGATAAGGAAAAAGGTGAATGGGGTGATTCCCTTCACATAACCTGCATGGAAACTTAACTTTACCCTTCTTTCCATGAACTTTATTACCACTAGTTGATGGTGTGTCACCAGCATGATCTCTAGAAGTTGATAACACAAGACGATTTGAACGGGAAGACCATTCTTCTAATATATGAGGAATACTAGAACAATTTCGAAGAATATGTTCTCCCGCACAAAGTTTGATGGATATAAAACTTTGTGAGGCTTGATGGATGGTTTCTCATCATATGTTTCATTCAAAGCAATGGTTGCTTGGTTGCCCCTCTGCTGAATTGGCTTCTTCTTCTTCTTCTTCCCTTTCTTCTTCTTCTTAGCCACCTGGTTACTTGTACCAATACTTTCACCAGGCGAAGAGGAAGAATGCGAGGAAGAAACAAGCGAGGAAGAAGGAAAAGGGTCAACTTTAGGATCAATTGGAGGTTGATTTTGTCCAGTTGTAGGAATATTCACTTGTGGGGCTAAGGAGGTTGAGAACAACCATACTAGAAATCCAATGGCAAGTCCTACAAGGTACAATGTAGCCATATAAGGAACACCAATATTTCCGAAAGGAGGAAAAGGACTAGGATTCCCATCAAAAGGAACTCCTTGATCGATGGACTCCGGATTTGTTGCCATATGTTTCAACCTAAGATCAACTAAGGAGAGACGTGGAGGATGTTATCCGCAGTCAATTAATTTATTTTAATCAAAATAACAAAACAAAACTAAAAATGGATAATCTAGTCAAAAGGATTACCAAGCAACTGTGAACTGCAGAATATCTCCCGACGAACCAAGAAGTATGGGCAGGAAATCTCCCCGAATGTTTTGTTTGGTGTATCACAGTGTACAAGGTATCCAACTCAGCTACCTAAGGATGGATAGCAACCTAATGTAGTCCTCCCATATATACCCGAGATTATGTGGAGGCCCAATCCGTGTTAGTGTTGTCTAATGCAAAACTGTACAGTGAGAGAATTCACATATACTTTACGTACTATAACACTATCCTATATACCTGAAGGTACATGGACAAGCTACGATATACTCATGTACATGGAATGAGATATCACACTCGGGGTGTAATGTAGACAAGTTAGAGACAGCTGCTATTTTTTATGATGCTGGAACACGTCTCTAGCCTAGAACCTCTAAATGTTTTGCGTTAGGTGACAATGCTCCATTAGGTAAATTGAAGTTAATTTTAAGTTGATCTTCTTTAGAATTTTCCTTTCAAGGTTCACCATGTGATGTATTTTTCAATTCATAGAATGCAACTATTATAATAAACATTCTTTTCATTCAATTTTGACAGCGAAAATCTTAGCTAGTAGGGATAGAGTAATCAGATCTTTGACAAAGAGCAAAGAGCACAATCTAATGCAATTTCCATAAAATCTTCCTATGAGCACACACAAACTTTTCAATGCCTGATGCATGTTTTCATTTTCAATTCCCTTAATGTTATTATGAACAAAAGTAAACTAATGCACATACAATCAACCAATCTTTTTACAAGAAAGAAGACTTTACGACAATTCTGTTTCGAAGGAAAAGAAGGATTTTACGTCACTTTCTTTCAAACAAAGATTAATCGAATATAATACAACTTTGAAAATGAATCGATAATGACAAAGAAATAATTTAAGAAACATTAATCAATCAAAGCCAAAGTAGGGCTAGCAAAGGAAATACAATGTTGATTTCAGAGACATAACAATCATTGGTCTTTCAGCAAACCACTTCAGAAGGAAATTCGGAAAAAAATCAAGCCAAAGGTAGAATTTTTGGCTTAAGGAGGATTAGCGCAGCCCTGAATGGGAGACAGTGCGCTGTAGAGCACTACCTCTAAGCCAAGGGTGCTCTGTACAGCAATGTCCCCTTACCAAGGGTGCTCTAGTTACAACACATTCCTAGAATAGGCATTTTAGTGCAAATTTTGACCAAAAACACTTAAAAAATGTTGAAACAAGATAACTGAAGGCAAGTAAAGTCTACTAGAGTGTACTAGGATGAGGATAAGCTACTTGGAATGATGATCGTTCCCCAGTATGGTCACCAATTCGTTATAAATAATTTGGTATCTATGGATAAATATTAATTCCCTAGATAAGTAGCCATATCTAGAACAACAGTTTAAAGAACTTTAACCTTTTTCTATAAACAATAGATAAGACAAAGACAATGAGAGGACCTACTTGTACTTTTTCTTTCCTCTTGTCTCCTTTGTATTGGTCCTGTCACTCCTTCCCGTACTTAACACGCTTGAGAAGTACTTGTAAACATCAACAGAAGACAAAGAACCAATCAAAGCAAAATATCTATTGATTACAAGTAAATGGAATCAGATAAATTCACACATATAAGCATCATATATCAAGATAAGCATATGGAAAAAGGTGTAAATACTTTATTGAATAGAAGGAAGAATTACAACCATGAAGCCTGATTTGAAGTCACTCCTCCAACTTTGGTTCCATCCACATCACATCATAAGCCTAACATTCCAACAGCATAACGACACTTACAATAGCCTCAATTCTCAAACTAACATTATCTCCTTACAATTCATCAAAGTCCAGCCCCTGATTACTTAGATGAGTGCTCAATTTTTAGGAATATGAAGGATTTTATGTCATAAATGGGGGTATTGAATGGCCTTCCATACTTAGAATTAGTTCCATGGAGGAAGGGATGAGAGGATAGGATGTATCTTAACTCATTCCTCATCCCTTTTCGATCTCACAAGAGATGATAAGTGTTGGAATCATCTATAAGGCTCCAGAAGATAAGAATATTCCCTAAACCCTATGTGAATTTCGCTAAATCTCGCCCAGTGCAGGTCAAAGAGGGCCTAAGTGCTCTGTAGAGCACCCTGGCATGGACTCAACTGCTCTGCAGCACACCCTTGCATGGGCCTAACTGCACTGGTCCCTCTAGTGTTCATTTCAGGATGTCTTCAGGCCATGAAATTTTTTGGGAAGGAGGCATTCAAAAGGTTGACTTGTTTAGGGCATGTAGCAACTGAAATTAGGGTTTGATGAGCCCTAAACACTGATCTGGATGATGGGAGTGTTGTGCCCAAATGGTTCTGTAACACATAGGGTTGACCCCATTATGCATTGATTCACAAAACATTTTCACTCGCCGACTTTAAAATCATGATGCGATGGTAGAGCCAACCTTTACATGGGCATCTTAGTTAGATCCTTGCTGCCATTTGTTGCCCATGCTGCTATATTGGGTAGGCTCGAGAGTCCTCTTTAGTCCCGCCATGACTTATTCATTGAAGACTCATTCTCATCTTTTTGCGCTATTTTTTGGCCTTACACCCTAGAGGCTCCTTTGTGTTGAGTTGTACTACTGCATTGCATATTTATTATTTGAACCTTTTGGCCTTGAGTCGGCTTCACTTGGACTCGTTTTTAAGCCACTTTTCGACCATGTCTTATGCAAAATCAACCTTGCAATCACTTAGCCTCTGCGACTTGATGCACCCTTTTACCTCTGGAAAGAAGATTCCTTTGAGTGTCCTTGACCAATTTCGCCACCTTGCATTAAGCATAGGAATGTTCCCCTCCCAGGACTAGAACATTTGTTTTTCGACACTCATTCTTTCCAATGTACTATAGAATTCTTTTATTCTTTTTCAAGCTTCCTATAAAATAAAAATACAAAAATATATATATATATTCCAAAAAGAGTGGGAACGGGACATTATTTCCATATTTGATGGCAGCTAGAGTCAGTTGTGTCGCCCTTGAACAAAGCACTCAAAAGTAAGTCTTTCCTCCATTGGGATGGGCTTTAGTTTGACTTAGGAGAGCCTTAACCTTGCTATTGATTCAGTACTCCTCCGATTGGTTACCTCTTCCAATCATATGGAGAGTTTTCTTATGCCTCCTGCATGACAAACTTATACAAAGTTATCATTCGTTGCCATGTAGTCACAGTTGAGTCATACTTTTGTTCAAGGGAAGTAAACCTAAGTCGGCCTCTCTGCGGTGTCTCTTAACCTATTTTTCAGTCGGACATCCCTAGTTTTCAGCGTCATGTTCATTATCACATCGGCTATATTGGTCCTTTGCTCGTGCCTATTTTAGAAGGTCTCCATTGACTTCTTGCTGGTGGGTCTTGCTCTTATCAATTACGACAAATTTCTCTGAGGGAAGATCTAGAGCTGCACCCTAGCCCTATTTTCATTATTGATAGGTCACCTTGTGCTAAACATCGATCAATATGATGAGTCTTTGACTGAGTGGTTTCCCTTGTGTTCGACATAAGCTTTCATTATCACACATTGGGATTCTTGTAGTGCCTTGGTTTCCATTTGACCCTATTGGTGGATTCCTCGCCTCTGTGTCAGCTTTCATTATTGGTTGGTTCAGAGGTTTTCTATCTTGCGCTAGTCACATCTTGTGTACACCAAAAACTTGCTTCAGTTGGGTTACTACATCTTTGTTCGTCTGATTCCTTCCACTTATTGGCCTACGGGTTACACTTGCACTAGCTTGATGAAGGATGCCTTAATTCCTTCCTTCTGGCAGATCTTTTCCCATTGACTTCAGCCCGTCGCTCTGGGAAAGATATCTAGATTCCATTTGGCAGTACCTTAGGGTTTACAATCATTAGTGGCAGATTCCTTCACTATCAACAGTGTTTTCATCCGCATGTCTTGGTTCACTTGTCAATTGCTTATGTTTCTGCTAGTTGATACCATCCATCTTATATGTTGTAGTTCTTTACACTGATATCTTATATGTTGGCACCCAAGTTGTAGTGTAGTACCATTTATTCCATCATGTTCACTTGGTACTATCTGGATCAGTTTCTTGACTTTATTGATCAGCTTCATACTTCAGCATCATTGATCAACTCTTTGTGTGTGATATTCAGACATGTACTTTCTTGATTATGATCAGATGATCCAATATGTATTTTTAGTTCCTTTAAAATTGTATGTATATTGGATCCTCTTTTGTACTTGACATGCAGACATATTTACTATTTCTAAGCATGGGTATGCCCACCTCAGACAGCAGTTTCTTTCTGATCTCTTTCACTAGCTTGGCAAGTTGAATTCTAGTGAACTCCTCCTTAGTCTCAACATGATTCCTTCTATACACTTAATACATTTCATCCTTCATGTGCCCCTTCTGACCTCATATATTAGCAGGCATATGTTATAGCACCATTGTTGTAGGGAAAAGTATCCGACTCGGATGACCCTATCCCACTCTAAGGGTGACAGTTCCTTAGCAACAACTGTAAAACAAACTACTTAAGGTTTACTTCTTTATGAAAGCAAAAGAGAATGGAGAAATGCACTAACCGTTGCCTTGCGCTTAATGTCGAATCCAAACTCTTCTCTTTGGCCGCTTGCTCCTAGCTCCTTGTCCTTTTGCTTGCCCAGCTACAATGAGATCCTGCAAAATAACAAAGAAGGAAACTACAAGAGGCATGCAATCATAACTGGTTCATGGATTAGTGTAAACCAAAAATGCAATCATCACAATATATTATTGAAACAAGAGCACATAGAAGAACCTCAATAGCTTTTATTAATGAAGAAGTAAAGGTTCTGAGAGTATTACAACCATTGAAGGCTCCAGCCCAGCAACACCTCCCAGCAGAAAGAATTGCTCTTCTTCACCTCTCTCAAACAATCACCCAATAGCTCAATAGTGAAACCAACAGCATATCATTACTTTGCACAAAATTCCAGCCCCCTTGAGCTCATAGGAGAGAGCTCAATATATAGATGAATTGAGAAAGGATGAGTCAGCTTGCAACTGATGTGTAGCTGCCTTGTGTCCTTTCTCTCTTCAGTTAATCTTTAGTTGATCTTCAGTTCTTGAGTCCACTTGGAGAACTTTGCTTCCACTTGGAGAAACAGAGCCTCTGACTCATCACAAGGCGAAATACCTGATCCAAGTGTCATTTTTGGAAGATTCCAAAGCAATGACTCATTGTGCCACTTGTCCCATCTCGCTCAGCGCAGGTGGCCTTTGTCCCACTTGATTTGCAACGCAGGTACACCATGGAGCAACTTAGTTTCAGCGCAGAAACCTAGTGGAGCACCTGCTTTAATTTCAGGATTGCTTGTTTTTGAGTGTTTTCAGGTGGAGAACTGATCTGAGAGCTGTTGGTTTGCTGACCTTGTTCCTCGCGGGGTAAGAACATCATGTTTAGGGAACTTTGGATCCCTTGGATTATTGACAATTCATGCTTGTTGCTGTAAGGCGCAAAATTGTCTATAACAGATGCCCCCTAAAGTATGAGGTCGTTTATCGAGTGAAATGCTTTATTGAGAGGATCCGAAGTTCATTCAATCTGCTGAGAAGTGTCCTGTAATAAGATACAATACCATACATTATTTTTCATACATTTTCATGATCTAGCTGAGGCGGGCATTCCCATGCTCAGCTTTATAAATACATTTTGGTACATAGAACAGACGATCGTCTGATTGTAGACTGATAATTCTCTGCTGAAATTATCATCCTTTGAGAAGGATGATCATCTGCTGTAATGATGTACATATCAAATGTCTTTATGTCCTGAATATATATCGCAGCCCGGATGGATGAAACTAGATCCGGGGTCTTCAATCTCTTCCGATCTTCACTCGATGTACAAGTCGATCCATGTGAGAATTTCTTGAAGTCGAACATGGAAAGACATCACTTGATTACCGGTCAATGATGTAAACCATTAACAAGCGCGAGAGGAATCACCGATAAGGATGATGACCCTCAAGGTACGGCAGTACAATTCACATGGCGGGAATAAAGGACTTGGCATCGACCACCATGCAAAATCTTCTGGTCGAAGGTCATTGATGTATACCTGTCGCCGGAAGTGAGAAACTTGCCATTGAGGCATGCAAGCTTCAAAGTACTGAAGGGGGTGTTCCTAGATCAACTCCTTGGATAATGAGCTGATGTCGACAAGGAGCAATCCGTCAAAGGAGGGCCTTAATGAATCCCACATCAGTGACACGGGACGGAGCTAGTGATTGTGATGAGGTGAAAACAAACTGTGATGTATGATTCAGGGTGGCGGTCATGAAGTGGATGAAGGATAATGTATGGCAGTGGGTGGAACACGGTTGACTCTTTACAGAACCACATCTCTCGAACATATAACGACACTGATGTGATGGATTGGTAGCATTACCCCAATTGTGGATGGTGTGGCGAGGACCATGGTTATGAGACCGGTGAATGAAACAACCCAACCCGAAGTGATACGGAGGACAAAGTGTCATGTTCAAGAGCGACTTGCTACCATTAATGCTGTGAGGTTCTCCCAATTTTTCCCCAGTCATTGCTGACCAGTACCTCTTTATTTTTGTCAAGCTTGAGGAGGATAACATATGCTTGTTCTATAACCTGCCCTTCGGGCAAGCCCATCGCTATGTTTTAACGAGCCTAGCGATAGGGAAACTCGTTCTCGTCTAAAGACAAGTTTGTCGCTATTTAATCATTTTAACGAGTCTAACGACAAGGAAAACTCGATCCTTTTCATTTTTAGAGAGTCTGAAAAGGTACGGAAAGTCAACTCCAAAATTCCTTTTTTGTCTTCTAATCCCTTAAATCCGAAAAAGTATAAAACAATACAGAAGGGATGAATTTTCGATTTCTTTAACGAGCCGAACAAAACAAGTGCTCGATCTTTTTGTGCAATAATCCCTCAGGTCCAAAAAGATTAAAATCTAGAGGAGGGATAGCTCTTCTTGTTCTTTTAACGAGATGGAAGGCCAAAACTCGGCAAACTTTTCATATTTTACGAGTCAGTGAAAAGAGCTCAAAGAAGACTCGTCTTTTGAGGAACGAGTGATGAACAGGGATAGCAGCAGATTCCAGGTACAGGTTGGAATTTTCCAATCACGGTAGTGTTACAAGGATGGCTAAGTGAAATCACTCTTCGCAGCTGTTCCTCAAAATGGGTAAACAAACATATGGAGGTGAACGATTGGCCAAATGAACGGATGGAGGTGATGGCATATAAACACGACCAAGGGCTTTTAATACGGCTTTCAACGGTTACATTTCTCCAGGTTATTTACCGGTTCATTTTTTCTGGATGAGCTTGAACTGCTAGGGAAAGATTGCTCACAACTTGTGTTTATTTTTTAACGAGCATGAACTCTGTACAAAACTGCTCGATTCTTGCGTTTATTTTTTAACGAGCATGAACATTGCTAAAACTGCTCAATTCTATGGTTTACTTTTGATTTTTACCATAATTAGCTTCTCTTTTTCATTGATAGCACTGCATTTTCAATTTGCTGCAACAAACTAGTTAGAAATGGGTAATATTTACTTGAAAATGAGATTAACACATTAATATTTACCTTGAATTACGTAAGAAAGCAAATAAAAAGGGTTTTACCTCTCATTTTACCATTTCATTTGCATTTTACTTGTTGGAGCTTTGGAGGAGCCTCTTTCCCCTCGATTTTCATCAGCTGATTCCGGGAGATTCTGCGGACGATTTTCGGCGCCGTTTGGACCAGGTAGGAGCTAAACCTTAGCTCTTCATTTTCATGGTTTCATTTTCCTGTTTTATGCCTGTTTTGATGTTCTATTGAGCCTCTGGGGTTTTGCCAGGGCACCCTCTGATCAACGCAGGTTCCCCATTCGAAAACTGCGTTGGGATCCAAGCTGCTTGAAGGCAGCTTGTCCCCCAACGCAGGTAGTACACTGGGCACCTGCTTTGGGGCATAAAATCAACAATCTTTTACAGATTTTGATGAAATTTTCGCCAGTTTTTCATCAATTTCAGGAGCTGACTCATTCTCTTGTTTGTTTTGTAGGGATTCTTGAACAAGATGGCCCTAACATGGTGAGAACGAGAACATGAAGAAGAAGATATGATTGCCCTTCATGATCCTGTTACGGTGGGCGCATTGCGAGACTGTGGTTTACTGAAGTTTTTCCGTATCTCTAGCACGAGAGCACAGATTTCACTACTGCAGTATTTGCTTGATGCTTGGGATCCTGTTAACCAAGTATTCCAGATCAGGAACAAACCTATTCCATTGACTGTGACAGATATTTACTTCTTGACTGGCCTGTCAAGGCGGGGTGCCCCCATTTCTTTATCAGGTACAGTTCGGGGGAATGATTCCGTGAGAGATTATGTTCGCCAGTATTGCAGGGAGGGGTCCCAGCCGAGCAGAGACGGTAAGGTGGTTATCCATGATGTTACTAGCAGGCCTCTCAGGTCCATTCTGTATACTCTTGGTAGGATGGCCGGTAGCGCATCTTTACATGTTTCCAACAAGTCTCACATGCAGCACGCCTTGGAATGTCTCGAACCGAAAATCTTCAACTGGAGTGATGCAGTGCTTAGTCAGATGAAAAATCAATTGAACAAGGTGAAGGATGTGAAGCTGAAGAACTTTGGTTTTGGTTCGATTCTGACTGCCTTCGCCTTGGAGAAGATCCCTCTGATGCAACCTCAGTACATTGATCTCGGAGTGCCTTCTCCTACCGAGCCACGTATGCAGCGATGGGTCGATCACATGTCCAGGCATGCAGGTCAATCCCAGATTTCTTTCAATGCTGCTTTCTTTAGGTGGTTCGATCGCCAGGAGATGGCTTTTTCCGAGTACCCATATGTTGGTATGGATTTCCGGGGTGATCCGGATATGGTACTGCCAGACGGTGCTCAGTGGGATGCTACTGGTAAGAACTTCAACCATATTACCGTTCACTGTTTTCATTTATAATGTTCTTGTGCTTTATTCTTTCAAGACTTTAATTGGACTCATGTGCGCTTGCAGATGTCGGTCCTGTTCGTCCGGCATTTCGTCCGAGACCACCTGTTACTGCTCCGGCAGAGGAACCTGCTCGGAGAGTTATTATCCGTGATCTTAGCGACACAGAGACCCTTACAGCTGTGCAGGGGCAGGTCGAGAACCTTACCCGTGGTCTTCCAGATGTACAGATTGACGAGTTACCTTTACCGATGCAGCAGCATACTATCGGTGTACCTAGACGATGGACTCGTCTTCTACGCATGATTGCACATACTGTGGCTTACTATCAGGAGCATCACTAGGCTAGGGTGCCCCCTAGCATTTTGAGTTTTTAGGTCATATGACCAATTTTGTCTTGGTTACAGAACATTATGTATGAACTTTATGAACAGCTTATATATATATTTTGATTTTCGAGTCTTATTCTGGTTGATTTGGATGATTCATATGTACACTTTTTATGATGTGTCCTTTATAAATGTTGCAAATGTCTGTCTAACACATAGTTTGCCAATGAGTCAGTTAATGTGTTTAGATTTCTTGAAATATGTTGATATTGAATTGAATCAAATCGTCTTTCCAAGATCTTTACTCTTAGGAACATGCGATAAATAGCTGGATTACGAACAGAATATATACCATTGAGTTGTAGTACTACGAGCTGTGAGTCTAGCCTGACAATTAGTCGGCGTATGCCTCGTGTGATGGCATCAGAGAGTAGTTCTATCAACGCGCTATATTCAGCGATGTTATTCGTTGATTGCCCAATACATACACCTCTGAAACTTACTAACTCGCCACTTGGATTAAAAATGGCCCATGCTGCGGAGGATAGGTTCCACGAACTACAACTTGCTCCGTCGGCATATCCAACACATGTCTCCATAAGGTTTGACATCTGCAACGAATGAAAAAGGCAATCACTCAACCAGAACAAGAACTTTGGCGAAAACAAAATACAACAAAAGCACGCAGGTTACTATTTAAGCATAGTAACGCTTGAGGTACAGCCCGTTCCGGGGCTGCGCCAGTGGAATTCTGTCGTAATCTATTAACTCGTAGGCTCCTTTTGCTAATACTATTTTAACAATATAGGGGCCCATCCATAAGGAATTGAATTTACCTACTCCTAATTTATCGGATTCTTGGTCATAAAGCAAGACCAAATCACCTTCTGAGAAGACACGGGGTTTGACATTTTTGTCGAACTGAGCCTTGACTCGTTTCTTATGGGCTTCGTTAGCCAAAGCGGCATCACGACGGGTTTCATCCAATTGGATTAATTCCAAGAAACGAGCCTCTTCTTCCGAAGTTCTGGGGAGGAGATCAATTGCGAGTTTAAGCGACGAAATTTCACACTGGATCGGTAAGACTGCTTCTAGACCGTACACCAATTGGAAAGGTGTGAAACCGGTCGCGTTTCTTACCGAGGTTCGGTAGGCCCACAAGGCTGCATACAGGATTAGGTGCCATCTTCTTTTATGAACTCTGAAAATCCTCTGCAACATACGCTTCAGGACCTTGTTGATTGCTTCAACTTGTCCGTTAGCTTGTGGATAATACGGAGTAGAGCTATCGTGAGATAGCCCTAGTTTGGCAGCTAATTCAACCATCATGTGATTGCGGAAGTGCGATCCATGATCTGTAACTATAGCCTGGGGTACACCGAACCTGGCGACTACATGATTGAAAAAGAATAGGGCAGCTGTTTCACCAGTATTGTCCAATGTAGGCATCGCCTCGGCCCATTTGGTAAAATAGTCAACTGCGACTATAATATACCCATGCCCCCCGGTCGAGGTGGGGTTACATTGCATGAAATCGATGCCCCATTTGGCGAAAGGCCCAACCGCAACTATTGGTTGCAGCGGTGCGGGTGGTCTTCTGGTTTTGCTATCAAAGATTTGGCAGGAATGACAACTTCGGACTGCGATTATGCAATCTTTGAACATTTTTGGCCAAAAATATCCTGCTCTTAATATCTTTTGGGCTGTAGCGAAACCTGATTGATGCCCCCCACACGCACCTGAATGACACTCATTCAGGGTTTTTTCGGCTTCTTCATGGGTGAGACACCTCCTCAGAACGGTATCGATACCACGACGGTAAAGAGTATCACCGACGATCATGTAGTCTTTTGCTTGGTATCGTATACGTTTCTGTTCGGAGTGAGAGGTGTCAGGCCGAAACTTTTGGGTTTGGAGATAGATAATTATATCTCCATACCATTCATCGCTTGCAGATATCAGAAATAAAGTCTCGTCCACTATTGACTCCTTGGAAGTTTCGTCGTTGGACGATGATGGGAGATCGCATAATAATTCTGCGAATACCAGAGCTTTCTTTGACTTGGATTTCACAAATTCCATATCAAACTCTTGAAGGATCGCTATCCATTTGGAATATTTGCCCCCCAGCAACTGTCGCGACAGTATATAAGTCATGGGGTTGCAATCTGACAGAATGGTAGTTTTCCTAAAGAGGATATAATGTCGAAATCTCTGTACCGCTTGAACAGTAGCGAGCGCTAGCTTTTCAACGTAAGAATATTTACTTTCTGTATCATTTAAGTTTTTACTTAAATAATATACTGGATGTTCAACTCCATCGACTTCTTGTACTAAAACCATCGCAATGGTTGTATCTGCCGCAGCTAGATACAGGTTAAAATCCCTAAGATAATCTGGGGCGTACATTAATGATGCTTTTACTAGGGACTCTTTCAAAGCGTCAAAGGAAGCTTGCGCAACCTGGTCCCAATCGAAGGGTACATCCTTTTTCAAAATACGTGTATAACCTTTAGCAAGTTCTGCGTAATTTGGAATGAACCTCCTCAGAAAGTTTGCTTTCCCTTGGAGTTTCTGAATCTGAAGCAAATTCGAAGGTGGAGGCAAATTAATGATTGCCTGAACCTTATAGGGGTCGAGACGAATCCCATCTTTAGAGACTACAAAGCCAAGTAAACGACCGGAACCGACACAAAACACACATTTGTGAGGGTTGAGTCTTATTTTGTAGTGTCGGCAACGTAGAAATATCGCTCTTAAATGCTGCGGATGATCAGTCCGCTTTCGTGAATGAGCCGGAAGATCGTCGAGATATGGTTGAACAATGCTCTTGATGTCATGGAAGGCGTAATTCATAGCCCTCTGAAAAGTTTCCCCTGCGTTCTTCAAGCCAAAGGGTAATTTTCGATAAGCGAACGTGCCCCACGGACATATAAATGCAGTCTTTGACTGGTCCTGTGGGCGGATATTTATTTGATTATACCCGGAAAATCCATCCATAAAGGAAAAGGTTTCACATCCGGCGCATTCATCAATTATCTGGTCGATGAAGGGCGTAGGGTAGTTGTCCTTCGGACAAGCTTGGTTTACATCCCTATAATCGACGCACACTCTTATCGTCCCTTGCTTTTTCATAACAGGGACAATATTCGATACCCAATCGGTTAGAGGAACCGGGTAGATGAATCCAGCATGGAGAAGTTTCTCAACTTTTGCTTTAATGGCAGCGGCTTTCTTAGGGTGCGCCTGTTGAAGCCGTTGTCTTACTGGTTTGACATCAGGATACATTTTAATTTCATGTTCAACGATACTCGAGTCGATGCCTGGCATTTCATCATATGACCAAGCAAAGACATCTCTAAATTCGCGAAAGAGAGCGTTATATATTTCCAGTTCTGAAGGGGAACAACCTTTGCCAACATGAATATTCTCTACAATATCAGGTTTTGTCGAGATATTTATGGCTATAGTCTCTTCAATATTTGATAAGTTTCGCTCGGAATCCACCGTGTTTACAGTATTTGTTAGGAATTCAAAGACTGAAGGGTGGTAAAGATCTTTCTGAGTATCTTCTTCTTATTCTGGAAGAAGGGAACGATGGTGGTGATCATTCCATGGTGCCCCCTCAATCATCATTGATTGTAAGATTCCTTCGTCAGTCCCATGTACTCTCGACCAAGGATCTAATGGGGTACTATATTCTCTAGATCTATCTACCCAAACGCTCGACGAGCGTTGATTTGGGTTCGCCTCCCATGCATGAAACATTGATTGCTACAATATTTCAATGGGGCTTGGTGGCAAAACCATTGCATGATCCATAGCGACTCTGCCTTCTGTGACTTTCAAGGTGGATACCATATTGCATGTTGCTACAAATGGTACATTTCCTATACAAATAGGAGGTGGTAGCGCGAAAGTTCCCATCATAGTGGGATCTTTTAACAGACCTACTCCAATATCTTGAATCGACCGGTCGCTGCCATGGATCATGGGAACGCTTCCTGTAACTTGTGAACCATTAGGGAGGAAGTTTTGTTGATCGACGACCGTAATCCCTCCTTCAAAGGGGAATGCGATCTTCCTAAAATAAGTCGACACAACAGCTTGCATGGCATAAATCCATGGTCTTCCCAGTAGGATGTTATAGTCAAGATTGCCATCGATGACTTCAACATCTATTTCTACTGTTTTGCCCCCTAGTTCAATTTTCAGGTTACTAAGGATACCGTAAGGGGTATATATCCTTCCGTCGAATGCTTTTAGTGTTGTCGATGATCGCGACAAGGTTGGAGATCCTAAAGTTTTCCAGCAACTCATCGACATAATACATGTCGATGCTCCCTCATCAATAATCGTTCTGTGAACTGTTTTGTTGAGGGCTTTCACTTGGACGAGGAAAGCTAATTGAGCTGGTAACTGAGGATCATACCCTTTGTGATCAAAGGATACTAGATTGGAATCTTTAGGATCCACCCCACCAATTGCTGATAACAATGCCTGCCTTTGGGATGGGCAATGTTGTAATACCTCAAGAGTCGACATAGCAGATGGCGATTGTGCCAAATCTTCTACTATGTTATAATGTTGTGCCGCTCTGGCATGAGGATTAAATGTCGACTTGTGTACTACTCCCTTTGGCGGTTTTATTGTTAATTCGTGTGTGATGGGGGGTACAACTTCTGCCGAAGTTGTCGTCGAACTGCTAGGTTGATCTGTCCCTTTATCGTTCGACACCTGTGGATTCCCATAATCTTTGCTCCTTGTCGAAATCAAAGCATCATTTTGCTGTTTCGAAATCGACAACATAAGTACTTGGGACGGGGAAGCGTTTCCGCTATCAACCAGATTTTGACCTAGGTTAGGAAATTGATCACTCGACACAGTTGAGGTATGAGGACTTTTAAAGAACCTCTTTAGCTCAGCTTTGAATGGGCAATCCTTAGTGTTGTGATCTTTGTCATCGCATATTTGACACGGAAACCGTTTCCTATTCCCAGGAGGGTTTGAAGAATTTTTCTTAGGGGATGACTCACCTTGTTTATTCTTCTTCCCTTTGTTTTGATTCTTCTTGCTTCCTGGTTGATTGGTTTCTTTGCCCTTATCTGTCGATACGGAATTTACTTCCGAAGCAAGAACTTCTTCATGCGCATTTTGATTCGAATCCTTACGAGCCTTCTTTTGATGGGTCTTTTTCGGATTCGTGTTTGCCGTGCCAATCACGCCATCACCAGCATGAGAGTCACTGTTTGATTTAGGAGGGGGAGGGATTGAAAACTCTGGTCTAGGGGCGTCTGGTATTTTGTCATAAAGTGTGCCGGACTGAGTATATACTACGTCCAAATATTGTGCACGAGCTATAACTTGCTCTTCTGTTACGACTCCTCCCTTTGCCACATCTTCCGTTATGGCCGGAAGTAACGACTTTATAAACCACTCAGCTAAAAGCTGATCAGGAACGTATGTTTTAACCATTCTTCGTCGACGTCGCCACTCATGTATATGATCTGATATATGAGTTGCGGTTGTCTGTTTGAAGTTAGTCAATATCTCTGTTCCCGTTTCATACCTTATTGGTAATTGAAAGTGGGTTAAGAATGTCGTGGCAAGGGAGCTAAAATTGTCGAACGAAGGTCTAGGAAATTCTATATACCATTTTGCCGCTGGACCTGTCAATGTCCTTTGAAAGAGGCGAAGCCTTATCGAATCGTCATTTAAAGTGTTCGACGAACACCATAGATGAAATGTCATCACATGATTCGACGGGTCTTCTCCTGGATTTCCATTGAATTTAGGAATGTCGGATGGAAGTTTGTGTGGAATCACTGGCCACCAAGGGGCATAAGCAATTGGATCATTGGTTAACCGGTGTAAATCAGGCAACTCTAAAGTCGCCACGAATGGTAACTACTGGTTCAAGTTAGGTGAAGCGTAACCAGGATACGATGGAATCGCCTGAACAATCGGTCTTTGCACACCAGCATAATGGAGTTGATGTTGGTATGATGAATACGGTTGATGGACTTGACCACTATAAAGTGGTTGATTTTGACCATTTTGAATATATGGTGTAGAAATTTTGAATAATTTAACACATATTCACAGAGATTATCCTGATCATACAATTATAAGCGGAACATGTATAATACATAATCTCCTCTACGTTGATCATCAATTTACAGAAGCAGAAACATTCACAGGCACACATAGAAGCATCAATCAAACTCATAAACACAGTATGTATCCCGGGGAAAGCATCTCGCTAAAAACCCCACACTATCTGTATATTATATTGATTGAATCATGTAACAATACAAAGCATAATACTTCTCACGAGTATCTCCACCTGTTACACACAATACAGCTCAGATTTGATCTCCAAATCTCTCCCGCTGCTTGCTTGCCTCCACTGCTCAAACCTGCTCGAGAACTGATGAGAATAGCTTCCCAAACTCGATTTTACACTGCAAAATAGTCACCCACACTATGTTGGACGTGAGCAACAGCTATAATATCATGAAGATACGTGAGCAAACTCATTGGCATACTCAATCCTTTGATTGTGCAAATCATCATGCACAGCTATAGTCACAACTGATAGCAATCTGATCCTCTAACACCTGTCCCTGCTGAACTGAACATGCACTGACATGCAACTGAGTTAACTGATGTATTCTATAGTTGCATTATGAGTTAATAACTTTTGAATTAATTAATAACTAATTCACCCAACTCATCTTTAGTCTATTGATCAGTTAGACTAAATACAACCAGTTTAACAAAGCTAAACTGAACACAACTCCATCAACTGTACTTCTAGTCCACTAAACTCAACTCACTTGAGTTCTAACTGAAGTCATGCATGCAACAACTCAACTGACTCATAAGAAAAACGAATTTCCTTCTGACAGCTGCATGTGCCACTTCCGTAGCTCAAACTGAAGTGCTCCAAGAGAATAAGATTAAGTTTATAGTCCAAATATTATTGTGAGATAATAATATTTGACTTTTCTATTTTTGACTTTGATCACTCACACTGTGATCACTCACACTGTAATCACTCACACTGTGATCACTCACACTTTCATCAAAAATAGAAGTCCATCTATTTTTCCCAACTTGATCAATCATCCATAGACATGATCCATATGTCTAAAAATAGACATAGTCTAAAAATAGACTTGCGCCAAAAATAGCCTGCGGGCCCACTTAGTGAAGGCGACTCTTTTCACTAAGCTCCATCATCTTGTTGCACTCTCAACAAGGATTTCTTGTTGCACACTTTTCAACACTCCCTCTCAACAAGAAAGGCTTCCTCTCAAACCCGATCCTGTAACTCTGGAATGTTCTCCATGCAACACATTTGGCCGGTCCACTTGCTCTGTCATCAAAGTCTCTGACTGCTATTGCCTCTATCAACTGAAACTCTGCATCTCTGTGCTCTTCAGTATCTGACTGCTCTAGCCTCTGTGACTTTGATCTCTGACTGCATCCGTGCTACTGCTGGTTCTATCTCCCAGCATTGCATCCACACTGCACCTCCCAACTGACCTCCCTGTTGGGATAGAAACATCCTCTAATGCTGAAGCTCTACCTGCTGCTGACAAGTGCTCCCTCTCTGACATCTGCGCTACTGCAACATCTCCATGCATCTCGCACCATTGCACACCTCTCTGTGCCACCTAACACTGTGCAAAACACTTGTGCCTCTCGCATTGCTACAGCCTGCTAGCTATGCGCTGTCCTGGGATTCCCTGCACTGTCGCTCTCTCTGCCGCTCCATCCGCATCTGTCTCTACCCAATCAGTCAGTTCCTGCTACTACACATCGGGGCTCCTGTAGCAAGGTCTCATCCAAGAGGTTGGGTACCTCAAGGATCTTGCCCCTCCTCCTTGGGACAATCAATCCACATCACCCCACCTCCTACCTGGAGGTATGGATGCATGCGATCCCTCAGCCCACCTGGCTTGAAGTTTCCCCCTACTGGAGGTCTCTGGATGAGTAGATGTCTCTACTCGATCTCCTCTCAGCTTCCCTTGTTGTGGCTGCTCCACAACCTCCTGAAGCTGCTGCACCAATCGTGGCTCCTCCACAATCGTCTGAGACTTCTTCTGGCTCTGCATGTTGAGAGGTAATATACACTCCCTCTCAACCACCAAGTCTCCATCAGTTGCCTTGCTGCTCAAGGCTTTGCATGCATCTTGAACCTCAAGAGCATACAGGTTCTTGACCCGTGAACCAATCTGCTTCACCTGTCTAGTGATGATGTGTCTAAGGAAAACCTTTCCCTTAGTAAAGACCACATCATATCCTCTGTCTTCCAACATCGCGATCGACACCAAGTTTCTCTTCAGTCCTGGTACATACTTGACATCGGTCAAGGTAAGGCGAGCTTCATGCTCCCTCTGAAAAATAACCGTGCCTACACCTAAGACACTATACTTCTCATCATTACCCATCCCTATGAGTATCTGGAGATCTTTCTCCTCCAAAGTACTGAACAAACTTTTGTCACCGGTCATGTGGAAAGAAGCTCCACTGTCAAGAAACCAACCACTTCCCATCATGGATGAAACCATGCATGCGAAGAGTGTGAAGTCCAACTCAAACTGTGAAGCAAGTGAGGTTGCCCCACCTTCAGATCCTTCCCCGGATCCCTTCTTGGACTTCTTCTTTGGGCAATTAGTAGCATAATTACCCAACTCATGACAACGAAAGCATCTCACCTTCGCCTTGTCAACCTTCTTCCCATCATTGGAAGAACTGGATTCGGAAAGAGAAACCTTCCCCTTCCCCTTCCTCGCCTTACTCGCTAAGGCACAGTTCTCCTCATCATGCATAGATGAAGAACTGTCTCTGGTGCACCGTCTAATCTCCTCCTGCACAAGATCTGACCAAAGTCTCTCCCATCCTGACAGTTTCTCCCTTCCATTCACTGAGTCCTGGTAGCTATGCCAACTCTTAGGAAGGTCAAGGAGTGCTAGACTCACCATCCTCATCCGACAGTCACCCCCACACTTCCCAGCTCATCTCGGCATTGGGTGAACTTCGTGAGATACTGGGGCATACTGTCTCCATTCTCAACACTGAATGCTTCTGAGTTTTATCTCTTGCTTTGGAATTAAATTCGAATTCCACCAGCTCAAAACTCAACCGCTTCCGATCTAGAATTCGTGAGAACAAAGTATTTCTTGTACAGAGATCGACTGTATGGGCATTCACCGGATATCTCACCTTCCAAAAGAAGGATGAATCCAAAGGCTACCTGGCCCGATTATAGACTCTGCCTAAAGAAATAAAATGTAAACACTTCCTGAATAATAGATCTGATGATCAATCCTCGCTTGATATCCTGTAAAAATCTCTTCTACAAATCAAGCAGCTCTGATACCATGTAGAACTTTCTCTACAAATTCGATAGCTCTGATACCATGTAAAAATTTTGAATAATTTAACACATATTCACAGAGATTATCCTGATCATACAATTATAAGCGGAACATGTATAATACATAATCTCCTCTACGTTGATCATCAATTTACAGAAGCAGAAACATTCACAGGCACACATAGAAGCGTCAATCAAACTCATAAACACAGTATGTATCCCGGGGAAAGCATCTCGCTAAAAACCCCACACTATCTGTATATTATATTGATTGAATCATGTAACAATACAAAGCATAATACTTCTCACAAGTATCTCCACCTGTTACACACAATACAGCTCAGATTTGATCTCTAAATCTCTCCCGCTGCTTGCCTGCCTCCACTGCTCAAACCTGCTCGAGAACTGATGAGAATAGCTTCCCAAACTCGATTTTACACTGCAAAATAGTCATCCACACTATGTTGGACGTGAGCAACAGCTATAATATCATGAAGATACGTGAGCAAACTCATTGGCATACTCAATCCTTTGATTGTGCAAATCATCATGCACAGCTATAGTCACAACTGATAGCAATCTGATCCTCTAACACCTGTCCCTGCTGAACTGAACATGCACTGACATGCAACTGAGTTAACTGATGTATTCTATAGTTGCATTATGAGTTAATAACTTGTGAATTAATTAATAACTAATTCACCCAACTCATCTTTAGTCTATTGATCAGTTAGACTAAATACAACCAGTTTAACAAAGCTAAACTGAACACAACTCCATCAACTGTACTTCCAGTCCACTAAACTCAACTCACTTGAGTTCTAACTGAAGTCATGCATGCAACAACTCAACTGACTCATAAGAAAAACGAATTTCCTTCTGACAGCTGCATGTGCCACTTCCGTAGCTCAAACTGAAGTGCTCCAAGAGAATAAGATTAAGTTTATAGTCCAAATATTATTGTGAGATAATAATATTTGACTTTTCTATTTTTGACTTTGATCACTCACACTGTGATCACTCACACTGTAATCACTCACACTGTGATCACTCACACTTTCATCAAAAATAGAAGTCCATCTATTTTTCCCAACTTGATCAATCATCCATAGACATGATCCATATGTCTAAAATAGACATAGTCTAAAAATAGACTTGCGCCAAAAATAGCCTGCGGGCCCACTTAGTGAAGGCGACTCTTTTCACTAAGCTCCATCATCTTGTTGCACTCTCAACAAGCATTTCTTGTTGCACACTTTTCAACATATGGTTGTCCAGTATTCGCAAATATTTGCTGTTCAGAACCTTGGTACACTTGTTGGAATTGCGGCTGTTGGTATTGCACTATCCACGGTTGCGACACCATGGGTTGTTGTGCTACACTAACCATTGGACCAAGATGTGGGGTAGTTGTACCCAACTGTACTTGTGTTGCCCCACCAGTAGGCACTTGTGGTTGGGTCGCAGGGTCAAGGGGCTGTTGCATGAGAACCTGAGAAATCTGAGGTTGACATACAACAGGCATTGTTTGAACTTGCGACACGGTCACAATAGCCGGTGTAGTTGGGATGTTTGTCACAGGTACACACTGTTGCATAGAATATACAACTCTCGGTGGCTGGGATAGCATAGGTACCCAACTACTCGCTGCAATTCCGCCATAACTTTAATAAGGTTGAGAACTCCCGTATGGGTACCCTCCCGGAGGGGGTAATGAAAGGGCATACTGCCCCCCATACGGTAGCAATCCAGAACTCAAGGCAATTGATTGTCCTGGAGGACCAATTCGTTATAAATAATTTGGTATCTATGGATAAATATTAATTCCCTAGATAAGTAGCCATATCTAGAACAACAGTTTAAAGAACTTTAACCTTTTTCTATAAACAATAGATAAGACAAAGAGAATGAGAGGACCTACTTGTACTTTTTCTTTCCTCTTGTCTCCTTTGTATTGGTCCCGTCACTCCTTCCCGTACTTAACACGCTTGAGAAGTACTTGTAAACATCAACAGAAGACAAAGAACCAATCAAAGCAAAATATCTATTGATTACAAGTAAATGGAATCAGATAAATTCACACATATAAGCATCATATATCAAGATAAGCATATGGAAAAAGGTGTAAATACTTTATTGAATAGAAGGAAGAATTACAACCATGAAGCCTGATTTGAAGTCACTCCTCCAACTTTGGTTCCATCCACATCACATCATAAGCCTAACATTCCAACAGCATAACGACACTTACAATAGCCTCAATTCTCAAACTAACATTATCTCCTTACAATTCATCAAAGTCCAGCCCCTGATTACTTAGATGAGTGCTCAATTTTTAGGAATATGAAGGATTTTATGTCATAAATGGGGGTATTGAATGGCCTTCCATACTTAGAATTAGTTCCATGGAGGAAGGGATGAGAGGATAGGATGTATCTTAACTCATTCCTCATCCCTTTTCGAGCTCACAAGAGATGATAAGTGTTGGAATCATCTATAAGGCTCCAGAAGATAAGAATATTCCCTAAACCCTATGTGAATTTCGCTAAATCTCGCCCAGTGCAGGTCAAAGAGGGCCTAAGTGCTCTGTAGAGCACCCTGGCATGGACTCAACTGCTCTGCAGCACACCCTTGCATGGGCCTAACTGCACTGGTCCCTCTAGTGTTCATTTCAGGATGTCTTCAGGCCATGAAATTTTTTGGGAAGGAGGCATTCAAAAGGTTGACTTGTTTAGGGCATGTAGCAACTGAAATTAGGGTTTGATGAGCCCTAAACACTGATCTGGATGATGGGAGTGTTGTGCCCAAATGGTTCTGTAACACATAGGGTTGACCCCATTATGCATTGATTCACAAAACATTTTCACTCGCCGACTTTAAAATCATGATGCGATGGTAGAGCCAACCTTTACATGGGCATCTTAGTTAGATCCTTGCTGCCATTTGTTGCCCATGCTGCTATATTGGGTAGGCTCGAGAGTCCTCTTTAGTCCCGCCATGACTTATTCATTGAAGACTCATTCTCATCTTTTTGCGCTATTTTTTGGCCTTACACCCTAGAGGCTCCTTTGTGTTGAGTTGTACTACTGCATTGCATATTTATTATTTGAACCTTTTGGCCTTGAGTCGGCTTCACTTGGACTCATTTTTAAGCCACTTTTCGACCATGTCTTCTGCAAAATCAACCTTGCAATCACTTAGCCTCTTCGACTTGATGCACCCTTTTACCTCTGCAAAGAAGATTCCTTTGAGTGTCCTTGACCAATTTCGCCACCTTGCATTAAGCATAGGAATGTTCCCCTCCCAGGACTAGAACATTTGTTTTTCGACACTCATTCTTTCCAATGTACTATAGAATTCTTTTATTCTTTTTCAAGCTTCCTATAAAATAAAAATACAAAAATATATATATATATTCCAAAAAGAGCGGGAAAGGGACATTATTTCCATATTTGATGGCAGCTAGGGTCAGTTGTGTCGCCCTTGAACAAAGCACTCAAAAGTAAGTCTTTCCTCCATTGGGATGGGCTTTAGTTTGACTTAGGAGAGCCTTAACCTTGTTATTGATTCAGTACTCCTCCGATTGGTTACCTCTTCCAATCATATGGAGAGTTTTCTTATGCCTCCTGCATGACAAACTTATACAAAGTTATCATTCGTTGCCATGTAGTCACAGTTGAGTCATACTTTTGTTCAAGGGAAGTAAACCTAAGTCGGCCTCTCTGCGGTGTCTCTTAACCTATTTTTCAGTCGGACATCCCTAGTTTTCAGCATCATGTTCATTATCACATCGGCTATATTGGTCCTTTGCTCGTGCCTGTTTTAGAAGGTCTCCATTGACTTCTTGCTGGTGGGTCTTGCTCTTATCAATTACGGCAAATTTCTCTGAGGGAAGATCTAGAGCTGCACCCTAGCCCTATTTTCATTATTGATAGGTCACCTTGTGCTAAACATCGATCAATATGATGAGTCTTTGACTGAGTGGTTTCCCTTGTGTTCGACATCAGCTTTCATTATCACACATTGGGATTCTTATAGTGCCTTGGTTTCCATTTGACCCTATTGGTGGATTCCTCGCCTCTGTGTCAGCTTTCATTATTGGTTGGTTCAGAGGTTTTCTATCTTGCGCTAGTCACATCTTGTGTACACCAAAAACTTGCTTCAGTTGGGTTACTACATCTTTGTTCGTCTGATTCCTTCCACTTATTGGCCTACGGGTTACACTTGCGCTAGCTTGATGAAGGATGCCTTAATTCCTTCCTTCTAGCAGATCTTTTCCCATTGACTTCAGCCCGTCGCTCTGGGAAAGATATCTAGATTCCATTTGGCAGTACCTTAGGGTTTACAATCATTAGTGGCAGATTCCTTCGCTATCAACAGTGTTTTCATCTGCATGTCTTGGTTCACTTGTCAATTGCTTATGTTTCTGCTAGTTGATACCATCCATCTTATATGTTGTAGTTCTTTACACTGATATCTTATATGTTGGCACCCAAGTTGTAGTGTAGTACCATTTATTCCATCATGTTCGCTTGGTACTATCTGGATCAGTTTCTTGACTTTATTGATCAGCTTCATACTTCAGCATCATTGATCAACTCTTTGTGTGTGATATTCAGACATGTACTTTCTTGATTATGATCAAATGATCCAATATGTATTTTTAGTTCCTTTATACTTGTATGTATATTGGATCCTCTTTTGTACTTGACATGCAGACATATTTACTATTTCTAAGCATGGGTATGCCCACCTCAGACAGCAGTTTCTTTCTGATCTCTTTCACTAGCTTGGCAAGTTGAATTCTAGTGAACTCCTCCTTAGTCTCAACATGATTCCTTCTATACACTTAATACATTTCATCCTTCATGTTCCCCTTCTGACCTCATATATTAGCAGGCATATTTTATAGCACCATTGTTGTAGGGAAAAGTATCTGACTCGGATGACCCTATCCCACTCTAAGGGTGACAGTTCCTTAGCAACAACTGTAAAACAAACTACTTAAGGTTTACTTCTTTATGAAAGCAAAAGAGAATGGAGAAATGCACTAACCATTGCCTTGCGCTTAATGTCGAATCCAAACTCTTCTCTTTGGCCGCTTGCTCCTAGCTCCTTGTCCTTTTGCTTGCCCAGCTACAATGAGATCCTGCAAAATAACAAAGAAGGAAACTACAAGAGGCATGCAATCATAACTGGTTCATGGATTAGTGTAAACCAAACATGCAATCATCACAATATATTATTGAAACAAGAGCACATAGAAGAACCTCAATAGCTTTTATTAATGAAGAAGTAAAGGTTCTGAGAGTATTACAACCATTGAAGGCTCCAGCCCAGCAACACCTCCCAGCAGAAAGAATTGCTCTTCTTCACCTCTCTCAAACAATCACCCAATAGCTCAATAGTGAAACCAACAGCATATCATTACTTTGCACAAAATTCCAGCCCCCTTGAGCTCATAGGAGAGAGCTCAATATATAGATGAATTGAGAAAGGATGAGTCAGCTTGCAACTGATGTGTAGCTGCCTTGTGTCCTCTCTCTCTTCAGTTAATCTTTAGTTGATCTTCAGTTCTTGAGTCCACTTGGAGAACTTTGCTTCCACTTGGAGAAACAGAGCCTCTGACTCATCACAAGGCGAAATACCTGATCCAAGTGTCATTTTTGGAAGATTCCAAAGCAATGACTCATTGTGCCACTTGTCCCATCTCGCTCAGCGCAGGTGGCCTTTGTCCCACTTGCTTTGCAACGCAGGTACACCATGGAGCAACTGAGTTTCAGCGCAGAAACCTAGTGGAGCACCTGCTTTGATTTCAGGATTGCTTGTTTTTGAGTGTTTTCAGGTGGAGAACTAATCTGAGAGCTGTTGGTTTGCTGACCTTGTTCCTCGAGGGGTAAGAACATCATGTTTAGGGAACTTTGGATCCCTTGGATTATTGACAATTCATGCTTGTTGCTGTAAGGCACAAAATTGTCTATAACAACCATTTTCCACTCTTGGTAGATCTGATGCTCTGATTATGGCCTAGAGAAACCCTTCCTTCCAGACTTGGTCCAAAATCTAAAAAACAGTGTTTTATTCCCTATGCGCTACTTTTCCCTGTGATAAAAGAGTATACATGCGGGTCAGCATATACCAAACCTGCGTACATATATTAAAACACTTTAAAAAATAATAAATTTCCTTAATTTCGGGTAGATTTCACGGGTTTTACCTGTTACTCACCTCCTATTGCCTGTGGACCAACTATTTCCTAACTAAAAAAACTAATTTGGAGAAGTGTAAATAAACCTCCATGGGAAGGCCTTAAGGGAGAAGAGATGAGATATTGATACTATAGCGAGATTATCCTGATCGAGTTTGATGAAATCCCTGTGCCTCTTGCACTCCCTAAAGCTTCAGGAAACATTTGTTTCCTTGTTAGAGATATCCTTCATCCTTCTTGAAGATATCCTTGTATTGGTGATGGAGGAAGATTGTTGAGGCTGGGAAAGGACGAATCCGGAGGACGGTTCTGCTTGGAGCCGGAGAAGGACTCATGTCGTATTTCTCCACTTTACTTGTAGCTAACTTCAATAAAGTAATGATGTTCTATTTCTGATATTAAATGTGTTTATTCATCTATTTATATTGTAATTCACTTATGAATTTTACATTGATGCATAATTGTTCATTCATTTATATGATTTAAATTTAATATCATGAACATGCTTTACGTTTCTACTGTTGTATATGTTTCATCTAAATAATTTTTAGGTTTCTAAGATATCAAGAGAAGCTAAGGGTTTTCACCCTACAGGATCTACTCAAATGTAGAACTCCCAGATAAGGACACTCTTACACAGTTCAGTAGAATAAGCATTTAGGTTGATTGCTTGAGCATTTCTTGTTGTGGTTTTCCCTCCACTCTGTTGGGGTTCTCAACCCAAGACCCTAGGGTGGTCTCACCCACAACACAAGGCCTCATCGTGTAGCAATACCTTGCATCCAAAAACTAGACATTTTTGTCCCTCAGTTACCCAATCTGCCTTGCATCCCGAAATAGCGCATATGTGTCCTCCCAAGGCCTCATCCCGCAGAAGTCACTACCCGTTGAAACTACACAGGTGTGTCTATCAGTGATCACAATAAGGATGACAAGCTAGAGGATTCTCAAGGAACCGAGAGGGAAGATAAGCAGACCAAGGAACCAAGGGTATGATAGAAGATCAGGACCGCATAAAGACTCCATCTTACACATAACCCTTTGGAGGGTAGGTATCGAAAACAAAGCACATATTTTTAAATACACCTCTTAGTGTAGCTTCAAGGATTCCTTATCACTGTCATGTCATTCTATCTTCAATGACATGCATAGTTGCAAGCATTGAAATTCATTCCATGTGTTTCCTCTACATGTCTTGCTCCCTTTCACTTGCTCAACCAATCTTTGTCTTTTGGCATGCGGATTACTTTGTCATGCTTGCGGTCTTGTTCTGGTGATTTCTAAGGTTTGTCTTTGTGTGTTTGGATTGAGCTAGCTATGTGAATATTCATCGTACTTACAAACAAATTTGTAAGCAATGTCACACAAGTGTCTTCATAGTCGTCCAAAGGTCTCTCCCAATTGTTTCACTTTTCATTTTCAACTCTAGACAGTCCCACAGAATTTCATGCTTTGTTGTGTTGTCTTGGTGGTTAGTGTTGTCTTGTTGTCGAAGTACTCTAAGTGTGTTATCATAATGTCGAGTCATCACAAGTTCACTTGCATGTCACACTTAGCCAGTTTCATGAAAATATCTCGAAGAAACAACTTTACTTCGCCAAACCCTAACTAAGATGCATTGCGTAGTCTCATCCCTCAGTGGTGTTGCTCTATTGTGTGGAACTGCATAGTGCTTGACACTGTCCTCGGGGTCAGTTGCACTATGCAATTCTAGAGGTGAGAAGTTAGTCTTCCTTCCCAGACCTGTGCAGAAACTCCCTCACTACCTATATAAAATGTGCACTTTGCAAGAATAGTCATCAAGCCTCCTTCCTACTTGTTGGAACCCTGCATTGAGTAGAAACTTTAGCCTGCACTGCTCCCATAAATTGCACAAGTATGTCCTCCCAATGAATTCCCTCCATCGAGACTCACCACTCTCAAAAAATATGCAGAACTATCCTCTAGTACCTCTGTTATCATGTCTCGTCTTCCCTCTGGAAACTGCACAGAGGTGTCCCCTAGGTTCCCACCTTGTAGCTTCCACTGGTGCCCTTAACTGCACAATTCAACCTCCCAGTGGCCTTTGTGCAGTTTTCCCGACAGTGAAAATGTGATCTAGAGTTCCTTCTCTAAGTCTTAGTTGTGATCTGCACAGTCTCAAAGACCAGCCCCCCACCTTGTTAGTTGGAACTGCACAGTGCACAGTTACTGGGCCCTCTTCCAAGCTTGTCATCTGTCCTAGGCCCATAACACAGAAAAAAAGCATCATGTTAGACCAAGAGGTTTTGGATTTGATGTCGTCCCATCATGAGTGAATTGCAGGAATACGTACATTGATAGATCATGGCAAGACAAGGAACATTATGAAGAAGGAGTGCACATGTTGAAAGACTTACTTGCAGTTGCATGGACGAAAGAGGCAGCAAGAAAAAGGAACACATGTATGGAACCATATTGCAAGACCAAGACCATCGAAGACACTGCAGCATCAAGCCATGCGGGGGATAAGACAGAACACATCTAAGAGTACATCAATCACTTAGTAGAACAACAACTTGACATGGACACCACGACCATTCAGTACCTGTCAGTAGTGTCATATCAAGGTGTGTCATGAGTTTACAAGGCCATATCACCAGTATGGGCCATATCTGTTATAAATGAATGTAATGTAAAGTGAAAATCTAATGGACGCACACAAGAAGTTGAAGAGTCATGTTAGTTGAAAATTCATAAGAATTTAATCGGTCATGAGGGTAGTCCAAAAGTCACAAGGTTCAAGCATCACACTTGGTTATATATTCCCCTCCCATTGTATGAGCAAGGACTTTTCACCTTGGCTCCTCCAACATAGCCTTGAGAGTAGACAATCAGTTCTTTGAGGAGCTCTTAGAAAATTATATATTACGGAGCAATGGAACACATAAAATATTGCAGAAATATAAACACAGAAAATGCACAAAACAAGAGAGACACAGATATACGTGGTTCACCCAGTTTGGGCTACGTCCACCCCGACCAACCAGTCCTTCCTTTCTATTATCCAGCAAAATGAAGAGACACAACCTACAGCAAATCTGCTGTAATATCCTCTGTTTTCTCTCACAGTCTCACCTCTCTGTTTCTCGCTCACAGAATACACATCTATATCTCAGCCTCCAATACAATACCCTCATACAAAGAGAGGGATTGCCTTCTAGGGCAAAAAACCCTAAACTAAACATAAGTTCTACCATCAGATCATCTGCCTAATGAATGGCCCAGATTGACTAGAAATTACTATATTTTTACAAGGCAATTTTACATTTGTTTTTAGCTTCGGGGGCGCTACCCCCGAGGCCCCGCCAGGGGACTGTTGGCCCCCAGACCCCCCAGACGGGGGGGATCGGCCCCCCCGGACCCCCGCGGGGGTGACAAGTCTCCCCCGCACCCCGTGGAGGGGTGTACAAACTTCCTGGGGTATACATCCGGCTGAAACAAAGACTTCTGAACAATCATGCTCCACACACAACAATCTCCCACTTGGAGAATGATTGTAGAAACTCCACCGCTGCTTCATTTGTTGGACAATGACTCCTCTTTGGACCTGGCTGTTTCTCATCTTCATCATCATCCTTGAAGACCAATTGAAACTGAGCATATTCTCAGTTTCTCCCTGGATACAACTTTTGTTAGCATATCTGCAGGATTCTGGCTAGTGTGTATCTTTTCCAGCTTCAACTCTCCATCTTCCAACACTGATCGTATGAAATGTTACTTGAGCTGTATGTGTTTAGTCCTAGAATGAAATGTTGAGTTCTTTGCAAGATGAATGGCACTTTGGCTATCACTGTATAACGTGCCCATATCATGCTCCTTACCCAATTCACCCATAAACCTTTGCAACCAAATCATTTCTTTACTAGCCTCTGTAGCAGCAACATACTCTGCTTCTGTTGTTGAAAGTGCAACAACACTTTGGATTTTTGAAATCCAACTGACATTTGTTCCACCAACAGTAAATACATATCCTGTAGTGCTCCTCCTGTTATCCCTGTCACCTGCCATATCTGCATTAACATATCCCTGTAGAGAAATGTTTGCACCACCAAAGCATAATGCTTTATTTGTGGTACCTTTCAAATATCTGAGAATCCATTTTACTGCCATCCAATGTTCCTTTCCTGGATTGTTCATGTACCTGCTTACAACTCCCACTGCATGTGCAATATCAGGCCTTGTGCAGACCATTGCATACATTAAGCTTCCAACTGCTGATGCATATGGAACTTTAGACATATAATCCATGTCTTCTTGGGTCTTTGGGCACATTTCCTTACTAAATTTGAAATGGCTAGCAAAAGGTGTACTAACTGGTTTTGCATTGTGCATATTAAATCTTTTCAACACCTTTTGTATGTACTCATTTTGAGACAATGTTAATTTGCGATTTGTCCTGTCTCTAGTGATTCTCATACCAAGGATTTTTTTTGCAGCTCCCAAATCCTTCATTGCAAATGAATTTGCCAATTTTATTTTGAGTACATTTATTTCCTGCATGTTAGATCCTGCAACAAGCATGTCATCCACATACAATAACAATATAATATAGCTGCCATCATTTTGCTTTTTCAAATAAACACAATGATCAGAGTGACATCTAGTATAACCTTGTTCAAACATAAACTTGTCAAATTTTAGATCCCACTGCCTTGGAGCCTGTTTTAAGCCATACAAGCTCTTCTTCAACCTGCACACTAGTTTCTCCTTCCCTTTCACCTCATATCCTTGTGGCTGCTGCATATATATCTCTTCCTCCAAATCCCCATGGAGAAAGGTTGTCTTTACATCTAACTGCTCAAGATGCAAATCTTCAGCTGCTACAAGACTTAAAATAGTTCTTATTGAAGTCATTTTAACAAAAGGAGAAAATATTTCATCAAAATCAATACCTTTCTTCTGTGCAAACCCCTTCACCACAAGTCTAGCTTTGTACCTTTGTTTTCCTACATCTTCTTCCTTCAGCCTGTAAACCCATTTATTCTTCAATGTAGTTTTTTCCTGCAGGCAACCTGACTAATTCCCAAGTCTGGTTATGCATTAAGGAGTCCATCTCTTCTTCCATGGCTACCTCCCACTTCTTCCTGCTTTCAACCTACATTGCTTCTTCATAACATTCAGGTTCACCAGAATCAGTCAACAATAAATAATATAATGAAGGAGAGTATTGTTCAGGGGGTCTACTTATCCTGGTAGATCTTTTAACACCACTTTCAGGTGTTTGGTGTGCATGTTGCTGTTGTGGTGGTTGTTGTTGTTGATTATTATTATTTTCAGGCACCTTTACCTTTTCAGTGATTTCATCAAGAACTGCATATTCCTTGTTTTCTTTTTCATGTTTCTTTTCCTGCAACTGATTCTTATACAAGACCTTTTCATTGAATATTACATCTTTTCTCCTAATGATTTTGTGATTTTCGTAATCATATAAGCGATAACCAAAATCATTAACACCATATCCAATAAAGGTACATTTCTTTGACTTTGCCTCAAGCTTTGTTCTATTTTCTTTATCAATATGGACAAAGGCCTCACAACCAAAAGGCTTTAAAATAGAGTAGTTTACCTTTTTACCTGTCCATGCTTCCTCTAGAACACCACCATCCAAGGAACTTGAAGGCCCTCTATTTATTAGATAAACAGCAGTATCTACAGCATCTGCCCAAAACTGTAAAGGCAATCCTGCATGCAATCTCATGCACCTTGCACGCTCCATGATTGTTCTGTTCATCCTTTCTGACACACCATTTTCTTGTGGTGTTCTTGGAACTGTCTTCTCTCTGCGAATTCCATGCTCTGAACAGTACCTATCAAACTCTTTGCTGCAATATTCACCTCCATTTTCTTTTTCTGATCTAAGACACTTCAATTTCTTTCCTGTCTCAAGCTCAACCAAAGCTTTCCATTTCTTGAAAGTATCAAATACATCAGATTTATTCTTAATACAATAAATCCAAGTTTTTCTAGTTGCATCATCAATAAAAGTAACATATTAACGAGAGCCACTGAGAGATGATACCTGAGCAGGTCCCCATACATCTGTATGCACAAGCTCTAATTTTTCATTCTTCTTTTCATTCCCAACTCTGAGAAATCTAACTCTCTTATGTTTTCCATAAATGCAATTCTCACAGAAGTCCAATTCAACATTCTTCAAACCCGGCAACAAATTCCTTGAGTGAAGAATCTTCATCCCCTTTTCACTCATGTGTCCGAGCCTATGATGCCATAATGCTGCATCTGCTCCTTTGGAAGTTAAAGCATTAACATAGTTAGAAATACCATTGCATAAATGCAATGTACCAACCTTTTCGCCTTTTGCTATTACCAGGGCTCCTTTGGTGACCTTCCAAGCTTTATCTGTGAAAGTTCTCACACAACCTTCACTGCCTAACTGCCCTGTTGAAATCAGATTTTTCTTTAGATCTGGAACATGCATTACCTCCTTTAATAGCCATTGGTTTCCATTTTGCTGTTTTACAAGAACCTTGCCCATTCCAACGATTTTACAGGGTTTATCATCACCCAAACGAACTTGTCCAAAATCTCCTTGAACATAGTCATGAAAGTATTTCTTATCAGGTGTGGCATGGAATGAAGCCCCTGAATCTACCACCCAGGAATCAGTAATATTTTCGAAAGAAAGAATCAAAGCATCTTGTAACACCTCACCTGTCACATTTGCTTCATGATTGTTTTCTTGTTGTGCATCTCCTTCTTTTCCCTTCTGAGATCTACAGTCTTTCTTTAGGTGTCCTTTCTTTCCACATTTCCAGCACACTATCCCCGATCTGGACTTGGATCTACCTTTCCTTGATTTACTGTGATATCTTGAGCTCTTTCCTCTTTCCATTTTTCTTCCTCTAGACTCACTCAAAGCATTTCCCGATGTCTCACCGGAGCTTTTCCGTCGCATTTCCTCACTAAGGATAGCACCGACAACATCATCTAACTTTAAAGTACTAGATCCAGAGACGGAGTTACTAATGGCCATTACCAAACCATTCCAACTTTCTGGTAATGAGCACAAGAATAACAGAGCTCTAACTTCATCATCAAAGTTTACCCCTACAGAACTTAACTGACTTGTAACTGTATTAAAATCATTTAAATGTTTTGCAACAAATCCACCTTCCGACATATTCATATTAAATAACTGTTTCATAAGAAATACCTTGTTTGAGGCCGAGGGTTTTTCATATAGTTTCAACAACGTCTGCATCAAACCCTCTGTCGTGGTTTCCTTCGAAATGTTGAAGGCGACTGACGCAACAAGGCACAACCGTATTGTTCCTAGTGCCTTTCTATCGAGAAGGTTCCATTCTTTGTCTTTCATACCCGTCGGCATCTTTGTTTTTCTGCCCAATGGTAGGTATAGATCTTTCTGATACAGATAATCTTCCATCTGCATCTTCCATAGCGAGAGGTTGTGGCCGTTAAATTTCTCGACCCTAAACTTACCATCTTCCGCCATTGCTCCCACTCGAACCAGGAACCCTTCTTTCCTGCGAGTTTATCGGCTAAATAGACCTTCGGCTCTGATACCAGTTGTTAGAAAATTATATATTACGGAGCAATGGAACACATAAAATATTGCAGAAATATAAACACAGAAAATGAAAAAAACAAGAGAGACATAGATATACGTGGTTCTCCGAGTTTGGGCTACGTCCACCCCGAACAGCCAGTCCTTCCTTTCTATTATCCAGCAAAATGAAGAGACACAACCTACAGCAAATCCGTTGTAATATCCTTTGTTTTCTCTCACAGTCTCACCTCTCTGTTTCTCGCTCACAGAATACACATCTATATCTCAGCCTCCAATACAATACCCTCATACAAAGAGAGGGGTTGCCTTCTAGGGCAAAAAACCCTAAACTAAACATAAGTTCTACCATCAGATCATCTGCCTAATGAACGGCCCAGATTGACTAGAAATTACTATATTTTTACAAGGCAATTTTACATTTGTTTTTAGCTTCAGGGGCACTGCCCCCGGACCCCCGCGGGGGGGACAAGTCCCCCCCGCACCCCCCGCGTGGAGGGGTGTACAAACTTCCTGGGGTATACATCCAGACGAAACAAAGACTTCTGAACAATCATGCTCCACACACAACAGGAGCGAGGACTGGCTCCAATGTCCCACTACTAGGACTAGTGATGAATGGTGTACATATGTGTCCTGGGACTTTTGCTTAATACAGAAGCCTGTTAAGGCTAGCACATTTTCGTACATGTTTTGTAGATGTTTGTAAGACTATTCTTTCGGCATTTGTAATGCATGTTTGTTTCACTTGTACTAAGATAGTTGAACTACTTCAATTTTTTTAGTACTTACATTGTTGGGAATGTGTTGTACTGGTTATCATCATTGTCTCATGCCTATGGATCACTCCAAGAGATACTAGACTGACCACCTTTGTGTACTGGTTATCACCATCGTCACATCCTTGTGGACTACTCTGTAGGATACTTGACAGAGCATCTTTGTGTTCTGATTCCAACGACCATCACATCCATGTGGACTACTCCATTGGGTCATGTACGTGTTGTCCCCTTCACTTTAGTTTTAAAGACAATTGTATCCATTGTGGACTATTCTGCTGGATGCTAGATAGACCTTTCTAGTTCGCGTGTGTCTCTTCTTGGGTGGTACTATTACCTCTCACTTAGAGGCTCACTTTACTCTCTCCCTTTACAGTAAGAGAACCGAGACATGAGTTACATAACGCTCTCACCAAGTGTACTCACGTTGCTTATTGAAGACACCAGCATAACATTCTCATGTGTTGAAATGCAAGAGCTAAGGAAAATATTTTAGTAAACGGCAACTGGGCCATCGTACTAGATGGGACTCCTACATCAAACGAAGTGAGGTCTAATTGGGACTTCATACTGTGGAGATCCCCTGAATGTTGGCGGGTCCAGCACCGTCAACAAGATGGACGTATTCAATGGTGTTCTCGCCATCATGCACATGGCTCTGACTATGCAACTATTGATACACCTCCTTGAAGTCCTCATCTTCTGAATATGACTCTTTGTATGTATCATGGGTGAATGGATCCATGTGCATAAGAGTCCCCAAAACTGTAATATTTCAAATGGGTGGCCTTGAAATCATATCAGCCCACTTTTTTATGCTTCCCTTCTTATACTTGATCACCAAATCAAACTGGTGTAAAAACCCCATCCACTTGTAATGCCTGGTATGTTGTAGCTTACTCTAGGCTTGCAAGTACTGTAACGGATGATGAACTGTGTGGATTACTCTCTCCTTTCCCATAAAATAGTGCTTCCACTTCTTCACAGCTTGCACCATGGCATAGAGCTCCTTATCGTAGGTAGGGTAGTTAAGAACTGCCACATGAAATACTTTAGAATGGTATAAAACGGGTCTTCCTCCTTGCATCAAGACAGCTCCCATAGCATACCCACTCGCATATGTCTCCACTTTTCAGGGTTTTTGCAAGTTTGGTAATTCCAGAACTAGTGCTTGACTTATCTTCTTCTTTAGCTCCTCGAAAGCCTTCTCATGACCTTTTCCCCACTAGAAACTCTTGCCACTTGTTGTTATGGTGTGGAGCAGTGTTGCTACTACTGAAAAAGAGGCAATGAATTTCCTCGGCACTATGTTTCCCCAATGAAACTCTTGAAGTCAAAAAATTAGTAGGCACCAATCATTTCATAATTGCCTCCATCTTGGAAGAATCTATCTTCAACTCTCCTCCACCGATCACATACCCAAGATACACCAAAGACTCTTGCGCAAACTCGCACTTCTTGAGATTTTCTAGCAGTTGATGTTTCTTCAATGTTTCCAGCACCTGTGTTAAATGTGAAATATTCTCCTCCCACGTAACACTGTATACTAGTATATCATCCAAATAAAAAATAACAAATGAATCTATAAAATGGTGCATTATATCATTCATTAATCTAGAAAACATAGTTGTTGCACTACATAGGCCAAATGGCATAACTAACCACTCATACAAACCTTGCCCGGTTTTGAAGGCAGTCTTCAAGGTATCTTCTTCTTTGAATCGTACCTGGTGATATCCAAACTTCAAGTCCAACTTGGTGAAAAATTTTATTGTTGCAACTGATCTAGCAGATCGTCTATCCTGGGTAGGGGGTATTGTTCTTGAGCGTGATTTTATACAATGCCCTATAATATATACGCATCTGCCAATTCCCATCCTTCTTTGGCACAATGACAATGGGTGACCCAAATGGTGATGTACTCATTTGAATGACACCTTGTTCCAATAGCTACTGCAATTGTTCCTTCACCTCACTTGCTTCTAACTCTGGATGCAACCTCCAGCACTTCTCCTCTATTTCTCCATAAAAGTTGCAGGGGTTGCATTGGTTGCATTAGTTGCTGGGATATTTACACTGGTGTGTTGTAAATGTCTTCTTTTTATCATTTCCCCCTTTTTTCTTCTTATTCCCCTCCTTAGAAGCTTCATGTTTCTCCTTCTGCTTTGATCCACTTAATTGTGCTCTTTTCAATCCTATGTTCTCCGAGAATTGTGCGTGTACACAAGCCTCGTCCACCGATTTGGGATTGAATAGTATCACTTGATCACACAGATGGTGGTGAAAACCCCACAAATACTTGAGGAGTACATTTGGATTCTTTGGAGAGATACCCAAAATTATAGCCATCTTTCTGAATTATGTTGTGTACTCCTACACGATTCAGCCTGGCTTTTGCTTGAAGTAATTCCATTGGAAGCACTAGTACTCCACATACCAAATGGGATATAATTGTGACTTAATGAGGGCTTTGAAATCCTCCCACTTAGTCACTAGAGGTTCTCCCTCAAACCTTAGGGTTTCCGTGTATCTCTCCCACCAAGTCAGTGCATGGCCCTTGAATTTCAGTCCCACGAAGAAGATCTTCTGCCCTTCCTCGATCTGATGGACACTGAAATAAACTTCTAGTTTCCACAACCAGTGGTTCAAATTCAAGCATCGATATCACCATGGTACGTCTTGATATCAACTTTTTCTTCCTCTTTAAATAGGAATTGATTCATGACACTCAAACTGGTTTGATCTTTTTCAAGTTCTTTCTTTGGTTGGTTCTCTGCATCTTCCCAATCTCCCAATCCCCTTTCTGATTTTTCCTCTATATTCGAACCCCCATCTTCTCCAATTATCCCCATATTATTGCTTAGGGCCACCATGAGGAGGTTTACATTATGGTTTAAATCCACGACTTGTTTTTCGAGTCATGAAAACCTCACCTCTGCAGGATCAAGAGGTTTGTTTACATATTCGTCATCCATGATTAGGGTTTTACAATTTTCAGCCTCACTGATCTAGATACCTACAATCTCCTAAAAGAACCCAAATAAACCTTCTCTGATACCAAATTATCCATAAACTTCCATGCATATTCCACTCGACAGTTCGTCACAACATATCTGATAATATTATATTAAAAAATCTGAGATTCTACACCATTATAGTTTTATTTAATTTTTAGATCTATAGATTTTACTATAATTAGTGCATGCATTTAAAATGAAATTAATGATAAAAGTAGATAACGAAAAAATAACCTGAAACACACATAAGACACAAGATATGCTCTCTGGGAAACCCTTTCAATAGAAAACTCAGCTTGAAGGTGAGGTCGCTTCGCTCTCTCTCTCTGTCTCGAAATTTGGATGCAGGTACAAAGAAGTAATTTCGGTGGCCCATGGGCTACTACAATGCACATATCCTCTTTGTGTGCTCTACCTCCTATCTCTCATAGCTATAGTTTCTCAACTATGGAACAAAATGATCTCAAAAGAATGGAATGCCTCTTCCTCCTAGTGGCCCGGTTATAACACAACCCGATAGCCTACTAGTGGTTAAGTTTGAATACATCAACTCTTAACTAGAGATACAAAATAGACTCTTCTAGAGTCTTTTACATCATAAACACGTGGTTATCCCATTTTCCATGAATAATGGCATACTCCCAAACTATAGGCGTGAAAACAAGATGATCAACTTCTAAGTGGCATAAATTTTGCATACAGACTCTCATTAGCATGCTTCTTACACCATTGGAAAGGTCTTTGTGTGTATAATAGCATGAAAAGATCTTGCGCCAAAGCTCAAAAGTTTTACCCCTAAAAAACATCATTTGATGCCTCAAAATGCTCCCAATAGGTTTCAGACCTCGTTTCGCCAAACTAGGTCCCGTGAGATTATTCCTCCGCTTTTTCCACTCCAAATGCATAGATATGGATGACAAAAAATATAATGATACAATTTGGATCGGGAGGAATTCTTACTTGGCAGGTTGAGATTTTCTTGTGGAGAAAATCTAAAATGTTTGGGATAGCAATTAAAATTTGGTTGGTGCATGAATTAATGAATTGGTTCTTAAAATTGAATGAACTATAGGGAAGGTACATAGGCCCATGCACTTGGGAACCTTCACGAGTAAAAGGGATAAGAAAGCAAGAGGGGAACTATGTAGTGCAAGAAATCAAGGACGAAGCAGTAAATGTGAGACTGGAAAATAAGGTAAGGTGTGGTATTTGAATTCATGTTGAAGGAGAGAGAAGACACAACTTGAGAAATAGGAAACAAAGAACTTTGGTTCGATCAGTAGGAAACGCAGAACAAGAGAGAAGAGAAGGGGATGGGCTCTAAGTTTCCCTGGAGGATGTGGGTTGAGTTGCTAGTCTTTGGAGCCCTATAAAAGTTTGGGGTTCCCTATAAGTTGTGGGTTGAGATAGGATTCTTGGAGCCCTATAATAGCTTGGGTCAATAGGGGCTATGGGTTGAAAAATTCTCTGGATCCCTATAATAGCTTGGGTCCCTAGAGGCTTGTTGTAGCGGCTACAACCAGCCTCAAAAATTTTTCCTTAGCTTTGTTTTGCAGTTGAGCAGGTGTCCGTATGTCTACTAATCTATGAAGACAACAAGTTGTTTCTAAACAAGGACATCAAGCTAAAATGGCAAGAGGTCAATGAAGCATTTGCGGGCACTTTTACGAAAGACCGCAAAGGTCATCAGGTGCATGTGAACAGTCACAAGTCTAGCTTCTACCAGATTGCATGTAGCTACCTCGTGTTCCCAATCGCGGACATGATACACTGGATTTTTTCGCACATTGATCCCAAGACAATGACTCTAAGCAGTATCAGCGAGATGAAGCTTGCCACCTTTTGGGCACAAGATTATGATGACATGTATCAGATGTCGAAGCTTATGACTATCATGGAGACTCCTTTCAGCTTACCGAGAAGTAGTGCCAACTCCAGAGACATTCTAAAGAACTGGGCAAAGGAGCCAACTAGATTCAGGATGACACCCAATCAGACCTATAAGATGAAAACATTGAGGAAGTCGTATCAATACTTGGTCATATTTTCATGTCGACTATGTGGCTAAGAAAGCACGGAAACCTTCCCACAGAGTTGGGTGATCACACTGGACCAACTGGCCATAGAGGGTAAACCATGTAACTGGTTTGGCATGTTGGCTCATCAGCTAAAGGAACAAGTAACGAAGGCTTGACAGTCACCTAGAGGTATGAAAGCAGAGATCTACATGCATGCCTACATATTAGATGCAATTTGTGCCCGACATGAGTTCCTGAGCTTGGAGTGGGCATGGTCACTGGTAGATACTGTTGTGAACACATATTGTAAGTTGTTGTCCAAATGCATCTTCAGAGGATTAATTGCACAGCTATCCAATCATTTTGTCGCCCCAGTTTACAAGATGATATTCGAACAGGATCCACCCTGCATGTCGAAGGAAGCAATGGAGGCACTGATAGACATTACTGATTGGTATGCCTCACCGACTGACACCTTCATACATATTTTCAATGCGGAGAAGCCTCCGCATGTTCTACTGAAGTTTTCCTTGGAAATAATCGTCATGCAGGAAGTAGTATATCACGTCTCAACAGGATTGACAACTAGATGGCACCGGAAGAAGAAGGGGCCTTGGCCTGCTCTTTCATTGTAGATTGGGGTATATGAGATTCGGAGTTTCAAGCAAGCGGATGTCGAAGTAGAATAGATGAAAAAGTATTCATTCGACCTCCGAAGTTATAATCTGTATGACCCACATTGTATTATGAAATATCATTGCACGAGAGTATAGTTCAACTGGATCCACGGGGCATTTCATTGGGCAGAGGAGGACCCATGGATATATTGCTACAGTTTCTCTAGACCCGATGAACAGGTCGGTTTCGTTTTCAAGTGGTTAGTGAAGCAACATGAAGAAGCATCCCAGAGAACACCAGCACCAACAGCAGTAGCAGCAGAGGCAAGCGTACCAATGCACGACAAGGGCAAGAGGAAGATTGTCGATCACATGGAGGAAGAGAAAAGCTGCAAGTTCTGAGCAGATCCACTTGTGGAGAAAGAAACTCTGGCTATAGATTCAAAGAGGCAACAGTGTGACAAGCGAATCACGCAAAGGTAGAGGGATAAGAGAAGAATGGAATAAGAATAGAAGGAATTGCATGAGTTGAAGGAGCAACTCCGAAGGGTATAAGAGATATCCAAACAGGAGAGGGAAGTGCAGTAGCAACAGGTACAGCAGGGGGAGAAACATGTGAAAACAGATGAAACAAAGCTCATACAGGTAGTGGGTTCATCAGAACAACTAGCATCAAGAAAACAGGGTGAATCGTTGCAGGAGCATGACTTCACTCATGAGATAGAGCAAGCACTTCAATAGTTGGATACAGATATGGAGAAATAGGAATTGCAACATGATATAGACCTTATGCCTCACCACCAATAGGTTGACTTACCTGCTTCACCGCATCCAGATGATGAGCAAGTCTCAATCGACCGAGGAGGCACTGAGATCCTTGGATATCAGCCGGAAGGAGAGATGAACAACATCTCATTCGACGAGTCTCAAGATAGAGTTGTGCAGTCTCATAGAGTGTTGACTCCAGATGATAATACATCTCCTGTGTAAGTTGAGGAACAAGTGAACGTGTCTAACGTGCGTAAACATCCAGCAACCTTGGCCAATGCAACTAGAGTGTATGTCGAAGCCACTAGCTCAAGTGTTCACTTTCTGATAGCTGAAAATGAGCGAATGGATAAAGAAATTCAGACGGCCAATCAAGGAGGAGAGTTGGTGATAGCGTCTGCCCGAGCTGAAGTAAAGAAGGAAATACTAGATGAAGTATTGTCCCTTGACACATTTCTATGAGCGTTGTACTCCAAGTTTGGCACTATGATAAGTCGGTCGTCCATCTCAACGGATGGCAGCAGCGATGTGCTAGAAGAGTGCGTATCTTGACGAACTTGCATGCTACTTTTGATTACATTAAAACATCGACGATGAGATACAAGGGAGCCCTGCTTTACTTAACTAATATGATGAAGGCCAATGCAGTCGAGCTGAAGGCACGTATCGGAGTCAAATCTGGAACTATGAAGAGCTCCTCCAGCTCATCACTAGTATACAAGCTTCCCATGCACGTGTGTTAAAGACTATGGATGTTTTGGTGCATGCACATGCAATCCCATCTATTGTGACTCTCACCCAGGTGAAGACAAAGGCACATGTGCAACTAGAGCTTGACTCATACTTCGATGAGTTGATGTGCATTACTACCAGCCCAGACTTTCCCATCAGTGCAGATATCATGCACAAGTATGTTGTTGGTCCAACAACATTGAAGACAATGATGAGCATGCTTACAGATGAATTGGACAGAGGAGTCCGAGAAGTGTACCCAGATATTATGGAGGCAAGAGTCAGGTTCCAGAAATATGTCACCATAGAGCGCATGGACACCATCATGGACTACCGATCTTGGCATCAGTATGTTACTGCTGATCAACGCGAGGATGTTGAGGAGTTGGACTTCCATGGTTGTCTAAGTCATAGTGATGTCTAGCATCGATTTCTCAAGACATTTCTCTCACATGGGTACATGTGCATTGTAATGTAATGTCTTGTCAAGTGTAATTCAAGTTGTGATAGTTAGATGTAACAGTCATAGAGTAGATGAAGATTCAAGAGGGTATTCGAATTGTCATAGAGGGGAATGTCAAGGGCCATCCCACCCTTTTCCATAAATAGTCCCTCATAACTCATTTTATATGCTTTTGGTCAGCCAAGATTCTGATAAGACTATCTTGGAGAGAGATTGGACTGTATTTTAATGAGCCTTGGCTTCTCCACTGCGCAAAGCTGGTACATCTCTTTGGAAGAGTAGGTGATTGTGGCTATAATGTTTCGCTATCGGAACTAGTCATTAGACATGGATGTATTGTATGATTAGAACTTAAACTTATTAATATAACAAGAGCCAGCACATTTCATGCATATGTTGTATTGTATTCTATGCTATCTGGTTTACTCTAAATGATATATGTATTATTTTACTTACGCATGCATGTATAGCTATATGTCTATGTATGTATGAATATTTCTGAAATGTGATGTTCATTTAACCATTTCTTTGGATTGCTTGCTAGCTTTCCTTCCATATTGTGATGTATCATTGCTCGTGTATCCCCTTCTGAACTGGGTGTTATCACAGGTTTCCAAGGGGTGCACTCATCTTAACCCCCGTGTGTTAGAACCTCTCATGCACCTTCCTTGGTTCGTTGCAACTATCACACCCTTACTACCAGCAGAGTTATCTTACTTGCCTCTGTGCAAAATCACGGTCAAGGAATTACTATACGACCCACTATTGGGAATCCTACACCAAACGGTCTGAGGTCTAATTGGGACTTCTTACCGGGGAGATCCCCTAACATGTTGGCGGGTCCAGCACCGTCAACATTTCTGGCGCTAGAAGGAGGTCAAAATGACAAGTTGTGTCCTCACATTCTGTTTTGAACCTTTTCATATCTATCGTGGATTATTACACTCTTCTCCCACCACAATGTTTTTCGAGTCATTCATGAGGGAGTTCTTTCATCTCTTGTCCACTTAAATGTATGATGGTGAAGGCGAAGTGGCCTGGACAGAGTTCTTACATGAATTTCTTTCCATGCTACATGAGGAAGATGGATGTTCTGATGAATAGGCCAGCTTGTTCCTTGCATACACACTTTGCGAATCTCCACATCAGTGGTTGTGCAGCCTATCAGCTGATAGTGTGCACTCACTTGAGAACTTTTGTCATCTCATTGAAGACACTTTCTATCATTTTGATCCATACCACCTTGAACAAAAACTGTTACAACAACAGAAGGCTCTGCATGAATCGACTATGTATTGTTTGCAATGCTTCCATGACTTGCAGTTTCAAGCTCCGGAGAGCTAGATGAAATTTTTCTACCTTTAGGACCAGTTCGAGTATTGTGTTAATAAATCTGCTCATCCCAAGAAGAAGTTTGAAATCAAGATTCGCTCAACATTCTTCAGTGATGGAGTTGTGGAATCACAGACGGAGGTGGTTACTGTCACAAGTGATTATCCATCGTCCTTTAATCAAACAGCTCAACCACCGTAGAGTGATCTTGAAGATCATTCTCACACACTTGTTCAGTTGTCACATCCTCCCAACATCACTTCTCTTAATTTTCGTGCATATTTGGTTGTGATTCCATTGAGTTGTCATATGCATTTTGTTCCACAACCTTCATCTTCGCACTCGGTTGTTCCTCTGGATGATATTGTCTTTTGTTATTCCATTTCGAACTCTACACTTGTTGTGAACAAGGAACAAACCACTAACAGAGTTGGTGTTGCACAACCAACATGCGATGTCATTCATGAAGAGTATGAGTGGGATCGTGAGCATCAACAGTCGGTGAAGGATGAATCCCTTCTGTCTGAGCCTCCTTCATTCTTTCCTGGCATCTTTGGTGAACCTGCCATCCATGATTTCGCATGTGTATCTTCATCCACAGATGCACCCATTTTGATCACTCACAGGACACACCGGATGTCAGTCCATCATCTGACAACAGAGAGGATAAGTTATTCATTGAAAATCCACTTGATATTTCATCTATCTTTTTCAAAAACACATAGGATGATTATTTCTGCTTTTCATCTACCCCTCTATTTGATTCATCAGATCATGAGGATGCTGATGAAATTGTTGATTTTTCTGATCATATTTGTCGTGATCCATTTACCCCTCTATTCGATCATGATCATGATCCTATCGCAGTTGATTTTTCGAAGCCACTGGTCTATGATGATCTATCTGACGATGAAGTTGAAACACTCCAGATTGTCAAGGCACTTCAGCCCGAGTTGATGGTTATGTTAGTTCCTCGTTGTCCATAGACTGATCTCACTTCCGATCAGGAAATTTTTCAATCACCTGAGACTCCTCATCACTCATTTGTATGCATTGAATATCAATCTCACACACAGATCATGCTTCCTCCACTCGAACTGCACGATCCTATCATTCATGCATTGGAGGAATCTTACATTGCAAGCACAGGTGCATGACGCAAGTTGTCTTTGTTTCTTTCATTTGCTTGCATGTCACAGTCAAGAGTGTGCATGTGCTTCAAAGATGCACGCAGTGTTGCATAGCACCGTGGTAAGTCCACTAACTATTCTTCATACACTTGCACTCACTTATGTCCCATGGGAATCTTGGAGCACGAAGTGTGGTTGTCTTCATTGTTATATCTTTCTCGCTTGCTGGTTCGCACAACTGGGTTGCTCACGGACCAAGCCTTCACCAACATGGGTCAACCAATGTGTCGGTGACTGCATTGGAAATATCACTTCACGTGATCAAGCCCATGCATCATTAGTTTAGGAGTAGGAGTAGTGTTTCCTTTCATTCATTCTTCTTGCATGCTTGTTTTCTCACTTGCTTTGTTTTTTTTTTTCTGCTTGCTTGTTTTGTTACTCACTTTGCTTTCACTTTTACTTCTGCTTTTTCTTTTCTTTTTTGTTTGTTTGCTTGTTTCGTTTGTAGGTTAGTTTTGCATGAATCATGCATGACTCTTGAAACAAGCTGGGTAAAGTACAAGAGGCCTTGTATAGCTATCACTACTTGGTTATCTATCATTTTTCCTTTGTATGAAGAACATGTTACTTTTATTCCATCATACGTCGAAGGAAAATACGTATTGTTCAAAGTGAACCTTGCTGAAAACACAATGCTTGCGCACTAACTAGTGTCACCGACTCTAGTCGGTTGTTTTTGGTTTAACCCTTGTTAGATAAGTAAAGTAGAGTAAGGTAAGGCGGAAAACCTTAACAGGCACGTCAGAGATATAATAAACTACTTCTCTACTGGAAAAACTTCTTCTACTCTCAATAAGTTGGGATCCCTCTTCCACCTCTGAAATGAATAAGTGCTATGCACAGTTATGAAAAATGAAAAAGTGAAAAAGTTTGAAAAAATGAAAATGAATAAGGTGAAAGAAGAGAAAGGATTCCTGTGCAGAGAGGTGATGCAAGTGTTCCAATAGAGGCTGACAGTGGAGCCATGCTTGTCTTCCTATGTGACTCTGTCAGGGTACTATCCAAGCTTGCTAGTAGCAGAGAAACACCAGAGATGAAACTATGACTCTAACAACTATACTACTTGTGCACCAATATACCCCTCAACCCCAATCAAAACAACTGTGTTGCCTTGGCTTGGAATGTGTGTTAATCGACCAAGAGCTTGGTTGATGCTACATATTACAATCAAGCTAGTGTGAAACCAAGATGAACTGAGAAATGAACAATACTTCCGGAGGTGTTAGACTTTTTTTTCACGATCAAGGTCCATTCAGAGAGCTGGAGTTCTACCAGTGTGTCACAAAGTGTTGTAGCGGCTACAACCACCCTCCAAAATTTTTCCTTAGCTTCGTTTTGGAGCCTCCCTACGAACCTTTCATAGCACCTTGTCTTGATTCGTCAAGTACACAAGCTTCATTGTTTCTCTTTCACAAAGACAGTCTGTCGATCAAAGATTGATTCATTCCCCTCAAAGGTTGATCACCCAAACTTGGTCCAGCTGGAGGCTCCGAAGCTTCCCCAATAAATTGTACAATTATGGAGGAAAACTAGCCTTCCCTCCAGAAATTGCGCAATTCTATCTGGTAGCCTGTTGGGCTCCAGAATTGTGCAATCTTGCCAATCAGGCTTCACCCAGAAAAATGTGCAATCCTTTCCAACGGGGATGCTCAGCCTAGGAATTACGCAATATTGGGCAACAGTCAGTTGCTCTGCCCAAAAATTGTGCAAATCTCCTGGGTAGCTAGCCCAACTCCCATCCAAAAATGTGCATTTTCTCATAGCAGTTGAGTAGCCTCATGCATGAGCATTTGGGCTAACTAGTTCAACTCGGGACCAAGGAAACTTGACTTGCATGCATGACTTTATTTTTCCCATAATAGAAAAAGGCAACATGCAAAAAGCATGCCATGATTTAGGGAGATATTTTTAGCAGCCAGAGGTTACATGCAAAGTTCATTTTAGAAACTTTCCTCTAAGTGTTGCTTTTTCCTAGATTTTTGGCATGCGCATAATGAGCTCAAAATTATTTATTCAACGCATCATATCTCATTCTTCCACATCGATCTTGGACCTCTAACATCCCACAACACTCTTCGACACATCTGACTGAGCTATTCATGGGTAAGTGGTTTCAACTTGTCTTTTCCTGTATTTCTATCCCTTTTTGTGTTTTCACTTGTGCGAGTGTTGTTTGCTTGATTTCTTTGAACACTTGATGCCCTTTACATGCATACTAGCTTGTACTAGCACCATTTCAGTTTTCATTGCTATCTCACTACTCTCGCATGCATGAAACTGTTTTGCACGAACGGTTGTCGATTCAGCGACTCGCTTCACCCACATGCAGTTGATCTATTTACTAAATCTTTCATTCAATGTTTGCATGCAAGATCAAACACTTCTTATTTCACTTAGTTTCACCATGCATTCACTTTCGCATTTTATTTCAGTTGTTTGTCGGCGAGTCTGGCCAACCTTGGCCCGAACTCTGCCTTCACCGAGACAACATTGTGCAATCCGAGGAAGGAAGGCTCTGTCTTCCTCTCTAGAAATGCCCATTTTTGCTCAGGCACTGTCCTCTAGGACTGCTATCCGAATTTCTGAGGGATAATGACTACTGGCCCAGAAAATTGTGCAATGTAGTTCTTGATCCTGCAGTCATTTCCAACTGGAATTGCGCATTGCGCAATCCTAGCAATTAGCAGTCAGCCTGGATTGCGCATTGCACAAATCCAGCAGCCAGTCTTGCCTCCCAGATAGCCCAGACTACCTTTTGTGCAGTTCTGGCATCCATTCACCTAACCTCCTAGAAGAAATTGTGCAATCTTTGCCTATCTTTCCCCAAGTATGTGTTAACTCATTCCCCAAATTTTCTTTGGTTTTCGATTATAGATTTCTTGCCATGCATGTTTCTTTGTCTCTAGATCTTTCAGTTGTTCATCCGCCTCTTAGAAATATAGGATCAATGGCCTCCAAGAGAACAGGATCAAAGGACATTGACGAAAGTGCAACTAGAGTAGCAGTTGAGCAGGTGTTCGCATGTCTACCGATATCTGAAGATACCAAGTTGTTTCTAGGAAAGGACATCAAGCTGAAATGGAAATAGGTCAATGAAGCATTTGCTGGCACTTTTGTGGAAGACCTTGAAGACCGTCAGGTGTATGTGAACATTCAAAAGTCTGACTTGTAATTGATTTCATGTAGATACCCCGCGTTGCCATGCGCGAACATGATACACTAGATCTTCTCCCACACTGATCGCGAGACGATGACTCTGAGCAGTGTAAGCGGAACGAAGCTTGCCACCTTCTGGGCACAAGATTATGATGAGATGTATCAAATTTCAAAACCCATGACTATCATGGAGACTCCTTTCAACTTACCCAGCAGCAGTGCCAACTCCAACGACATTCTGAAGAATTGGGTAAAGGAGTCGGCTAGATTCAGGATGACACCCAACCAAAACTATAAGACAAAGATGTGGTAGGAGTATCAATACTTGGTCATATTTTCATGTCGAATATGTGAAAATGGCAATAATAAATGATAAAAATAGAAATGCTATAAATAGAATTTCAGGTACTAGTGTTGGACATAGAAACAAGGAATGAAAAATGGAAATACTAAAAATAACATTGCTATAAATAGTATTTCGGGATAGATTCCAATTTTAGTTAGTCCCTAAACTAAAATTGAGAAGTAAAATTCGAATTTGATCTTAGCAGTTGTTTGTAAAATAATTAATTAATTCATCTTGAGTTAATTAGTGTATAAAATCAAACATGAAATCTATGTGAGGACATGCAACAGTTATCCCATTAATTGAGGAATTTATCCCTTAGTTAAAGAGATAAGGATGAGCTGTAATTTGAGTTGTAATTAGTTAGCTTAGTTAACTGAGTTAAGTCCAGTTAGATTAGTTCAAATAGTTTGTTGAACTAATTGTGAGTTCAGTTAGTTAATGCATGCATGCATGTAACTGTTGCACTTCAAATAACTGAATATTCTCTCATAAATAACTCATGCATGTCAGTTCAGTCAGAGACCCAGTTGAGATCAGAGGAAGGGATAGTGTACTATCAGTTGGAGGATTTTTCCTATATAGGAAACTCATCCATGCAGAAGGAATTATCTCCTTCAGGATTGCACAATTAGATCAGAGGGTAGTGAGTTTGTGAAGAGGCCAATTCATACAGGTGGCAACACTGGACCCCAAGGAAAATTGCGCAAGGAAATAGGAGGCTTGGAGGGCAGAGGAGAAGGTTTGTGAGAATCCTTTAACTATCTATGAGCAGCAGAGGGATTGTACTGAGATCTGGATAGCACGTGAGCTAAAGCTTTGTGTAATCCTGAGATATTTCCACTTGTATGATAACACAGATAGCGGGGTTTTTAGCTGAGGCTTTCCCCAGAGTATTCTCCTATGTTTCATGTGTATGATTTCTTCTTCTCTGTTATACGTGTTCTACTTGATCTTGCTCAAAAATTGATTAAGATTATGTAAGTTTGTTGTAGAAGTAGATCTTGTATTTTTGTTTAGTATATTGCATAGTCTTTTGATGTACAATGGGAATTTCTATAGACTATGTGGCCAAGAAAGCATGGAAACCTTCCCACAGAGTTGGGTGAACGAACTGGACCAACTGGCTAGAGAGGGTAAACCATGTAACTTGTCTGGCATGTTGGCTCATCAGCTGAAGGAACAAGTAACGAAGGCTCGACAATCACCCAAAGGTATACAAGTAGATATCTACATGTCTGCCTACATCTTAGATGCAATCTGTGCCCGAAATGAGTTCCCGAGCTTGGAGTGGGCATGGTCACCGGCATAGACTACTATGAACACATATTGTAAGTTGTTGTCTGAATGCAACTTCAAAGAAGTAATCACATGGTTGTCCGATCATTTTTTCATCCCAGTTTACAAGATGATATTCATACAGGATCCACACTACATGTCAAGGGAAGCAATGGAGGCACTGATAGACATTGTTGATTGATATGCCTCACCATCTAGCACCTTCATACGAATGTTTAGCACAGAGAAGCCTATACATGTTCTACTGAATTTTTCCTTGGAGATACTCCTCATGCAGGAAGTAGCATATCACATCTCGACAGGATGGACAGCTAGACTGCACTGGAAGAAGAAGGCCCCTTGGACCGCTCTTCCATTGTATATTGGGTTATATGAGATCCGTAGTTTCAAACAAGCAGATGTTGAAGCAGAACAGATGAAGAAGTATCCATTTGACATCTGAAGTTACAATCTGTATGACCCACATTTTATTTTGAAAGATCATTGCATGAAAGTACAGTTCAACTAGATCCACGAGGCATTTCATTGGGCATAGGAGGACCCATGGAGATATTACTACAGTTTCTCTAGACATAATGAACAGACCAGCCTCGATATGGAGTGGTTAGCGAAGCAACATGAAGCAGCATCCCGAAGAACACCAGCAGTAGTAGCAACAGAGGCAATCATACTAGTGTGTAACAAGGGCAAGAGGAAGATTGTCGATTACATGGAGGAAGAGAAAAGCTGCAAGTTCCGAGCCGATCCACTTGTGGAGAAAGCAACTATGTCTATAGAGGCGAAGAGGCAATAGGACGACAAGCGAATCACGCAAAGGCAGAGGGATAAGAGAAGAATGGAAGAAGCAGAGAAGAAGTTGCATGAGTTGAAGGAGAAACTCTGGAAGGAACAAGAGATGCAAAAACAGGAGAGGGAAGTGCAGCAAAAATAGGTACAACAGGGGGCACAACATGTGCAAACAGATGAAACAGCACCCCTATAGGTAGTGGATTCATCATAACAGCTAGCATCATGTAGACAGGGTGAACCATCGTAGGAGTAGGACTTCACTCATGAGATAGAGCAAGCACTTCAATAATTGGATACAAATATGGAGCATCAATAATTGGAACAGGACATCGACCTTATGCCTCACCACCAAGAGGTCGACTTGCCTTCTTCACCACATCAAGATGATGAGCAAGTCTAAAGCGACCAAGGAGGCACTGAGATCCTCGGAGATCAACCAGAAAGAGAGATGCACAACTTCTCATTCGACAAGTCTCAACATATATTTGTGCAGTCTCGCAGAGTGTCGACTCCAGATGATCATACATATCCTGTGCAATTTGAGGAATGAGTGATCATGTCTAACGTGCACAAACATCCAGTAGCCTTGGCCAATGCAACTAGAGTATATGCCAAAGCCACTAGCTCAATCGTTCACTTTCTAATAACTGAAAGTGAGCAAATGGCTAAAGAACTTTAGACATCCAAGCAAGGAGGAGAGTTCGTGACAGCGTCTGCTCGAGTTGAACTGAAGAAGGCAATACTAAATGAATTATTTTCCCTTGACACCGTTATGCAAACATTGTACTCCAATTTTGGCACCGTTCATAAGGCAGTCGTCCATCTCAACGAATGGCAACAGCAATGTGCTACAAGAGCACGTATCTTGACGAACTTGCATGTTGTTGTTGATTACATGCAAACATGGATGATAAGATACAAGGGAGACCTGCTTCACTTGCCTAAGATGATGAAGGCTAGTGTGGTCGAGTTGAAGGCACTTATCTAGAGTCAGATCCAAAATTATGAAGAGTTCCCACATCTCAACAGTAGTATACAAGCTTCCCATGCACATATGTTCAAGGGTATGGATGTTGTGTTGCACGCACATGTGATCCCATCTATTGGGACTCTCACCCAGGCAAAGATAAAGGCACAAGTACTACTAGATCTCGACTCGTACTTCGACGAGTTGATGTGCATTACTAATAGCCCAGACTTTCCCATCAATGCAGACATCATGCACAAGTATTTTTTTCGTCCAGACGCATTGAAGACAATGATGCGCATGCTTACAGATGAGTTGGACATAGGAGCCCGAGCAGTGTACCCAGATGTTATGGAGGCAAGAGTCGGGTTCCAAAAATATGTCACCTTAGAGCACATGGACACCATTGCGGACTACCGATCTTGGCATCAATATGTCATTGTTGATCAATGTGAGGATGTTGAGGAGATGGACTTCCATGGTGGTCTAAGTCATAGTGATGTCTAGCATGGCTTACTCAAGCCATTTCTCTTACATGGATACATGTGCATTGTAATGTAATGTCTTGTCAAGTGTAATTCAAGTTGTGATAGTTGGATGTAACAGTCATAGAGTAGATCAAGAGTCATTAGGGTAGTTGAACTGTCACAAAGGGGAATGTCAAGGGCCACCCCACCCTTTGCTATAAATAGTCCCTCATAACTCATTGTATAGGCTTTTGGTCAGCCAAGCTTCTGATAAGGCTATCTTGGAGAGAGCTTGGACAGTATTGTAATGAGCCTTGTCTTCTCCACTACGCACAGCTTGTACATCTCTTTGGAGGAGCGGGCGGTTGTGGTTGTAAGGTTTTGCTATCGGAACTAGTGGTTGGACATGGATGTATTGTATGATTAGAACTTACACATCTTAATATAACAAGAGCCAGCATGTTTCATGCATATGTTGTATCATATTCTATTCTATCTGGTTTACTCTAAATGATATATGCATATATTTACTTACGCATGCATGTATAGCTATATGTGTATGTATGTATGAATATTTTTTAAATGTGTTGTTAGTTTAACCATCACTTTGGATTGCTTGCTAACTTGCTTTCCATGTTGTGATATATCTTTTCCCGTGTGTTCCCTTCTGAACTACATGCTATCACAGGTTTCCAAGGGGCGCATTCATCTCAACCCCCATGTGTTAGAACCTCTCATGCACCTTCCTTGGTATGCTGCAGTTGTCACACCCTTGATACCAACATAGTTATCTCACTTTCCTCTGTGTGAAATCGCAGTCAAGGAATTACTATACGACCCACTACTAGAACTCCTACACCAAATGGTCCAAGGTCTATATGGGACTTCTTACCGCGGAGATCCCCTGACATGTTAGCGGGTCTAGCACCATCAACAAGGCTATGGGTTGGGATGTAATTATGGGTCCATGTAACAATTGTGTCCCCTGGAAACTGTTGGCTAAGGTAGCAGGCTCTGGAGCCCTAGATAGATTGGGAAGAGGCTAATCATACAACAACATCAAAATAAGACTTGATTAAATACCTTGGTTACTGCACTACTATTACAGTGGATCTTGGACACCCTGGAAGGGAATAAATCACTGTGTATGCACTTCAGGTGAGGTAAGAACCTCTGGACTCCCTGTAATGAGAAGATGGCAGCGTTAATTGGTGGGATTGAGGAAGAGTCATGTTGGCTTATGGGGTCCTGACCCAAGTTCAGAGTTAATTGTGTCAAACAAAACCCTACACTACTGGCCTTTTCGGCATCAACCTACATAGCGCAAGCTAAAGTCTCACCCGAAGCAGTATGGGGTATGTTGGAACCAATTTTTTGCATCCAAAGATCAATGTGATGTCTTATATTGCCCTAGATCTACCTTCGCATAGACCTATAAACCCCTAATTCTTGGTACTACAACTTCACTTAAACCACCCTTAGACCTTCATGAAGGTCTACGATAGGGTTTTTCGGACCCTTAACAGGTGGAACATCCACTTACGCGCACCATTAAGAAACCCCAGATCTGAATTCGCATAGATATACTTAAGTATTCAATAAACACCATATAATGTATTATAATCTTCGCGTAAATATTTAACAAGTATTGCGTACAGTTAGTAAGACTTATCCAACAAAGTCGCGCATCACTACATCAATATTTCATAAAGACATTTATTCCATCACAGCATATATCGCAAACATAAATAACAGAAGTAAATAGATAAACACATGAATTTCTCCAACAATCTTCTTTATTGATATTCAATACAATGTTACAGACTCAAAACTTCCCTGCTTACTTAGCTGCGAACTCTACTCTAGGCCTCTATGCACTCAGTTGTAGAGCCTTTTCTTCCTCTAAGACTCACTTCTCTGTGTTATCTTCCATTAACCCATTAAATCGATCATTCGTTACTCTTTCCTAGACTCTTTAAGACACCTCTATTTATATAATCCCATGGTCCGCGCACCATGGGTGGATCTCAAAACTAGCTCAATTTTACATAGTCAAGGGTTAAAACCCTTTTTGACTCCTAACCACCTATGCACTCTATATCCATAATTTTCGAAGACTTTACATATTTTTACCAAAATTTACATCAAAATTTTGGTTTTTAACCCCAAAACTGACCCAGGGGACCTCATCCCAACAGGCCCCCAACACAAAGGTCGTGACTTACCCTTGAGTCACTCGATTGGTGCGGTGATCTTGTTGTGAAGATCCCCCAGCTCCACCTACACAAGTGCTACCTCAGCAGCGCTCTATGTAGCTGCCTGCTTGACTTCTTCGATGAGCTGCTTTGTAGCTGGTCCTTCCAAGTCCAGCTTGATCTTTTGTTGTGTTTGTTGCATGCCTGTCAGCTTCTCTTGAATGTTGGTTATTACTTGGTAAGGTTTGTCTAACCAAGGTCCCAACTGAGCCTTAAGCATGGATTCCTTCTGTTGGGCTACTTCTACCCGTGTGCGGAGCTGCGTCCCCTCTTGCAACTTGGCGAGCCGTCGCCCAGACCTCATCATACTACTTCTGCAACTCACGAACTTTTGTGTTCAAAATTTGTAGGGTTGGGTCTTCCTCTAGAGAATTCACTAATTCCATTGCCTATTCAAATAAGGTCGAGCAGTCAGTGACTGTGGCATCCAAAGTGGTCATTCCTTCGTTTATAGCGGCTCTGCGCTACTCCCTGATCTCGGGCGGAGTCAAAGTTTGTGATTTGAGTTGCAGCTCCATGATTTTCATATTGAGTTCAAATTGAACGCTCCCAATTTCTGCCTTTGCCTTTCGGACGCCTATAGCTAATTTTTAGACCTTGGCCTCTAGTTGTGCTTCCTTGGGTATTCGCAACTCCAGCATTGTTTTGCACGCTTCTGCTACCGCAGCCACCAACTTGGAATTATGTTCCTGGATAGTATCTCTCTCCTCTAGGGCATGCAATTTCTCGGTAAACATTTGTTTATTTTTTACCCGATACTTTTTGATTAAATTGAGAGCGTGTTGCTCCCGAGCTCTCAATTCCTTTGTTACTCCTGTCTGTAGCGCATGAAGAAATTCGTTGGGGAGCGTTGCAATGTTCAACGCGACGTCCTTAAGGGTGCTCAAAATAACTCGGTCATCAGTCAATTCTGCTCACAGGGACCCTTCCGGTAGCGCAACTGATCGAAGGTCCACTGTCCTTACCAGTTCTGCAGCCTGACTTTTCCCTAGTGCTAGGTTCGTTTGTGTTGTACTTGCTTGAACTGTGCCCGCCTGTATTCTGCTAGTTTGGATTTGTTGTTCATGCAGATCCTTCTGGATGCTCCCCAACGTCTTCATGTATAGCTGCTCGAACTATTGTAGCAACTCAGTTGCAGTATCCCTGAATTTGTCGTCGATCTCATTGAGATCGCCCTCCGTCAAGGTCATGGGATCTACCTATGTTTTATCCGACTTCTGCTTTTTGCGGGAACCCTCCTCTACTGTTCTTTGCGCTTCCTCAGCCGAAATGGGGTGTGCTTCCCCTCATCTCTTCCGCCACCCTATTCAAATTATTCTTCTTCCTCTGCCATATATGAAGGAGATTTACCACTTCTATGTGATTCACGTTGCTCTTGCTCGGCCTACTCCTTTGCAGCGTGCTCCTTCTCCATCCAAGCCTTTTTGCAGCTTCCTTTTTCTGCTGCATGGCCAAATTTTGTGTAGCTTGCTTTGTTGCATCTTTCCTCTTCTTTTCAGTGGAGCTTCTCGCTCCCTTACTAATTCATGCATCCAAATTTGAAGGGGTGCGCCACTCTGTTGGCCAATGCTTGATAACCAAGTATGGTAAATCATACCATTGTTGTTGTGGGTCTTTGCGCGCCTGAATGTAGACACAATGGAAATCGGCTTTAAACATGACATATGTTGAAAATTGATCATACAAGGTTAGGGACAACCTTGGCCACTGATTGATGGCCATGTGGAAACTCATTTCCATCAAGACCTGGAAGATCTTTGTTTCTGTGACCCTGTGGTGAAGTAAAATTATAAGTGCGGACATGAATAAATTCCTCTAGCCCGATGATGGGTCTAGCCACAACAGTTACATTATATGGAAAATTTCCTTAGGTTAGAATCAATCAATAGGGCCTACCACTTGGTCCACTTATCCTACTTGATGATGTCCTCGCTTGCTCGCTCTAGCTATCTCTCGCTTCCTTCTTCAAGCTCCTGAAACAAATAAACAACAACATACAACAAACATGATAATAGAAAATTTGCAATTCAACCTACTTAACAAGTCAAGAAACATTAAGCCATGAATGTGTAATATTACAAAACATGTAGGAAATAAATCAATAGTTTCATATATTAATATCAAAGAGAGATTACAACCATTTGTCTTGATGTTGCATTTTTCCTCTGACAAGACCAGGTTCCCACACACTTCTCCTAGCATTCCATTATGGCCTCAATCAACAATAGTTTTAAAGCTCTTCCCTTTAGGATTCACTCCAAACCAAAGCACACTTCTCCCTCGCACAACTAGATAGCTACAACAAGTAATAGCTTGCTTGTCTACTCCAAACCAAAATAGTATAAGCATACTAATATCAACACTCTACCTCTACAACTAGTTTGTGCTTAGGAAGAAGGGAGGCTTATATAGGATGAATGGATGGGAGATGGATCCTTTTATCATGGGAGAAGGACTTATCCCTTCAGATAGTTCCATCATTATAGGGGAAAGGAGCCCAAACTGTCATCCTTGACACCATCCGGCCAAACCATTTACCAGACTTTCGTTACGAAGCTTCTATAGCTGGAAGCTTCGGCTCTAATTTAAATGACTTTCCATAACAAGATTGGCACGACTGGAACATGGATCAGTCGCTCCAGTCGGCACGAGGAGTAGTGCTAATATCTACACATTGGCATGGAGGAGACAAAGGCCATTAGCGTCTATCTTGTAAACTATGCAAAACAGAAGTTTCAAGGGAAATGGTGCAAAAGGGAATTTATCTGCTCATGAAGAGGGACACAATGGGATTTTCTTCATGAAGGAAAAACATGTGGGGTTCACTGTAGAGGTCATATGGGATCAAGGAACGGGGAGTACAGGGACAGTGACAAAATGTTGTGTAACAGATCCCCTCCCTCACTAATCATCATATCATGTTCATGATTATCATCGAGGTCAAATATTTATTTTAACACTAAAACAACTGCATTCTCCACATTGACCTCTAAGTTCTCCACCTTGTAATTAATATTTTATATCTTGGATATAATTACCTCCACCATCATGTGAAAATTTTCAACATGTTTTTTCAGACCTTCCAACTGACCCGTTACTAGGGTGAAATGAGAGCAAGCCTCAAAAAAATTCTCCCCACCTATCCTGGAGATCATCCCCTTGATTTCCTGCTTGAACGCCCGATCAATCTCATCTCAGGAGCCACCAGCACCATTACCTAATGATGTGGCCATGATATCTCTGACTCAGAAAGAATGTATGGAGATTCATTGTGCATGAATTATGCACGACCATCCTCTTATAGTCATACTTAACTCCAAAATTATGATGGGGGGAGTCCCTTTGATTTTAATGTTGTTCGCATTAACAATTGTGAATCCATTGCTTCTTGGTTTAGGCCATAAACACACATGGTGGAATTGAGACATCCTTCCTCGACCACAAAAATATCAAATCATTTACTAACGACATCTCACCTAGCCACATGCTTAGCATTAATCCTCAAATTTAACCATTTGTTGGATGAATGGCTCGTCATTCTGCTAGAGAAATCATCGATGAGATTTTGTACCGTGAAATGACTACAAAATTTATGCAACCTCAACAAGTCATATTATTCTCCTTAATTACCCTTAAGAATCTTGAGATCCTCTAGTTATGAGAAATCATGGTATGTGGCGTATAGTTGTTATGCCTTTGTCCTCCATCAACTCGCCTAGAACCAAATTGACACCTTTGTTGGCTTGATCATCATCCAAAGTGTTTTTCTCTCTCTTGATATGATAGAACTCCAAAATTTCAAATTTATCCATGATCAGTTTATACATGTACATGTGATAGGGGTTAGAGAAGGAAACATGTATAGGTTACAAGGTGAACATGTTCAAGCCCTAGTTCATAATAGTAACAACTTTTGTGATTTGTGGCACAAGAGGATGGGGTGCTTACATTATAGAGCTTTGGCTATTCAAGGTCAGATAGTCACAAATCTTCTATAATTTAGCATTAAGAAATAAGGAGTATGAAATGGGTGCATGATTCGAAATCATGCCAAGGATACCTGACCAAGTAATGAAAAAAGGTCTACATGGATTATATACCTAGAATATTCAAATTTTTGTGGGTTGATGTCAGTAGTGTCAATAACGTGAAGCATGTATTTTTTGTACTTTATAGATGGTTTCTCTCGTAAGACATGGATATTCTTTTTAACTACTAAGTATGAGTTCTTTAGCAGGTTTGAAGGGTTCAAAACTCTATTTAGAAACCAAATATGGAAAAATATCAAAGTCTTAAGATTAGACAATGGGGTAGAGTATACCTCCAAGGAGTTCAAGGGTTTCTGCAAAGGAGGTAAGAACTAAGAGGGATTTGATAGTTCCATGCAACCAAAAACAGAATGGGGTTGGAAAGTGGGAGAATTGATTAAAAATAGAAGGCTAATAAGACTACTATCCATGACTAGGAATTTTCCATCAAGTTTTTTATGGTATAGGTATGCAACACAACAATCTACATCTAGAATATGTGCTCTCACATGATTTTTAGGACAAGTCACTAGAGGAGGCATTTACTAGTTTGAATCCAAAGGTAATTTGTTTCAACATATTTGGTTGTTTTGTTTATATCCATTTACCTATAGGAAAGAGGATCAAGTTGGAACCCTCTAGGAGGAAGGGTTTATTTCTGGGTAATAGTGATACTTCAAAGGCCTACAAGGTCTATATTCCATAGTAGAGGATGATAATAATAAGTATGGATGTAAATTTTGAGGAAGGTTTTGCATCCAGGAAGTCACCAAAGACACCAACAATATCTAATTCAAGACAACAACCTTTAGGTGAGGAGGACACATTAGCCTCTTCTAGTTTTGTTAAGATACCTTGATGGTTCACAAAGAAATCGATGGATGCTTAGGAGTAGATTGGGTATATAAGGAGGGAATTTAGAGACAATAAGCCTTTGAAGAAGTTTCCTACCTACATGGAATTGATGAGTGGCATCATTGATTTTGATCCTTCTAGTTTTCATAAGGTGGTACACCAGCAAGTATGGTAGGATGTCACGGTGGATGAGTGCACCTATACCATGAAGAATGATGCTTGGAACATAGTACTAAGTTTATAGGGGAAATAAGTTGTGAGTTGAAAGTGGATCTACAAGATCAAGCATGCTACAAATGGTAACATTGAGAAGTTCAAAGCAAGGTGTGTAGCAAGAGTGTTCTCCTAGAAAGAGGGAGTGGACTATGAGGATACTTTTTCTCCAATCACCAAGTAGACTTCCATCAAAAAATTATAACTATATTTTTAGTCAACGGATGGAGGATGCATTGTATGGATGTGAAGACATCTTTCCTTAATGGGATAATTGAGGTAAATGGGATAGATCTCATATTTTCAATCTTAAGAAATCCTTATATGGACTCAAGTAAGCATCGAAAGTGTGGTATTTCAGGATAAATGGATATTTTCCAAGTATGGACCTCGCCAAAAGTGAATAAAATCATAACTTATATTATGTATTTGTTTCAAATGATCTATTTATTTTAGTTTTATATGAAAATTACTTGTTTCTGACAAGTGTATAGAATCTCATTACATGGTGCAAAGTAAGTTTGATGTTGAGTTTTAAATGAACGACAATGCATTATGCATTACTTATTGGGTTTAGGGGTTTGGTAGAGACCAGGGGAGATATTACTTGGGAAGGGTAAGTATGTAGTAGAGATCATGAAGATATGTAGGATGGACAACGACAAGCCTATGTCCACACCCATGAACAGTAACTTGAAGAAGGTTACAACTTCAAATTCAAATTTGATCGATCCCACACTGAACAATAAATTGATGGGTTCCCTATTCTATTTAGTCATCACCAGAAAAGATAGCATGGTCATGATCTCAAGCAAATGGAAGGCCCTTAGGAATCTCTCAAAATACTTTGGAATTACTATTGATAACCTTTTGGAGATCAAATGGAGCAAAGAATTTAGATGTTTAAACATCTAATGAACACAAATACATAGTTATACCATGATGCCCATTTTTTAGTAATTTTCTCATGTTATTAGAGCATATCACTTTATAGGGTTTCCCTTGGATACTTTAAACTCACTTTCCTTTTGTTTTGAGGAAAATATCATGAAAATATATTGAAAATTAAGGGCCATTGTTCCTAATCATTGTAACCATTGGACCCCTAATACAAAATTAGTAACACTAATTTGCATTATAATTGTGGGACCTTCCAATAAATACTCCACCATTTTAGCTTAATACTATGGTACTTCCATGAATAATTTATGGTACCTGCATCTGGAATAATTACTTGAAATTCTAATGTTGGATACACAAAGTAATTGAGAAGTTTTCCCAATTTTTAATTGATGAATTTATGGGTACTACCTAAATTAATCAATGTTGTTAACTTTTTCTTTTTTATATATCCTTATATCTTGAGGGTTTGAGGAGTACTGATGTTAGCCAATGCATGAAAAGGTATTGATGGAGAAGTATCTTCTACATATAGATCTTGTGATGACTCCGATTCTTGAACTTCTTCATCTTCATAGTTTGTAGAATAATTTACTTTCATGGCATTTATGCCCCTTACTATACTTATTGTCACAACTAAAACATGTTCCCTTTGTTTTTATTTTGTCCATTTTTTAGGTTTCAACTTTGTCAGTCAAGTGAGGTTAGGAGAGGGAGAATTATTTTCTCTATAGTTGTCTATGATCACCCTTCTAGTAGCCATATTTTTACTTTCTTTTCTTTCCAAAATGAAAACGTGTTCTTTGGATTTAGGATCAAACAAATGCACCTAATGGTGGATTATTTCCTTTAGAGCTCCCATAAAGAGGTCTAATAAATTATTCTTTGAAAAGTTCTTTACCATGACTCTCAACTTTTGAAATTGTTTAATCTCTTATGTAACTAGACCTTTTTGTCAAATATTTACTAATTGAATAAATAATGCATTGTTTTTAATATCCCCATAATGTGTTATCAATTCCTTTGTAAAAATGGATCGAGATATAATATAATGCATTTTTCTTTCACAAAGTCATCAATACCATACAAATTGGGCTTATTCAATAACATGGATGCAATGTTTACATTTTCCAAGGTTCACTTAGCATATCAAAGTATTGCTCCACCTAGAATATCCTTGTTATAGCATCATTACCATCAAAATTTCTCATATTGATCTTCAAAATTAAGTAGTTCCTTGGTGTTGACTTGAATCCCTAAGATGTGGATCTTAGAGTGAAAAATCATGATTATGGTTATATGATTCATTATTTTTTCTCTCTAGTTGTGATAAGATACTCCTCATATGTGATTGAGTTTGAAGATAGTTGTTCTCCTTATTTTCAGTATTTCCTTATATCTCCAAAACTCCTTTAGGAAGCCTCTCCAAGAGAATCTTTTCAATGGAATTCATGGACTTTTATATTTCTTCCTTGAAGGATTTTTATATTTCTTCCTTGATGGACTTTTGTACTTATTCTTTAATGGATTTTTGTATCTCATCCTTATTTTCCCCCATATTTTGTTCCACATTTTTATTGATCCTTGCATCTATGAGAACTAACCTTCCAACTTCGATACCCAATACTAGACATATTTTATTTCTTCATGAATCATGGATGATATTTTTGGAGGTTAAAGTGTTGGCGTAACCTTTAAAGGACCCTTATTAGCCATGTTAGTAAATAATAATTCTCCTATTTTTCATCTTTATCATAAATTTTGAATCATCAAAAATAGATCTTCCAATAAATATTATGCCAATTACAAGTTACGTCATACCTTTAAAAACATTAATTTTTATATTATCTATATGACTAACATTATCATCAATTCAACCCCTTCTAAATATGAAATAGTGGCCTATAATACCTGATTTTTTCTTCTCAGCAACTCCATAGATTTGACCAAAATTTGATGTCCCAAGTGAAAGCTATGCTAACTTTCCAAAATCTTATCGATGTTTGGTATCTTCCATATATAAAATATGTTAATTAAATATTTACCTCAGGCACCCCAATATGTCTCCTTAGATTTATGAAGTTTTCATAGTCTAAAATTTATCTAGGAGAAAGTTGCTACAAACAAATATTAATATCCCGCATTTGAAATTGATTTCAAGACCATGCATAAACCCTAACTTCCACAGGGTATATCACCAAACTTGCAGTGAACCAAAATAAAAATAAAATACCAAATATACCTTGAGATATCTTGCCATAAAAATTTCACAGTTTAAAGTATCCTAGAAAACAAGTTATAGAACAAATTCCAAGATCGCTCATTTTAAACTAATTTCAAGACCATTCATAAACCCTATAATGAATCTTTGAAACTATAGCTAAAAGAATCTAAAATTTTTACCATTTGTACTTTTCAATATCTCCTCAATTGTCTCAAAATTTCACAAACCGAAGCTTCCAAAAAACATATAGGAAAAATTCAATGATGGATGATTTGATGTGGAAAACCCTAGATTCATATGCTATGATACCCAATGTTATGAACCATGCACCTTAAAAAGGATAAGGAACCAATAATTACAATCCACTTCAATATTTAAGCCTCCTTTTACAATGAATACAATGTATAAGTCATTATTTGATGATCCTAATACTAGGTATCCTTGGTGTGTGTGTGTGTGTGTAGAAAGAGACAGAGAAGGTACAATTTTCATGAAAGGGTACAATGGGAGGATCTATCCTAAATATTTGACATGACCTCAAAATTCCATACATGACTGAATATGAAAATTATTACATCATAGGTCTCCACATGACCTTTACATCAAATGACAGATATGACATTAATAACTGAGACCAAAAGATCTTAAAAGTGGCATAATTCAGAAACCAGAATGCCAACAAATGCATTATATTCTGCAAGGTTAATGCTTCCCCTAAACTTGTGCTACATGTTCATTTTCAACAACTCATTCATCAAATCTTCTTCACCAATCAGATAAATATCAATGAGAAAAACATAACTCAATACCATATCAGCAGATTTTACCCATCAACACCAGACCAAGAAAAAGCAAATCATAGCTGTCAGAATCATGTCATAGGTTGATCTTGTGTCTCTCTGATTTTTTTCTATCAAAGAAAAACATAAGTTACTGTCTGCGAAGAAACTCGCGTATATACACAACTATACTTCATGAAACCCACGTATAGACAGCAACCTTCTGAAATTTCACCTGTAGATTGAGCAGACTGGATTAACATCAAAATGAGGCAGAGACAACTCCCATTTTTTGTATGAGATATTCAAATGCTTCTTTGAGAAGGGGTTTAGTAAATATATCAGCAACTTGTTCTTTGGAGGGAACATACTCCAATTTAACATTTTTCTCAACCACTTGTTCTCGTAGAAAGTGATACTTAATGGGAATATGCTTGGTCTTGGAGTGCATAAGAGGATTTTTTTGAAATAATAATAGCACTTGTATTATAACATAGGATGGAGATGGGTGGAAAACATTTGATTGTATATATTTCAATGTTTGCATCATCCAGAGAAGTTGTGTGCAACAAAATGCAGCAACAACATATTCTGCTTCTGATGTAGATAAGGCAATGGGACTTTGTTTCTTGCTGAACCAATATACCAATCAGGGCCCCATGTAAAATGCACCTCCACTAGTGCTTTTCTGGTCATCAACATTTCCAGCCCAATCCGCATATGTGTACGCATGAAGGGTAAGGTTTGTATCTTTAGGATATCATAGACCAAAGTCTTGGGTTCCTTGGAGATATTTGAATATTCTCTTTACTGCCTGAAGACATGATTCCTTTGGATTAGCTTAGAAACGTCCAACAATCCCAATTGCATGCATGATATCTGGTCTAGAACCTGTGAGATAAAGCAAACTTCCAATCATAGACATTTACTCTGGTTAGTTTACTGTGGTAGAATCATCATTAGAACTGAGGCTATAACCTGTCAAAGTGGGAGTACATACAGGTTTCAAATCTTCCATCTCATACTTCTTCATAATCTTCTTGAGATATTTTGTTTGTGAGAGAAAGATGTCATCTTTTTCTTGTTGCACTTGTAGAGCAAGAAAAAAGGTTAGTTCCCCAAGTAAATACATTTCAAATTCTTGCTGCATAACAAAAGCAAAGTTTTGACTCATAGATTCTTCATTACTTCCAAAGATGATATCATCAACATAAACAACTATAATTAGTAGTTTATCACCCTCAATTTCTGTGTACAAGTTGTTGTCTACAGATCCTTTTGTGAAACCTTGTTGTTGAAGATATTTGTCAAGACGATAATACCATGCCGGCGGAGCTTGTTTTAGCCCATATAAAGCCTTTTTGAGTTTGCATACAAGGATTTCATCATTCCCCAAAATGAATCATTTTCTTCTAATTTACCTTTTAGGATATTCACCTCAACCTGATATTGCTTTTTCTTTTCTAGATACTGCTTATTCATGATTTCTTCAACCTTTCTTCCTTCCTTCACTTGTTGTTTTAATTTGAGAAACTCATTTTCTTGTTCTTCAAATGTTTGAAGTAGTTCTTCAATCTACTTATTTGATTTTTCAAGATATTCTTTTAGAGAGACGACCTCAGCTTCAAGACCTTTTTAGTAACTGGTTCTTTATTTAAGTTCCTTGGTTGTTGTATCATTTTAATTCACTTGATTTCTCAATTATGTTACTTCATCCTGCAGCCTTTGACATTGATCTTTATTTTCCTTGTACTAGTTCCTTATTCATTTTTCTTCCTCCAACTGAGTTTTTAATCTGGAAACCTCTTCTTTATAGGTACAATCCCCTTTATCAAATAGATCTTTATGATCTCTAATTTTATCTGTGAGCCTTTTAACTTCTACTTTCATGGTCATTAGATTTCTTTCACTTTTACCCATAAGAGAAAATTCAATTGTTTCATTGTCATGTACATTATCTTCAATATTGCATGAATAGGGAAAGGTAACAACAGAGGACCAAAAATGAGTACCTGATAAGTCTTTTATTTGATCATCTTCATTCTGGGGTGATTCTAAATCTAAATATTTGCTTCCATCTAATAGAGAATAGTCTCTAACACCGTCAATGTCTATTTGAGTTGTCTTCTTGTTTTGATGTGCTTTCTTCTTTTGCTTCTTTCCCATTGTCTCGACGGATCTCCTTCAAGTGATCAAGCTTCTACCAAAGGACCTGCTCTGATACCAATTTTTGGGAAAAATACTGAGAGGGGGGATGAATCAGTATTTTCAAATCAATAAAATTTTCATTTCATATTCTGATTTCTATACGCGACTTTACTGAAAGGAACCCGCGTGTGTATGTGATCATTCTTAATACAACTAGCGTACATCCAGTAAACTTATGTTTCAGTTAATTCATCATTTTTTTGTCTTCAACCAGTGCATCAGTACTTTATTAAACATTAGATAGACAGTAACCATGTGTTGTAAGAACAAAATAAACCATCACACATAAGCAACACACATGAACACCAGGATTTAAGGTGGAAACCCAATGTGGGAAAAAACCACTTGTTGTTGTCGTCTTTGTCTTCTTTTTAATATAAAGAAAAATATTTTTACAATCTTGTACTGGTGCAGACTCATACCAGTACGCATGCACCCACCTGTAGAAGGCTACAACCTTCACTCATTCTTTAGCTCCTATTGGAAGGGAGCTCCAACCCCCTGATCTGATTACCAGCTACTACTGGCAGGAAGCTTTGACTTCCTCATTGAAGACTCCAACCCTTAGCAACATTTGTGGACCACGTTTCATAAATATTTACATTGGATCCAATATACACACTTAAGCTCCATAATAAAATTGTAACTCATCACTGTAATACAATCATCAATCTCTGACACAACTGAATCAACCAATCACTAAAACCCAATCAACTGACACTTAACCAAAACTCCAACAATCAACTGGAGCAGTCAAATCATTGTAACTAGTACACAGAACTGAACTCAGAATACTGCTTCAACACACAAAATCAACTACAACCCTTATCATTCAAATGCCAAAATGTATACGCTACTTCACTTAAGGCAGCCTGCATGTATACGCTCTTTTCTGTAGAGAAACTCGCGTACAAATATTAATATACTGAAAACTTGTAATTATGAATCAGACACAGAGTTGACTAGAGATATTCTAAAATACTAAGTTAGCTTACAGAATCCTCATAAAATCAGCAGCATCAATAATATTTTCAACCAATCAACATGTAAAAAAATTAACTTCATCATTCAATCATTTCTACTTTAGGCATTATCACTCAACCCAGATCAACATGAGAACAGCATTGATAAATAGCAGAGAAATAACAGCACTGATCAGGTTGATCACTCATTTATGAATAGAAACCCTTACTTTATATATGTGACTTTGAATAAGCGAACCCACATGTATACGCGCCTTTCTCGAGACCAACCAACGTATAGATCTACAAATTTTGACCTAAAATTGCATAGCTCTTCAAAACTTCAGAAAGACCCAGATCATAATATTCAGAGAAAAAACATGCGTCAGTACTTAGATCTATTCAATCCATGAGAAGATCATACAATGAAAAGTCATTTTAGGTCTCATGATCATGATCCGTCATTGTATTCATCGGTGCATAATTATTTCATATCTATGTGACAATTATGGCCCTTACAATGCAAATATACTTCAAATTGAAGTATTCATCAAAATTCATTTCACTTGCGCAATTAGTACTTTGATCTACACCTCTTTATATATTTTAGCCCTTATCCATTACCATGGGTCAAAAATTATACTAGTGTTGGTGGTACTCTTTGATGGGATCAATATTTGTTGTCGCGCTCATTACTATGGACCAATACCATGATAAGCACCCTGGTATTTAGAATACCATGGTGTAAAAACCATACGCTACTTTTCTTCACCAAACTTGCATGTATACGTGACTTGGCCTTAACGAACCCTCATATAGATTTTCAAATATTCACCTGTATCAAACTTCTGATTCCGATCTATAAACCTTTGACCCATCATTGTGGTATTTTGTTCCGTTACCATATACTTGTTTTGTTACAAGTGAGTTGCCATCAAGGACAACACATGCATCATAATGCCAACAATTAGTTGTTTTTCTAGCATTAATCATTTTATCAAGAGGATACTACCTACATTTATCAAACTATAAATATATCGTTCTAAGCCATTTTAAGGACACCTTTTATCGAATTGTAGAATTAATAGGTGTGAATAAAATGTTTCTTATAAATATTCTTAATGTAATATCTGAAATTCCCATCCACTTGAATTATTGAAAGGGCCTTTCTTGTGAAGCCTAATGTGAGGAAAGATTTTTTTTTTTATGTAACAAACTTTGTATCCAATCACTATACAATAGGATCTTGTGTTCCATACCAACCACAAGACAAATCGTTCTATATTTTGAATCTTAAATTATATATTCTCTCAAGTTTTAACAAGAAATACAATATCAAATTCACTTCAAATACAACTTATCATAGCCCCTTTGCTCCATTGAAAGCCACATTAGTTCTAAGATAGGATCTAGAGCATCCTGAATTCCTATTTATTATTATCATTTGATCCCTATCCCTAATAGTTATTTTTTTATCCCTAATTATTTTCCATTTCCCTTACTTTCCAAATCCTTTTACATTTTGAACTATGTTCCTTAATGCAACACGGTTTTTTATAATGAGGACTTCACTTATAAATACTCATAGTCATTTTAAGCTTGGGGTTTTACTAAGTATACCATATTTATAGTCATTAAAGGTTACTCTAACATAGATTAATCTATCTTTATGCTTGTTGATCTATTTTCGTGACCTACCCTCCTAAGCCTCCCTCATGCAAATGAACATGCTACGTAGCCACCAAAAATGAAATTTATGCCTCGGTGATGGTTATTCATAGCATTAACTTAGCTAGCCAACTTGGAAAGCAGGTCACCAAGAGCATCACTGTGATTTCTAAGGAAAATCTGTTAAAATTGGAAACTAGGGAAAAACTTCATGTGGGTCATCTTATTCATGGCTACTAATATTTTTATTAGATTCCTCTCGTCGATAGGTGTAGGATTGATATAAAGATCATCCAATTCCGATAAGTATTCATGGAGATATGAATTTATTTTGATTATGGAATTATTATCAAGCCGACCTACAACTCATGTAGGCTCAGAAGCCCAACAGTCGCATCTATTCACCCACCAATGTTGTGTATATATATAAGAGGACTTTTCCTCATTTGGACTCACTCATCTCATCACATCTCTCTCTCTCTACTGCGCAGATATGAGTCTCTTCTCTACTGCGCTGAAATGGGTCTCTCTCTCTCACACATGTGAAGCCGGAAGCTGTTGAATTTGAAGCTACAACTGCAGAAGTAAAGATTGACTTGCGTGGCCTAGAATATCTCCTCTTTGGAACTACACTATAGGTTCATTTTAACCTCCTTTGAAAGCCACAACTTTTGGTGGTGGAATGAAGTCAATCCGATGAACGGTTTGCAAGATATCCACTGCCCTAGTTTGAAGCCGGAAACTACTGAAACTGAAGCTGCAACTGCAGAAGTAAAGATTGACTTGCGTGGCCTAGAAGATCTCCTCTTTGGAACTGCATTGTAGGTTCATCTGAACCTCCTTTGAAAGCCGCAACTTTTGGTGCTGGAATGAAGTCAATCCGACGAACGGTTTGCAAGATATCGACTGCCCTAGTTTGAAGCCGGAAACTGCTGAAACTAAAGTTGCAACTGCAGAAGTAAAGATTGACTTGCGTGGCCTAGAAGATATCCTCATCTGAACTGCGCTGTAGGTTCATCTAAACCTCCTCTGGAAGCTGAAACTTTTGGTGGTGGAATGAAGTCAATCCGACTGTCGGTTTGTGAGATATGGTCTGCCCTAGTTTGATAATGAAGCCGCTAATGCTGATGCTACTGATCTAGGGTTTGCTACTACTGATATGAATCAGATTTATTGTACTATTTCTCTCTGCTGAACTATTGAAGATAAAAGAAGATTTGATCAAAGGGTTTCCCCACACATTGTGGGGTTTGTCCCTGGCTAGCCGCCACATCTTGTGTCTCTTGTCTTGGCTTGTTTTCTATCGATCGTTTAATGTTCTATCTGCACTTTACTTTATGTACATGTGATTGCTAATCGGTGGAATGTAATAAGAAAAAGAAGTAAACTGTTATAAGCATAGAACATACCATAACTTAACATGGTATCAGAGCTTAGGTGAAGACAAAGCCCAAGCAAGAGCAAGAGCAATCATTGAAGAGAAGATTGGCAAGGCTATCCTAAAAGAACTATGGGGTCCTCAACACTCTCTCCTGCCGAAGACAAGCTCCGTGAGAAAGCTGACTATCACGGATGAAATATGTCTATTGATCTAACCCTTGAAGATCAAGGAGTGCTGGATCATGTAAGAGGCAATATTGTTGAGCCTTCATCAAATGCATCTGCTGCTGCCTGGAACAAATGGAAAAATGGAGAAGTCAAAACAAAGAAGATCATCCGGGACTCTATCGACAAGCGCTTGGTGGCCTACATCTCTAATCTAGACACCTCCAAGTAAATCTACGACAGACTGGTGAGTTTATTTAAAGTTGATGATGCAAATCAAGTTTTGTTTCTTAGAAATAAGCTGGGGGAAATCAAGAAGGGTAAAGATGAAAGAATGCAAACATACTTCTTAAGAATCACCGAGATCAAGAACGATCTCATATCTATTGGGGAAACTATTACTGACAGAGAAATGGCACTCACAACTCTTGAAGCATTACCATCTGAATGGTATGTGTTCAGGACTGCTCTTCTGAACTATAATGTAATTCTTGGTTTCGAGGAATTTATGGCTAGATGCATTCAAGAAGAAACAAGGGAAGAAGTGTAAGAAATGCCCATGCCTAAAGGTCCTCCTGTTGCCTTTTCTTTTCATGCAAAGAAAAGAAATAATTCCGGGAGTAAATCAAAAGGAAAGGCTGGACCTAAGGCTAGAAGAAAATGACGATGTTACATTTGCGATAAAGCAAGTCACTATGCAAGGGAGTGCCCTGATAGAAAGGACTCACTCTAGGACGATGATCAAAATCCCTCTGATGGCAATCAAAGGAATGACAAATTCAACAGCAAAGGTAAGAGGAGAGCTGGGAATCAAGGAAGAGGACAAGCATTCAAGAAGGCCAGAAATTCCAGGATGTATTAAATGCACCTGACCTCAAAAAGAACCTAGTGTCCATCTCAGGAACGGAAGACAAAGGCTACAAGGTAACCTTTAGCGATGGCAAGGTATGTATATGGAAAAATAATGTTAAAGATGCCTTTACTCTTGGGTTTAGTGTTGATTCATTATATCAGGTCGATGGAAGTCTGCTAGGTGTCATGTCTTATGACACATCTCTTCAGTCTAAACTTTTGCATTAAAGGTTTTCCCCCCTTCATTATAAAGCTATACTCGGTGTAAGACAAATGGTGATAGGGATGCCCGAATTCTGAATAGAGAATGAAGGTGTATGTCCAAGATGTGCTGAAGGAAAGCTCAAAAGGGGACCATTCCCCTCAAGCCAAAGCAAGACCTCTGATATATTACAATTGGTTCACTCAGGCATACCTGAGGTTGGCATTAAGAGGGAGACTACTACCCCACATACTCCTGAGAAAAATGGTGTGGCAGAAAGGAAGAACCGCACAATTATGGAAGTTGTCCGGGGCATGCTACATGATCAAAGTCTTCCTAATTTTCTATGGGCTGAAGCTGCAAACACTGTCGTATATGTACAAAATCGATGCCCTCATCAAGAATTGGGTTCCAAGACTCTTGAAGAAAAATTCACCGGTAAGAAACCTGATGTTTCTCATTTTAAAATTTTTGGAAGCCCTGTATACTTTCATGTGCCAAAAGAGAAAAGAAATAAATTGGGAGCATCTGGAAAGAAGGGAATTTTCGTGGGCTATGGTGAAAATACTAAAGGCTATAGAATCTATGTAGCCGGTCAAAGGGAAGTCATAATTAGTCATGATGTCACCTTTGACGAAGATATGGCTCTCAGCAAGGTGATCAATCTTCCGACTTTGAGGAGCTCTCAAGAAGCCGACACCAGGGAACCGAAAGAAGAGGATGATGAATCAATGCCTGATGTAGAAGAACCCATGGATCCGATTGATCCTCCTCCATATGAGCCTTCCTCTTCTAGGAAGAGGCCTTCATGGCTTAAGGGGTTACTTGATGATGCTGAAGGACATGCTGCACCCCGAGGAACCTTTCGTGAAAGTAAGAAACCTTATAGGTATCAAGGATACCTGACCATCATGAGCATGATCATACAAAATGAGCCTTCGTCATTCTCAGATGCCGTCAAGCATCAAGTATGGAAGGATTCTATGACCGAAGAATATAAGTCTATCATAAAGAATGATGTTTGGGAAGTAGTTCCCAGACCCCAGGACAAGACTGTTGTTACTTCCAAATGGCTTTACAAGATAAAGCATGCAGCAGATGGAATCACGGAAAAGTATAAGGCTCATTTTGTTGCTTGAGGTTTCTCCCAAAAGGAAGGTATAGACTATGATGAGATATTTGCACCTGTTGCCATATATACGACCATCCGCTCGATCATAGCCCTTGCTGCTTCACAAGGATGGAACCTACATCAGATGGATGTCAAGGTTGTGTTCTTGCATGGCTCAATCAAAGAAGAGGTCTACGTGGAGCAACCCGAAGGATTTGAGATTTATGATCGAAAATCTCATGTATGCAGGTTGAAGAAAGCTCTCTATGGGCTGAAGCAAGCACCCCGAGCATGGTATGAGAGGATTGATAGCTACTTGATGAAGCTGGGATTCACTAGGAGTGAAGCCGATCCTAACCTTTACTTTAAGGTTGAAGATGACAAGCCTCTCATACTGGTATTGTATGTGGATGACCTCTTTCTAATAGGTGCAGACCCTCTCATTCACAAATGTAAGAGGGAGCTAGCCTCTGAATTTGAAATGAAAGACCTAGGACTGATGCACTACTTCCTAGGACTTGAAGTATGGCAGAAGCCAAGGGAAATTTTCCTATCTCAAGGTAAATATGTGGTAAAGATATTGGAAAGATTTGGTATGATGGACTGCAAGCCTGTGACTACCTCGAGGATCTTAACTTTTAGAAGTTATATGGTAGTGATGTCGGACCTGATTTGGGAAATGCCTCTGAGTTTCATAACTCATTCACATTGATGTTCTTAGTGAACCTCCGTCCGAACATATTTTTTGCAGTTAGCATTGTGAGCTCATATTTGGTTGAGCCTCACTGGATTGATGCCAGGAATCTTCTAAGATGTCTTCAGGACACAATCTCTCATGGATTAAGATACACTACCGGAGATGATTGGGCAGGCAGTGTGGTGGACCGTAAGAGCACTCCCGGGTGTTGTCTCACCTTGGGATCTGCTTCGATATCATGGATGAGCAGGAAGCAGAAGTCGGTGGCTTTGAGCACCGCCGAAGCAGGATATATTGTTGCTAGCATAACCTCATGTGAGGTAGTCTGGTTGCGAAAGCTCTTCAGTGAGTTGTTTGGATTTACATTGGATACCACTGTGATTCTCTATAACAACCAGAGGTGGGATTCGATTATTGAGGAATCTCGTATTCGTCGATTGCTCCAGCAGATAGACATCATCTTGGATATGGTAAGTTGATGAGTAAGGAGGCTCCATTGCATTAAGATGATGTACAGGTTGATACACCTTGTCAAAGCCCCGAGGAAAGATCTAATCTATGATTTTCCAGAACGACTTGGAGTCGGTAAGAAACCCTTGTACAAGGGTCCTGCATGTTGCATACATTGAGCTCTGGGAGCTCTGAGGGCTTGCGGTTATTACTGGAGCAACATACGACCACAAGGTGACTCACCCTCCCCTGATGGTGCACACTGGAACAAGATGATTCGCTCTCTTGTGGGACAAGATGATTCGCTCTCTTGTGGAACAGGATGATTCGCTCTCCTGTGTAGCAGGATGATTAGTTCTCCTGTGAGGCCTGGATTGATGTGTTCTCCATGGCGATTGTAGCAGGATTGATGTGTTCTCCTGTGAGGCCTGGATTGATGTTTTCTCCATGGCGGCCTAGATTGATGTGTTCTCCACGGCAATTGTAGCAGGATTGATGTGTTCTCCTGTGAGGACAGGATTGATTAGTTCTCCTGTCGAGGCATCCTACCCATGCAGTCTGGGACTCATGGGAAGTACCTCTCATCTGATCAATGAGAAGGGAAATGAAGTTAGGGACCATAGTAGTACCGATGGACGCATCATTGTAACTACCGTACTCCGTACGTTAGGATGACCTCCATTGATCTGGGATCAATGATACTGGTCTGGGACCAGTGGTAGGAGTTGTACCATACTATGACGCTGAATTCGGGTCGGTTGAGACTGGTCTGGGATCAGTGGTACATACTCTGAGACTGATTTTGAGTCAGTGGAGGATGATATTGGTCTGGGACCATTGGAGTTGTACTCACTATGACGCTGACTTTGGGTTGGTTGAGACTGGTCTGGGACCAGTGGTACATACTCTGAGACTGACTTTGAGTCAGTATGATACATCCTCGATCATTTCTTCTTCTTCATAATTCGGACAAAAGCAGAGTAGAACAGAACAATGCAAGAGCAGAGCAGAACAGAACAAAAAAAAGTACAGATCAATGCAGGGCAGAACAAGACAAAGCAGAACAGGAAAAATAGAGCAGAGCAGGGCAAGGGTCAAGCTGTACAAGGCAGTGCATTTGATGGATGAATAGTAACGACGGATAGACAGATTGCAGATGAAGTTCTCCATGGTTGAGAGGGAGTGTTAAAATTGGCAACCAGGGAAAAACTTCATGTGGGTCATATTATTCATGGCTAATAATATTTTTATTAGATTCCTCTCGTCGAGAGGTGTAGGATTGATATAAAGATCATCCAATTCCGATAAGTATTCATGGAGATATGAATTTATTTTGATTATGGAATTATTATCAAGCTTACCTACAACTCATGTAGGCTCAGAAGCCCAACAGTCGCATCTATTCACCCACCAACGTTGTGTATAAATATAAGAGGACTTTTCCTCATTTGGACTCACTCATCTCATCACATCTCTCTCTCTCTACTGTGCAGATATGAGTCTCTTCTCTACTGCGCTGAAATGGGTCTCTCTCTCTCACACATGTGAAGCCGGAAGCTGTTGAATTTGAAGCTACAACTGCAGAAGTAAAGATTGACTTGTGTGGCCTATAATATCTCCTCTTTGTAACTGCGCTATAGGTTCATCTAAACCTCCTTTGAAAGCCGCAAATTTTGGTGGTGGAATGAAGTCAATCCGACGAACGGTTTGCAAGATATCCACTGCCCTAGTTTGAAGCCGGAAACTGCTGAAACTGAAGTTGCAACTGCAGAAGTAAAGATTGACTTGCGTGGCCTAGAAGATATACTCTTTGGAACTGTGTTGTAGGTTCATCTGAACCTCCTTTGAAAGCCACAACTTTTGGTGGTGGAATGAAGTCAATCAGACGAACGGTTTGCAAGATATCGACTGCCCTAGTTTGAAGCCGGAAACTGCTGAAACTGAAGCTGAAACTGCAGAAGTAAAGATTGACTTGCGTGGTCTAGAAGATATCCTCATCTGAACTTCACTATAGGTTCATCTGAACCTCCTCTGGAAGCCAAAACTTTTTTTGGTGGAATGAAGTCAATCCGACTGTCGGTTTGTGAGATATGGTTTGCCCTAGTTTGATAATGAAGCCGCTAATGCTGATGCTACTGATCTAGGGTTTGCTACTGCTGATATGAATCAAATTTATTGTACTATTTCTCTCTGCTGAATTATTGAAGATAAAAGAAGATTTGATCAAAGGGTTTCCCCACACATTGTGGGGTTTGTCCCTGGCTAGCCGCCACATCTTGTGTCTCTTGTCTTGGCATGTTTTTTGTCGATCGTTTAATGTTCTATCTGCACTTTACTTTATGTACATGTGATTGCTAATCGGTGGAATATAATAAGAAAAAGAAGTAAACTGTTATAAGCATAGAACATACCATAACTTAACAAAATCCAATGGTTATAATAATTCAATCCCCTCTCAAATGTGATATCTCATTTTCCACATAACAACTTACTTTGGTTCATCTTTTGCATGCCATGCTTGTGGAGTCACATCGCCTTTAGCCCTAAAGTTGGGATTAGAGAATGATAAAGTTGGCTTGTCAACATGCTCTTCTCCACAACATTGGCATTCTCCTATCTTAACCACAACTAGCATTTAGTCACCATCAACAATAAGGATCTCATAGTGCAAGTCTATGTCGAGCCCCAAAGTTAGAGAGAACACTCTTCAATTATGAAGTAGCTCTTAATCTATTGAGTGACTCTCCTCTAAGGTGGGCTTACCTTTCTCTCTTCATGGTTTTATCGCACATCTTCTTTTCATGGTCTTTGTGTCTAGTCTCATACTTCTTGCAACCTACTAGCACGGTTTCCTTTTTTCTTAATATTCAACTGCCCATATATCTAGGATGTATTCTCCTTCTCGTGGTTTATGGTCTCTCACTATGCTCCCTTTAATTTAGCACTTATCTTTGTTGGCCCCTCCCCAACCACTCTAGTTCATAGTTGACTTCATTCTTCTATTCAAGATGCAAAATGGCCCGATTTATCTTTCTCTGACCTTTTACTTGTCCCTCTCAGTATCCTTCCTGACATGCTCCCATTGTTCCTTATCATTTTTCAAATCATCGTGTAGTTTCCATGCCATACTAATGAGCTAGAGTTAGAAGGAGCGCAACATATTATTAGGAATGGGCCAGTCGTGGCAACACATAAACACATTACACATTGGAGGAAGTAATAGCTCATTTTCAATAGATTACACCAACCCTCATTCAAGAATAACTCGCTCCTGCTGGAAAGGAAGGAACCACCTAGAGGCACCTTCTCTTGGACACTAAGGACTACCATAGTTGGTTGAGTGGGTCCCCAACATAGGGCACACATGGGTGCTTCAATCAATATAGGCACATGGTGTACCTATACTAGCACATGGAATTCCTTCTTGTTAGGGTTCTACTATATCAACATGAGAATAAAGAGGACCACCTCCTCTCCATGGAGCATTTGCATCGCCATATGACAAATACGGATCAGTGACTAGAGTGAATAGAGATGTGCCTCGACATTACCTGTTGAAAAATGTAGCAAGAAATTATAAATTTGATTTTGCCTCGATTAAACTGAGAAAATTCAAATTTCCACATCAGCGGACAACTTGGATGATGTTAACTTGTGTGACATGGCTTGTGTCACCCAATTTACTCAATAAATTTGAGTTGGAGGAGTTAGAGTTCAGTTAAGCATGTGTGATTTCTAATTTGTATAAATCAAGGTCAGATATCTAAGGTTGTATTTAGTTAAACTAGTTCCAACTGTTGGAGGAACTAGTGAAAGGTCAAGTTGTGCAGTGGGACTTCAGTCAAATGCAATTATCGTCTAGTTAAATGATCAATCAGCCTAAAATAGATAGTGCATGCATAGAACTTGAGTTCCTCAGTCTTGGTGGATATTACAAGGCATTGTAACATCAATTGTAGACTAGTATTGAGTGTATATGCATTGCATGCAGTCATATTATCAGCGTAAAGGAATTGTGCAATCAATCCGAGGAATTTCCTAAATAATAGGGCGCTAATTCCCAAAGGACATTGCAAGGAAATAGGAGCTCAACGAGAGGAAAAATTTTACTAAGTCTGGGTCAGAGGCCTTCAGTGAGTAGAGAGATAAGTTATGCACTTGCAAGGTGTGCTAAGTTGATAAAATCAATTGTAATACATCTATATTCTTTTGATTAATGCAAGAAAACATTGGGGTTTTTAGCAGATTGTTTTTCCTAGATAAAAAAAAACTTGTTGCATATGTGTTATTTCTTCTTGCATGTCTCAGATTTTTTTTCTAAATTGTGAATTAATGTTCGTAGAGTAGTAAAGTAGGTTATGTCTTGTGATTTTGATTAAAAATTCATGAGAATTTGTAAATATACATCCTAATTTCTACATGGTATCATAACAGGATTAACATTAGAGCGTAAATTTTGAAGTTGTTTCTCATGAGGCTCAAATTTTGAGATCAGTGTTGCAGGATTTCTTCATAACTAAGTAGTTGTCCTTGAATAGACTAAGGCTAGAGTATGCCTTTGAAGGCACCTCAAATTTTGTTGCATGGAAGGATCACATGGAGGCAGTATTGGATGAAAATGGATTTCTAGAATACATCAAATCATATGTTGCAAAACCACAAGCATTTGATGCCTAAAACCTTGCTAAGTGGAAGAAATATGTATCCAAGGAGAAGAGAATAATCTTGGAGGGAGTGCAGGATCATATTATCTCAAATATCCACAGAAAAGAAACTTCATTCGAAATGTGAAAGTGTAGGTTTTAAACCTGTATAGAAATTACCTGCATACGATTTCTAAAACACAGAAAATAAACAATGCGAGAGCATAACACATACACACAAATTTTCCACTGGGTCCCAAAACCAGGACTATCATATTGATATTTCATCATATTCCTTTAAATGTTACAATACATATTTATACATGCTGAAGCATCCAATACCATGGACCGAAAACCATCGCGCTAAAAACCATTTGTGAAAACCATGCACAAAACCATAGGTAGGTCCGCCCAGCCCAAGAATATAACACAACCCCCCGATTAACTAAGTGGGCTAGTCGTGGAAAGAATATAACACAACCCAACATTCTCCCACTTGTTGTTTTCTTTCCACGGGATAGCTTAGTTATTTATCTAGCCCTGCAGCGCCCATTGTTTCTCTACACCAAGAGAACTTCTCAGAGCTCACAGTTTTTGTTAATGCATCTGTAGTATTCTTCAAAGTGTCCACCTTTACTAGCAACACCCTTTTGTCTTCTATCATATCCCTCACAAAGTGATACTGAAAATCAATGTGCTTTGTCTTTGAATAGTAAGCAAGGTTCTTTGCCAAGAAAATTGCACTTAGGCTATCACAATCTATCTTTATAGCTCTCTGTACTAACACCATACTTGAAGACAATCATTGCAACCAAACTGCTTCCTTGCATGCATGAGTGGATGCCATGTATTATGTCTTTGTAGTTGATAGTGCCACTACATATTGTTTCTTACTCATCCAACTTACTGTACCTCTAAATAGGTTAAACACATACCCACTTGTAGATATTCTCCGATGCAGATCTCTAGCCCAGTCTACATCAACAAAGCCATGAATATCCAAAACTCTGTCCAATCCTAGTCTTCCTTGGTATCACAAACCATAATCACTAGTGCCAAACAAATACCTGAAAACCCGCTTCACTGCTGTCTAGTGCTCCTTCCTTGGTTTTGACATAAACTTGCTCAATACACCCACTGCATGTGCAATGTCTAGTCTAGAATAGAACATCACATACATAGGCTACCGACTGCACTTGCATATGGAACACGGGACATGTCCTCTTCCTCTTCTTGTGTCTTGGGACACTATTCAGCGGATAAATTTACACCTACAGGAATAGAAACCTTCACCGGTTTACTATCCTGCATATTAAGCCTCTGCAATATTGTATCGACATACTTCCTTTGGTTTAACCAAAGCTTCCTCTTTGCTCAATCTCTTTTAATTTCCATTCCCAAAATATAGTTTGCAGCACCAATATATTTCATGTCGAATTGGGAGGACTATTGGGTCTTCAAATCCTGGATAATTTCTTTGTTATTTCCAACCCGCAACATGTCATCCACATATAAGACTAGATAAATAACACGGTCACCAATTAATTTAAAATACACACAGTGATCTGCTTTGCTTCTATTGAAGCCAAGTCCCCTTATAAATGTATCAAATTTCTGATACCACATCCTTGGTGACTATTTTAGCCCATACAGAGACTTCTTTAATTTGCATACCAGTTCTTTCTTACCCTTCACCGCAAAGCTTTCAGGTTTCTTCATGTAGATCTCCTCTTCCAGATCCCCATCAAGAAATGTTGTCTTCACATCCATCTGTTCTACCTAAAAATCAAAAGCAGCATCAATAAATAAAAGTAATCTAATAGAAGCTACCTCGGAAACAGGAGAAAAAATATCACCAAAATCAATTCCTAGCACCTGGGAATAACCTTTTAATATCAACCGAGCTTTGTATTTCTCCACCTTTCCTTCTACATTTTTCTTCTTCTTGAACATCCATTTGTTGCCAATGGGTTTCCTTCCAGCCGGAAACTCCACCGGATCCCAAACCTCATTTTTGTGCAAAGATACCATTTCATCAACCATGGCCTCTGTCCATAGTTTTCCATCCTCCGAATCTACTACTTCCTTCACAGTTCTGGGATTATCATCAGTAATAGATAAAGAAAAATGTGAACAGAAAGCAAATGGACTATATCTTTTTGGTTGCCTTCTTTCTCAAACTAATCTTCTCACAGCCGGATTTTGTGGTTCTTCATCTTCTGATTCCTCTTATGTTGTAGAGTTTGATTCTTGCTCCTTTAGCTCAAACTCTATCTTCTCAAGTTCCTTTGATGGAACTTCATGTTTAATAACATTTTTCACCTCTCTAAACACCACATCTCGGTTGTACACAACCTTCCTTGTTACTGGGTTCCAAAGCTTATAACCCTTTAAACCATCCTTATACCCAATAAAGATGCACTTTTCAGATTTACTATCCAACTTTTTTATTTTATCCTTTGGAACATGCACATATGCATCACATCCAAATACCCTCAGATGTGAAAGAGAGGGTTTCTTACTAGTCCATACCACTTGTGGAGTATTATCCTCCAACACTGATGAAGGTGATCTGTTGACAAGGTAACATGTTGTCTCCACCGCCTCTTCCCAGAATTCATATTCTAACTCAGCACCATTGAGCATGCTTCTTTCCCTTTCCGTCAACATCTTGTTCATTCTTTTTGCAACTCCATTTTTCTCAGGTGTGTATGGAGTAGTTTTCTGTCGTTCTATACTACACTTCTTACATAATTCTTCAAATTCATTTCTACAAAACTCTCCACCGTTATTTGTCCTCAGCACCTTTATCTTCTTCTTTGTCTGGTTTTCCACCAGAGCCTTAAATTCTTTAAACCTATCAAAGACTTCAGATTTATTCTTGAGGAAATATATCCATGTATTCCTTGAGAAGTCATCTATAAATGATACATAGTACACAGACTTACCCAGTGATGGAACCTTCACAGGTCCAAACACATCACTGTGCACAAGCTATAATATGTGTTTCACCCTCTTACCATCAGAGGGGAAACTCACCTGATTCTGCTTCCCATATACACAATTTTCACATGAATCAAAATCCAGATAGCTATTAGTCATACCTTCTACCATACCTTTACCATGAAGTATTCGAATGCCCTTCTCTTCAATATATCCAAGCCTTTGATTCCATAGCATGGTCTTTTCTCCAGAGACCACTAGATTTTCTACTCCACTTTCAGGAACCATAGAACTGTTTCACCCATCAATAACAGTGTTACCTTGCAGCTTGTACAGAGTTCCAATCCGAACTCTCCGCATCAATACCAGTGCTCCCAAACCATCTTGCAGGTATCTTTCTTTAACACTGTTTTTACACCTGCATCATCCATCTTTCTTACAAAAATCATATTCTGGCCAATGCAGGAATATGCAGAACACTCAGAAGTGTTATAACCCTTCCACCTTGCAACTTCAACTTTACTTTTCCGCGACCAACGATTCTAGCCTTCCTATCATCCCCTAAGAAGACATCACCACCATCATATTTCTCATACTCGCTGAACCACTCTCTATGGGGAGTGAAGTGAAAGGATGCACCTGAGTCAATCAACCATGCCTCATGATCTACATGTGTACTTGAAGAAGCCAAGTACACATCCCACCTTCACCTAAGGTGGTTTTCGCTTCTGCAGAAGGAGCACCTTCAGATCCCTTTCCTTTGTCAGGAGCTTTAGATTTACAGTCCCTTTTGTAGTGCCCTTCCTTTCCACGTTTCTAGCACACCACCTTTACAGGTTTTCCTAGAGATTTAGATCTCCCTCTAGATTTAGATATCCCACTCGATGACTTATTTTTGTTTCTGTTATGGGACCGTCCTCATACAGACAAGGCATCACCATTCTAGCTCTCCATATTTTTCCATCTCATCTCCTCTGTTAGCAAGGATGAGACTATTTCATCAAACTGCAAGGCAATTTCATTGCTACCTATTGCAATAACCAGAGTATCCCATGAATTTGGTAGATAACACAACAAATTGATGCACTTATGTTCATATGAAATTTTAATATCAACATATAATAATTGACTTAACATAGCATTAAATGAGTTCAAATGCTCTGTCACCGAGTCTCCATCTTTCATCCTCAGGTTATAAAGCTTTTTCCGTAGGAACAGCTTATTCACCAAAGAGTTATATTAGTACAAAGTCCCTAACTTGACCCACAAAGCCTTAACTTTAGCTTCCCTTGATGCATTCAAAAATACTAAATCTGAGAAACACAATCGTATTATGCTCTTTGCCTTCCGATCCAACTTCTTCCATTCTTCATCAGACACTCCCATTGGTTTAGTACCCGGATAGACCGCGATCCACTGATCTTTATCTACCAACAAATCCTCCATCTTGAGTTTCCATAACTCAAAACTCTCACCATTAAATTTCTCGATTTCTATCTTTCCACTGCTCGTCATCTTCTTCCCCACAAGAGTCGATCCTGCAGATCTCCCACTGAACAGGGTCTACCATAAGACCAAGAAAAACCCCTCGGCAACAAAGGCATCCCCTTGAAGCCAAAATAGCTCTAATACCAAATGTAGGTTTTAACCCCATATAGAAATTACCTGCATACGAATTCTAAAACACAAAAAATAAACAATGCGAGAGCATAACACATATACACAGATTTCCCCTGGATCCCAAAACCGGAACTACCAAATTGATTTTTCATTATATTCCTTTCAATGTTACAATACATATTTATGCATGCTGAAGCATCCAATACCATGGACCGAAAACCATTGCGCCCAAAACCATTTTCTAAAACCATGCACAAAACCATAGGTAGGTCTGCCCAAAAAAACAGGGTCCAAAAAAATTTTCCACGAGGCGCTGCCCGGAACCCCATAGAGGGGTGCTACCTATGACCCCCTCGCTACGCAATGAAGGGGGGGCTCCACCCCCCCTCTAATCCCCCGGTTAACTAGGTGGGGTAGTCGTGGAAATAATATAACACAACCCAACAGAAAGCACTCACAGAATTGTCTAGAATAGTAGTGACCATACGAAGTTGGCACTCAAGGATAAACATTGAAGTATCAAGATGTAGAAGAATGACATAATTTTGCAGTATTTGAGCAAGTTTACACAGTGTTGTGATGAACTTTGTGGGGTCTATGTTAATGTCCCTGAAGAAGACTTGGTAAGCCTAACCCGTCTCGGCCTTCCCAAGAGATGGCATAAATATCAAGTTCAGTGAATGGAAGGGAGAAACTAAAAAATTGGGAGAATATGGTCTGGTTTGGTACAAGAGGAAATAAGGAGGAATGTGATAGATGGGTTTTCATCCAAGGGCAAGTATGAAGAGAAAATTTCATTGGTTGGAAAGGCAAAGAAGGGAAAATGGAAGAAATACGAATCCAAATCAGAACCTAGTCAAGGGGGCAAGAAGAAATATTTGTCAAAAATTAAATGCTTCCATTGTCATGAATTTGGGCATTACGCCACAAAGTTTCCACACAAGAATACAAACAAGAAGATCTCAGGAGGAGCAACATGTGAATATTTGGATTCACAGTTTGAGATTGACTTTATCCTCATTGCATACATGACCAGCATAGTGATGGGGAGTGTGTGGTACTTGGACTCAGGTGCATCGTTCCACATGACAGGGTGGAGACTTTTTTAATGACCTAGAGGAGAAACATTTGTAGATGCACATCGAGATGGGGGACGACGAAAGGTATAGCGTAACCGGGGTTGGTACAGTCACCTTTTAGAGAGAGTCAGGCTCCCCCCTCAAGCTCAAGGATGTCATGTTCGTTTCAGGTCTAAATAAAAATATCATCTTTGTTGTAGTTTTGGAAGACCATGGTTACGATGTGATCTTAAGTAAAGGAAAGGCATTCCTGAGACACATAGGCACGGGACAGGTGAAAAAAATCGGGGTTCGTGTGAAGATCTTGGATAAGCTAGATGTGGAGGATTGTGTTGCATTGAGCATAAATGAAGATAAGGTGCATAGACGTAATGTCAATGAACTTAGGCATAGAATACTTGGCCATTTTCATCATGGAACTTTAAAGATCATGCAGTAGATAACCACATACCTCCCCAAAGGAGAACTTGAGCAGCACGATGTATGAAAATGATGTAATTTGGAGTACACAAAATCCACATTCCATGATAGGGACAACAAAATCACATGCAGTCCTAGAAATGATCAACTCTGAAGTTTGTGGACCTTTCTCGACAGCCTCCACTACTAGGAAAAATTATTGTTTCATTTTTATTGATGAATTCTCACAGAAGTGTTGGATCTTCTTCATGCAAAATAAATATGATACATTCTCCAAGTTCATGGAATTTAAGGAACTGGTCGAGAAAGAAACCAGCAAGAAGGTGAAGGCTCTCATGAGTGATAATGAAGATCAATACGTGTCGAATGAATTTAAAAATGTGTATGCAAAAGAAGGCATTCAACAGGAGTTGACAGCACCCCACAGCCCACAGCATAACAAGGTGGTTGAGAGAAAGAATTGTGGCAATGTGGGAGTAGCGAGGGCAATGTTGCATGAATGACCAAAGCCTACCTCTACATTTGTGGTTTGAGGCATTTAACGATTCATTCTATTTGCATAACCAGAATCCTCATCAGATTTTGGGCATGATTAAACTGGACGAGGATTTCTCGGGGAGAAATCTGGATGTGTTGCACTTCGGGATTTTTGGAGCCTTTGTCTACTGCCATGTCTCCAAAGAATCAAGGAAGAAACTAGAGCCGACAGCAGAATTGGGGGTATTTGTGAGTTACAATGAAACTCCCCATAGCCAACATGTGTACTTGACATCCCTTAGAATGACAGTTGTGCGAAAAGATGTAAAATTTCATGAGGAGAAAGAGATGTGATGCTCTCTAGAGAGGGAGATTTAGATCCTACCATAAGAGGATATTTTAGCTCAAAAGGAGGAGCCTCGGGAAGTTGTGGAGCAGCCACAAATGGAAGAGTAGAGTTTGGAGGCAGCGACTCAAGAAGAACTATCTAGAGAAGGCAGGAAAAGGACCAGGGAAGCTGAGAGACTTGTGCAGGATGGAAGGGAGAATATGGGTGCTCCTTCAAATCAGCGCAAGTAGAGAAGGTCACCTGATCGGTACACTGACTACATCGCTCTAATGACTGAGCTTGTAGAGACTGAGCCATCCTCTTTAGAGTATGAATCCATTGTAAAGAATAGTGTTTTGGAAGTGGTCCCAAGAATAACAAATAAATCAGTTGTGGGTTTGTGATGGATCTTCAAGGTCAAGCAGGCAGCAGACAGAAGCGTAGAAAAGTACAAGACCATATTTGTGGTCAAGGAGTACTCTCAATTTGAATGGATTGACTATGAGGATACCTTTTCTCATGTAGCAAGGTACTCATCTATTAAATCAATGTTTATTCTGGTTGCACAAATGGGGTGGAACATCCACCAAATGCATGTAAAAACAGCATTCCTCAATGGATTTATTGAGGAGGAGGTGTACATTGAGCAACTAGAAGGCTATGAGACTTTTGATTGAGAGTCTCATGTATGCAGACTCAAGCGAGCATTACGGTCTCAAGCAAGCACCTAATGCATGGTACACTAGGATCGATATTTCTCTCACCAGTTTGGGCTTCACCAAAAGGGAAGAAGGTGAAAACCTTTATCATATCTTGGTAGAAGGTAAATTGTTGATTATTTTATTATATGTTGATGACTTGATTTTAACTGGTAATGAACAACTTATCATATATTGCAAGGAAGGCCTTGTAAGGGACATTGAAATGAAGTACATGGGTTTCATGCACTACTTTCTCGGGTTGGAAGTATGGCAAAGCGATGGGGAATTGTTTGTCTCACAAGAAAAGTATGTGACTAAGATACTTCAGAAGTTCTACATGAACAGTTGCAAACCCATGGAAACACCTCTAGCGACCAACTAGAGGAAAGAGGATGCAACTTCAAGTGAGGAAGTGGATGCTATTGTTTATCGGCAACTAGTGGGTTCATTGATGTACCTTGTGAACACACGACCAGATATGTTCTATGCAGTCAACCAATTGAGCCAAGCTATGGTTAGGTCAACCAAATTATTTTAGAGGGAAGCTAAGCATGTCCTAAGGTACCTCAAAGGCACTACCCAGTTTGGAATATGGTACATACGGATAGATGGAGTGAATCTATGTGGCTTCATACATGCAAATTGGGAAGGGAGTCCAATAGACTCGTGAAAGAGTACATCACGTGGAATTTTCAGTGTTGGGTCCGCAACGATTTCTTGGTACAGCATGAAACAAATATCTATGGAACTCAGTGTGACAGAAGCAAAATACATGGTTTTCAGTCAAGCTGCATGTGAGGCAATATGGATGAGAAATACACTTTTTGGATTGTTTAGTGAGATGATGGATCCAACTGTGATCTACTATGATAATCAAAGTTGCATAGCTCTCTAAAACTCTTATTTTTCATGATCGATCCAAGCATATACATATATGGTGTCACCATATACGGGACAATGTGTGGAGATGGATCATGTTATTGCAGTACATTCTGAAAAAGGAAAAGGATTTTGATATTTTGATAAAGGCCTTGTCAAGAGTGAATTTCAAGTTCCACAAGTGCAAGATAGGGGTGGTTGATAATCCCTTTCTCGTTGAGAGGGAGTGTTGAAAAATGCAGCAAGAAATTCCATTAGGGAAATTTTGAGGTCTAAAATGGGCCTCCTAAGTAAAATTTCAAACCAAAATAAACTTTATAAGAACCAATAATGATATCAACCATGGGAGATGATTCACCATTTTTGGAGTTAAAAAATAAAAATATTAAACAATAAAAATAATTTTTCAACTCATATTTCCAACTTATTTACCTAAGATTTTACTCAAATTTCGAGCAGGAATACTCATTGGATGAAAAATTTAGTTCCTCATCAGAGGAGTACCCATATTGCATACTTTTGATGGATCCTGCTACAAAAAAAATAATAAATACATGAAAAAACATGTTGCAATCACATTTTTCATGTATTTCTCATTTTTCCACATAGTAGGGTCCATGAAAGTATGAAACAGGGTACTCTTTGGATGAAGAATCATATTTTTCATCCAACAAGTGTTTCCGCTCGAAATTTGGTTAAACCCATAAGGAGATAAGTTGAAAATAGGAGTTGAAAAAATAGTTTTTGTTTTTCGCTCTAAAATTTGATGATGTAATCTACTCTTATTTTATTATTTACACTATTATTTTATAATTTCCTTAGGAAGCCCATTTTAGACCTCAAAATTCCCCTAATTTCAATTTGATTTTTCCTTGTTTAAATTGAGAAAATTTGAATTTCCACATCAGCGAACAACTTGGATGAGGTCAACTTGTGTCACCCAGTTTACTCAATAAATTCGATTTGGAGGAATTAGAGTTAAGTTAAGCATGTGTGATTTCTAATTTGTAGCAATCATGGTCAGTTATCTAAGGTTGTTTTCAGTTAAACTATTTCCGACTGTTGGAGGAACTAGTAGAGGGTCAAGTTGCACAATGGAACTGCAGTAAAATTCAATGATCTTCCAGTTAACTAATCAATCGGCCCAAAATATCTAGTGTATGTAGAGAATTAGAGCTTTTTGGGCTTGGTGGATATTTCAACGCAGCCAATTTGAGCAATTTCCTAAATAATAGGGGCCTAATTCCTCAAGGAACAGAGCAAAGAAATAGGAGCTCAAGTAGAGGCAACACTTGACTAAGTCTGGGTTAGAGGCATTCAATGAGAAGAGAGATAGGTTATGCAGTTGCAAGGTGTGCTCATTTGAGCAAATCAATTGTAATACATCTCTATTATTCTAATTAATGCAAGCAGGCATTGGGGTTTTCATCGTATTTCTTTCCCCAAATAAAAATACTTACTTCATGTGTGTTATTTCTTCTTGCATGTCTAAGATTTTTGTTCGAAGTTATGAATTAATGTCCACATAGAAGGAGATAAGCTTTGTGTCATGTGATTTTAATTATGACTTCATGAGAAGTTGCAAATATACATCCTAATTTCTAAATTCTCCCCACTATTGGTCACTCATCTCGTAACAAAAAGGAGTTGATCCAAGTTATAACTATTGATCTAGACTCCTCTTCTTAGTCCCTTCACTTCTATTATGTCTTTGGTTTCTCAGTTTCCTATTTATTTGGTTTATCCGTAGATGAAAAAGAATGTATTATAGACTGCGTGAATTTGCTTATGTTACTTAGTACAACAAATCAAAAAAATTGTGAATAACATAAACACATAAACAATTATAAAACACATTTAAACACATCAACACAACCAAATTTAATAAAGGAGTTCACTAGACTTGCTGGCTACATCTCCTGGTCCTTTCGCTTCCAGTACTGACCTCTATATTTTGTCTTCAAATCATTGTTATAGGTATGAACTCAAAAACATAGCCTCAAATAAGAAAATGGAACTCACCACTGTGTTCAGCTCGAGTTTTTGAGTCACAACGAGTATAAACTCAACCGTACTTGGCCACTATGACCTCTAGACCCCCTGGAATGGTTCAAAACCCCATTGGTCATCTTTTTTTGGTGATATGGTATTGATATACCATGCTTTGTTGCAAACTATGGTGAACATGGAATAATATGATAACATTAAAATCAAAGGATAAACCAAAGGACCGGCAGGTCTCGGGTTGACCCCGACCGTCCGGCCTTTTCCTGGTGGAGATCCCGATACCAATCGATCCAACAGTTATCATGTCCCCTGTCCGATCCAACAACTATCACATCACCGGATCTCCACTATCGATCCATCCTGCTCGATCCTACAACTGTCACGCAATATCACGCTCCCACTAGCCCGACGGTTAAGACTCCGAAAGCACACGAGAAAATTTGTTTTGGTGTGCTACGTGTACACTGTGAGTTTAATCATGCGAATTTTAAAAAAAACCATTTCCAACCTTTAAGGCGCGCGAAATACCACTTACTGCTTTCCTGTCGGAACTCAAAGAAGTTAAACTTTTTTTGAATAACCACATCGTGTCCGTTTAGCATGTTAACTTGCTTACATGTTTTGGCATGATATGCGTCGATCTCCTCTAATCGGATGATCCAACGACTGTGCTTTGCTACTTTATCACCTTCTCTACTAACATCATCCAGAACCCGTGACTCAATCTCGGGTTGCCACATGTCCTGCTGATGTAGGGATTGACTGTTGACCAAAATCTTTGATTGGCGCTAATTTTTTCATCCGGACTCGGATTTATGCGTCATTTGCACCATTGGAATCGTATCGACGAGCACTTTGACTTGAACCCACTTTCACCTGAATTTGAAGACTTTGATCCTGTGGCCCAACTGAATCCATTTTGGATCACTCCTCCCCACTAGAAGCTTTTGGTCCACCAAAAGTTGGTTTTAGCTATAGAGTAAGTGAGGATAAAGTTCCCTCACTTTTCCAATCTCTATCCATCGTGTTTTACTTGGATTTTCACCTTTGAGTCTAACTCGAAGATACTCAGCATTTCCCCGTCGCGAAGTTCCTATCCTCCTGTCAAGCACTGTGTCCTCTTGTAGTTCATTGAGATACTCGGAAGGTAGTTGACCTTGCTCTTCAGGGTCTTCAATCAATGAAGGCTCATACAACTGCAAGTTTTCAACATTTACGATAGAATAGATTTGCATGTAAGCTGGTAGATCTAGGCGGAAAGCATTTTCACCAATTTTATCAAGTATTTTGTAAGGACCATATCTAATTGGTTTCAACTTTTTACCTTCCCTTTACAGTCTTTCTTTGTTGATGTACAACCAAACTCGATCACCAACTTAAAAACTATGTTCAACTCAATAAAAGTCATGTCACGCCTTATACTTTGCTTGGCTTCTTTCCAACCATTCCTATATTGCCTGGTGAATTTCCTGGATTTGTTCAATGAACTTGGTTGCTTTGTCCACATCACTGTGTCCATCAACTTCTATGTCTTTACCAATGACAAAATCCAAGGGAGGCTTTGGTATAAAACCAAAACAAGTCTCAAAAGGAGATCTCTGAGTAGAAGAATGTTTTGCATGGTTGTAAGCACGCTGCACATAACACAAATTCCCATCCCAAAGTTTGGGATGTTTGCTGCAATATCCCCAAAGCAACTATATCACTGTCGTTGACCACCTATGTCTGGCCATCTGTCTGCGGATGAAATGTCATGCTCTTCTTTAACTTTGTGTCCATTAACTCCCATAGACTTGACCAAAATTTTATGACAAATCGAGAATCTTAATCAGATGCTATAGAAGTGGGTAACCCAAAATGAACCCATACATTTTGAAAGAAAAACTTTATAGTTTTTTTAGTTGTGACATGTTTATTACATGGTGTCAAAATACACATTTTACTGAACCTATCCACAACTACATACAAATAATTATGACTCTTTCTAGATTTTGGCAATCCCCCAACAAAATCCATGGAAACACTTTCCCAAGGACAAAAAGGAATTGGGGGTGGAGTATACAAGCCTAATTTTCTATTACTTGGCTTGCTTGTAGCACACAGTACATCCTCTAATATATTTAGAAATTGTCTCATTCATTCATGGCTAATAACAGAATCTTTGTAATTGTGTAGTTGTTTTACTTACACCAAAATGACCTGATATGAGAGAAGTATGTGCTTCTTGAATTATATTAACTCTTTCAGTTTGTGGAATGCATAACTTTCCCAAATGATATAAGAGTGTATTTTATGAAATACTCCAATTCTTCTACCTGCTTGCCATGACTTAAAATCTATGTCTTGAGCATATTGTTCAATGTAACTATCATGAATTACCGAATTATGCTTAAGTATTGTGGATGCATTTATAATTGGGCTTGATAACATGTATGCAACCTTATTATGTATGCCCTTCTTATATCTGATAACAATATGAAATCGTTGTAGAAAGCCCATCCACTCGTAATGTCTTGATTGTTGCAATTTAGTTTGTGACTGTAAATATTGAAGTGGTTGACGATTTGTGTGTATGATTGTTTCTCTACCCATTATGTAATGTTTCCACTTTTTAACCTTCTAAACTAATGCATACAATTCTTTATCATATGTAGGATAGTTAACTACTGTTGATGTGAATGTCTCAAAATGAAAGCATATAGGCTTCCTGTGTTGCATCAGCACTGCCCCCATGGCACATTCACTTGCATTTGTCTCGATCTCAAATGGATGTCGAAAATCTGGCAGTGCTAGTATTGGCGGTATATTGATCCTTTCTTTCAATGTGTTGAAGGGTTTCTACTATTTTCCTCCCCACTGAAACCCCTGTTTCACACTTGTCAAAGCATGTAAAAAAATTGTAATCAAAGAAAATTTAGCAATAAACTTTCTCCAATATTGCGTTGCCCTTAAGAAACTTGTAACTTCTGTAACAATATTGGGCTTAGGCCAATTTACAATGACTTCAACCTTAGAGGAATCTATCTTCAATTCACCACCCCCTATAATATAAACCAAATAATTCAAAGATGTTCTGCCAAATTCACATTTTGACAATTTTACATAGAGATTTTCTCTTTTCAAAACATCTAAAATCTGCTTTACATGCTTTACATTCTCATCCCATGTTTTACTAAAAACAAGAATATCATCTAAATAGACTATAACAAAAACATCAATGAATGGTCTAAATACTTCATTCATGACCCGCATGAATGTAGCTAGAGCGTTAGTTAAGCCAAAAGGCATAACCATCCATTCATAGAGTCCTTGCTTTGTTTTGAAAGCAGTCTTCCATACAACCTGTTCTACAACTCTGATCTGATGGTAGCCACTTCGCAAATCTAATTTAGAGAAGTAAACTGCATATTTTAATTGATCTAACCAATCATCAATACGAGGAAGAGGATAATGATTCTTTATAGTGATTTTATTTAATGCTCTAAAATCAGTGCACATTCTCCACGAACCGTCTTTCTTTCACACTAACACAATAGGGGATCCGCACGATGATGTTCTTGGTCGTATAAACCCTTGATCGAGCAACTCATGTACATGCCTCTTTATCTCTGCGTTCTCTAGAGTTGATAACCCGTACATTCCAATGTTAGGTTGTGGAGCATCTTGTTGTAAATATATCTCATGTTCTATCTCTCGCTTGGGTGGAAGCCCTTAGGCTCTTGAAACAAAATATCATAATCGGAAACAACTTTAACTAGATTTGCTTTCGGTTTAGGACTACAGTGTAGGAATGCATCAGATTTATCAATATCTTTTGCTTTTACAATCATAAAAAAAAAATTGTTTACTTGAATTTACAATTTTTTTCCTCTGCCTTGAATTTATGAGAGAAATTATTTTTGTGTTTATGAACCCTTACAATATATTCAGTTCCATCCTTAATGAGTTGATACTTATTTTCAGTTCGATAGAAGATAGCATTTCTATCGTACAAGTATGGACTTCCTAATACAATTCCACATATGTCCAATGGGACTATGTCTAACTCAACCTCATCTACAAACTTTGACCCAATATCAAAATGAAGTTTACATTGTTTCGTAACTTGTAGCTTAGTTTTATCACACACCAAACCTAATGGATATGGATTTTTATGAGGTTTTGTTTCTAGACCCAACTTCTTTACAATCGCTTCAGAAATCAAATTAACTTGTGACCCACTATCAAATAAAGTATTAATTTTAGTATGCTTGGAAATGACTCTAATATGAAATAGCTCATTTCTTTTCCTCGTCATTATCATTATCAACAGAATGCGAAGAAGTACTTGTAGATGCTTTAGAATCTTTATCTTTTATACCTGTAGCTGTAACCGTTGTCTCGTCCCCTGAATTTGATCCCATGTCCTTTTGAATAGCAGCGGCATTCTTTCGCTCTTTACTCCCAAACTTCTTAGGCTTAATTCTGGATGCAATGACCAGTATTGTGCCTCATCGTGTCCTTCCTTCTTACAATGAGTGTATGAAGGTTTATCTTTCTTCACAGTGTTTGTTTTCTTCTCCTTCCATTTCAGTGTCTTCTTGCCTTTACTCTTGCTTTCAATAGGTTTGGATGATTTCCCAGCGTCTTGGGTTACATTTTTACCTCTAGCTTCTAGATGAGTTGCTTGAACTGATACATCATCTAAGCTAGTTGGATTAAACATAAGTATGGTATGCCTCAAATAACTATGAAAACCACCTATGTATTTCAACAATGTCTCTGGTGAGTCCAATGATATGCCTAATGTTAAAGCTCTCTTACGAAATTCCTGAGTATAACTTTGAACACTTTGATCTTTTAGTTGACGTAGTGTTTACCAACTCATCATTGCTATTTTCATATAAGCCAAAGAATAAAATTGTTTTTTAATAGCAGAAATAGATTCATTCCAAATTGAAATGATTTTACCGTGCTTTTGGAGATCTGCTTGTGTCTTGCCTTCCCACCATACAAGTGCGGTTCCTCTAAGTCGAAGGCTAGCAAGTTGGATCTTCTTCCTTTCTGAACCAACTTTTTGCACCTTACAATATACGTCAATTTGCCTTATCCAATTATCAAGCTTTTCAGCATTAAGGTCTCCATCATAAATTGGCAAATCAAATTTTACATCTAATTTGATCAAAAAGGGTTTATTTTTCTTCTTCTTAGAAGAGCTAGTTTTATGAGAAGAAGCCGATGATGATGCCGATGATGGTGATGGTGATGATGGAGGAGATGGAGGAGGAAACATTACTCTTTTTCCTTTATCTTCTTTATCTGGAGGAACAAAAAGAAAAGGTTTCTATGCTCCTTTGTCTGGTTTAGGTAATCAAGTGCCTTCACCTTTACTCTTTTTAAACTCATTATACATCTCTTCCACCATTGCACGTATCGTCATGAAGCTATTCAAGAATTGGGATTCTGATCCCAGTGGATTTTCATCTGTCATCCTTCTTTGTGAAAAGACCCTTCCAATCTCTGGATTCGCCTCAACAATTTCACCTTCACCTCGTTCGAGCCTCAACCTAGTAAGAATTCAAATCTCCACACAAACTTGTCAAACCTTAAAAACCTTACTGCTCTGATACCACTTGATCCGTAGATGAAAAAAAGGTATTATAGACTGTGTGGATTTGCTTATGTTACTTAGTGCAACGGATCGAAAATAATGTGAATAACATAAACACATAAACAATTAGAAAACACATTTAAACACATCAACACAGCCAAATTTAATAAAGGGGTTCACCAGAGTTCCTGGCTACGTCTCCTGGTCCTTTCGCTTCTAGTGTTGACCTCTATATTGTCTTCAAATTGATGTTATAGGTATGAGCTCAAAAACAGAGCCTCAAATAAGAAAATGGAACTCACCATTGGGTTCAGCTCGAGTTTTAGAGTCAAAATGAGTATAAACTCGACCGTACTTGGCCACTATGACCTCCAGAGCCCCTGGAATAGTTTAAAATCCCATTGGTCATCTTTTTTTGATGATATGGTATCAATATACCATTTTTTGTTGCAAACTGCGGTGAACGTGGAATAATACGATAAGCTATTCCAGTGGGCATGGAGTTGACCCCGACCATCCGGCGTTTTCCCGGCAAAGATCTTGATACCATCCAACGATTATCGTGTCCCCTGTCTGATCCAACGGCTATCGCATCACCCGTCTGATTCGACGGCTATTGCGTCACCCGCTCACCAACTAGCCTCGTTGATCTCCACCGTCGATACATCTTGCTCGATCCTATAACTGTTGCGTAATATCATGCTCCCACTAGCCCGACGGTTAAGACTTTGAAACCACGCAAGAAAAGTTGTTTGGTGTGCTACATGTTGAGCACTGAGTGATATCGCATGAATTTTCGAGAAATCATTTCCATCCTTTAAGGCGTGCGAGATACCACTTACCGCTTTCCTGCCTGAACTCAAAGAAGTTAAACTTCTTTTGAATAACCGCATCGCATCCATTTAGCATGTTAACCTGCTTACATGTTTTGACGTGATATGCGTCAATTTCCTTTGATCGAACGATCCAACTACTGTACTTTGTTGCTTCGTCACCTTCTCTGTTGACATCATCTAGAACCCGTGACTCAATCCCGAGTTGCAACATGTCCCGCTGACATGGGGGTTGACTGTTGACCGAAATCTTTGATTGGCTCTAATTTCTTCATCCGAACTCGGATTTATGCGTTGTTTGCACCGTTGGAATTGTATCGACGATCACTTTGACTTGATCCCACTTTCACCTGCATTTGAAGACTTTGATCCGGAGGCCCAACTGAATCCATTTTGGATCAATATGTATGGCATATTTTCAACTCTTAAGAAACTTCTTGTCTTCTTCCTCTCTTTAGAGGGTGCATTTTTGGATATTGTCTACCTTCCCCAGTGACCAAACAATCTAAAACCTTTAGTTCTCATGTAGTTTCTTTTTTTAAAGGAAATAAAATTTTATTCCACAACAAAACACACACTAAATTTTTAAAGTCTTGAAACCACAATTGTTATGACCTCATGAAATAGCTCTCTATGAGAGCCAAAAATATTACAAATTGAAAGTTATTAATACCTAAATGGTGAAAGGAAATGAATTCATCCTAAATGAATTAGGATGGGGCTCCATTGAATCAATAAAATAGTAATAATAAAAAAATTGCAATGAAATTGTGGATGGAATGATATCTCAACTCGCATCCATGTCCTTGAGCATATATCTAGGATTCACAACTTTCATAATGTAACCACCTTTGGTGGATGTTCAAAATTAGCAATTTATGTTGAGGATCTTTTCAAATAATCTTGAATATACTCTTTCATAAGTGGAACTATTTTTACTCTAAGTGAAAATATGTCCTCTTCTATTTCGTTAAAATCTAAGTCTTAACTATTCCATGATCATCAATGGTATTTATTATCATTTTTAAATGTAGATAACTACCATTTAATTTATTCTTTAGGAAAATTAAAGAGATTATCAAACCCATTGGCCCACGACTCTGATTATGTTCAACTCATTTTCATGGAGGTTGCGGTTGGTTATCCACTACACATGGGGAATTCACGACCCAATGAATTTTTATGGATGCTCAAGGGATCCAATTCAGCGATAAGCTTCCCTTTTAGAGTCAAGGCATTTGGCCACTCAATGGAGTAATTATGTAAGGGGGCATTCACGGCATTTGATCATTATCTTTGTGCTCATTCATGGAGGGGATTGGTTCATAGTTGCTCTTTCGAGTAATTCTCTTTGTCAAGGCTCTCGTGCATGGCTCCTAGTTCTAGGGAGCTAGCATGTCACTCTAAAATTTTGATTGGTTATCATGGCATGTTGTATCGTCGTCCAAGAGCGCTACTAAAGGAGGGAAAATATGTGTTGCTTAGAGATCGATCAAGGCTCGGTCCGGCCAAAAAGCAGGGGATGGAGGGTCATCTACTAGCTAATGGAATGGGTAAAAGCATTGTCACGCAATGGAGACCCGTTGGCACTCTGTGGGTTCCTTATGGCTTCTCATCGATTGCGGTTGGGGCAACGTCAATAATCATGCTTCAGGGGTGTCATAGATGTTCTTGTTGTGTGTGGTCAAGGACACTACCTATGGTTTTTGGCCCGTCACATCCTAATCACACCCTCAAATTATCTCATCTCAGTCAACTGGTTGGTCATATCTTATGTGGCTTCGAGTCCTCTTGCATAGGATAGTCTAGTCATGCAAAGCATCTTAACTATCAGTGTTGTGGCTCTAAGTCAATTTTTGGATATCATGTGTCGTTATGTAAATCACTATCACTCCTTATGGTTTTGAAATGCATACTAGTTAAATTTAGCATATGTAACCTCAAGACTATACACTGGGGTTTTTGGGTTGGTCTACCTGGTGGAAGGCCCTTAACACTAGGTAGATCTACTTGTACTTAATTTCACCAGTGATTAAATGTCAAGCGTCACACAAAAATACAAACAAAAAATGTTGTACAACTAGAAACGGAATCTTGTAACACTTGTATTTCTAGCTTTATCCTTTTTTATTATTTATCTAGAAAGTGAGCCTTGCTTATCTACTTGAAATTCACTTGAATTTGAAATATTGTAATGAAAGCGTGTAAATCATTTTTAGAAAAATGTTTCTCATGTTCTAAATATTTTTGTAAATGTTTAGTAGAGGAAATCCATTAAGAGATTCCTCAAGTCCAAACTAACATCCCAAGCTTCTAAAATAATACCAATAGCATAAATTCAGAGCTTTGTGTTTGTAAAGACCTCGCTTAACCAAACTATCATATAGGAGAGATGATAGGCATCATATACAAAGGAAAATATACAGTGATAGAAAGCGTTGAAGGGAAACCAAACCAATAGCATAAATTCAGAGCTTTGTGTTTGTAAAGACCTCGCTTAACCAAACTATCATATAGGGGAGATGATAGGCATCATATACAAAGGAAAATATAAATTGATAAAAAGTGTTGATCAAAATTGTAGTCTCATTGCATAGAGCTTACTAACAAGGCGAGTTGTCTGGTGTTGAGAATTCCCGCTGAGAATAGAGTTGGCAAGTTGATCACAGCATAAAAGGAACTTTTTGGTCCCAAGACATATCTAGAGATGGTCCTCCAATTCTAAAAGCAAAATTTGCAAACTTTTACTTTAGCTTTCTCTGACCTTTTACTTGCCCCACTCAGTATCCTTCCTGAAATGCTCCCATTGTCCCTCAGTGTTTTTCCTATCATCGAGCAATTTCCATACCACACTAGTTAGCCATAGTTAGAAGTGGCACAACATACTATCAAGAATGGGTCAATGGTTGTAGCACATAAACCCATGTGCACATAAACCCATCACACATGAGAGGAAGCAATATATCATTTTCAATAGATTTACACCAACCTTCATTCAAGAAGAATTCACTCATGTTGACAAGGAAATGCCCGAAGGCACCTCCTCTCCAAAGTTGGTTGAGTAGGTCCCCAACATGGGGCTCTATGGAATCAATCAAATAGTAATAATAAGAAAAATTGCAATGAAATTGTAAATGGAATGATATCTCAGCTTTGCGTCAATGTCCTTGAGCATATATTTAGGATTCACAACTTTCTTAATGTAACCACCTTTGGTGGAACTATAATATATTGTCTTACCCTAAGAGAAAAATATATCATCTTCTATTTCCTTAAAATAAAGCGTAACTATTCCATTGTCATCAGCGGTCTTTATTATCATTTTTAAATGTAGATAACCACCATTTCATTTCTTCTTTCTTTAATGTAATCTCTAATTATGTTGAAATTTGTTTCTAATTAACCTTTGGGTATTAACATAGAGTCTCTTGTCAGTCGAGGTCCCTCAAAATATTCAACAACCATTTTAAAGAAAGCAACACTTCTCTCATCATTAATTGGTGTACAACTACACCCACCGCATGTGCAAAGGTTGTGGTATTGGTCTGACAAGACCAACCGAGGCGCAAGGATTTTCCACCTAGGGGGCCACACATCAACTATGGCTCAGCTATATGCTCCCTTAAACTTCATCTTGTTTGAGGCCTCCACAATAGATGTGAGATGATACCTCCGACTCTGAGATAATGGAGTATCATAATAATGTCATTCGACCTCAAAAGAAAATTGGGTGGGTTTAATGCCCTGGCATGTGATGAAAGTATACATTCCTCCGATTCTATGGAGAATCACATTATGTTTCGAGTTGCAGATAGAGTTACGATGTACGTTTTTGCTCATCTTCGCAATTATCTGGAATTGCCAGGGACGACACTTTCATTTCGAATTCTTCTCTGTTCATTTGCGTGGAGGTTGGGGTTGGTCGTAAACTAAAACCTAAAATAGCCCCAAAAAATGTAAAAAATTAAAAATAAAATCATTATTTCTACAGTTCTTGCAGACCCCAAAAATCAAGTCAGCCCCACCATATGAATGGGTGGAACCTTTTGTCAAAACCTTGTTTGACCACGATAAATATTAATTCGACCTCATAAATTTGGACAATTCAGTTCACTCGACATCTCTACGTTTATGTTCGTGTGACACGACGAAGACTTTTTTTGTGATTTGATAAGTAATGGATGTTGCTCGTTGACCATCCATGACCTTATTTTTAGTGATATTTTGGGGGATCGTTTGACCCAATCTAGGATGAGGGAAAAAGCCAAGCATAAGAAAACAAGGACGAGGCCAAAATGAATATTAATAGACTCCATAAAAGATAATTTGATCCCTCATGTAGCTAGAATATATAATTTCTATTATGAAAGCGAAATTCCAAAATGACTAGATCACTGTTGCCACTTTTTGAGGATCTTTCAAGTCCAATGAAAGATTTACCGAGTCCTGCTCAAGATCAAAAAAAAAATTATCCAAGGTGAGGAACTTCAGTAGAAAATGCTGATAATGATGAAGGTGGTGTGAACCCGCAACTAAACAAATCAAAGGAAGAATTCTAGAAAATTGAGTAGAAAATGCTGATAATGATGAAGGTGGTGTGAACCCGCATCTAAACAAATCGAAGGAAGAATTCTAGAAAATTGATAACTTTTTTTTGTTGTTTAGCTCTGCTCAAGATCGAAGGGGGGAAGAAAGATTTATCAAAGATGAGGTGATTCAGCAGCAAATACCAATAATGATGAAGATGGTGTAAAGCCGCTAATGAAAAATTAAAAAGGCAGAATTCTAGAAATTTGACCACTTTTTTCCTCGCTTGTTTTAGACAAACTTAACCAAATCTAGGAAATCGTTTAGAATATCAAGGGAAAAACATCATGACAAAGACCACAATAATCATAGTAGAAAAAAGATTTCGAAAAGATTTTTTCAAAATTACCAGTCACTAGCCAACAGGTATGTTTGGAATTCAGCGATTGAAACCAATTCTGGTCAAGAACATTTTCAAAGGCACTTGCCAACAAATAATTGGTTGGAGTAAAGAAACTGAAACAAACTTCTCATATTTAAACCAAATTTCCTTCCACTCTATTTCACGAAAGCCCCTCCTAAAATTAAGCTTTCACGGAACCACGTTCTAAAATTAAGCTTCCATATTAATAGGTCATGACAATTCTTTGAATGCTTTTCCACATTAACAGGTCATGACATCTCTTTGAATTCAAATTAAGATAATTAGAAATATCCCTCCTAAAATCAACTAACCTCCAAAATCAACCAACTAGATTTTAATAGGCCACGACAACCCTTTCAATCCCAACGAAAATTAGAATGCAAAACAACATGAGTTTCGGTTAGAAAATACGAAGTTCCATAATCAAATCAACTTCTGTAATATGTTTATCTACCTACCACATTTCTTTTATATGTTTATCTATAACTCATGAAACCCTCTCCACATTCTTTTTACATGTTTACACAAAAATTCCTCTCCACATTTCTTTCGTATATTACAGAACAAAAATTCCTCTCCACATTTCTTTCGTATATTACAGAACAAAAATTCCTCTCCACCATCTATTTCATAAGACACTCCTAAATAAACGTTGGACGATTTAGAACATCAACATAAAAACTGGATAAAATTTCAGGCATTAAAAAAGGCTATGTATAAAGGCTGGCTGGTTATGTTTTTTGTCACACGTACCGAGAAACTGTGTACAAATATGGAAACTCTTTCTAATTTTCGGTAATGACTGGTTAATAGTCCAAGATATCGATAGCATACAAGTACCTGTTTTTGGTTATTTACTACACGTACCGAGAAGCTTGAATTCATTGTGTAATTTTATTTTCCATTTTTTTTACAACTGGAAAAAAAAAATAGAAAACGCAACCATAAATCATTAACATACAATACCTTGCAAGATCAACTGTGTACAAATATAGAAACTGTTTCTAATTTTCGCTAATGACTGGTCAATAGTCCAAGATATTGATAGAGCATACAACTACATGTTTCTGGTTATCTAGAGCACACGTACCGAGAAGCTTGAATTCATTGTAATTTTATTTTCCATATTTTTTATGGTAGGACAAAAAAGATAGAAAACGCAACCATAAATCATCAACATACAATACCTTACAAATCAAAAATGGGTTCACATATAGAAACTGTTTCTAGTTTTCACTAATGACTGGTTAATGGTCCGAGATATCGATAGCATACAAGTACTTGTTTGTGGATATTTAGAGCAAGTACAGGTAACACAATGAAGTCTAACAGTTACAGTCACCACAATGAAGTCCAACAGTTACAGGCACCACAATGAAGCCTAACAGTTATCAATTCAGATAGACCTTGAAAAAACAATTAAAAAATATACGTAAAACTTTAGAAGGAATATCAGACCAACGGTGCACAAACCACACAAAATCGATCATTTTTTATCCCGCTAACCACTAACCAGAGATAAAGACCTAATAAATATTAAAATACACCAATGCGATTGCAAGTTCAAATACCAAACAAACAATGAAAATTCATTAAGCCAGTTTAAATACCAAACAGACCATGAAAATGCAAGAGAAGCAAGTCTAATTACCAAATAGGCTATAAAAGCAGGAAGAGAAAAAGCCTAAACTAAATACGCCAGCATCAATACATTTCGGGCACCAAAAACACAAAATGTTGGCATAACCAACATTATTTTACGTTAATCTAGAAGAAATATTACCAATAAGAAAAAAGAAATGGCTGACAGCTTCAATGAACTTTCCAGAATTGTGCACATGGAATATTTCCCAACAAAAATTGCTAGCAAGATTCTAATCTACTGCCTAATAATGCAATTTCCAATGAATATAACACGGAATCACAACCACTATAATTATGCATTTTTCTCAGCAACAAGCTCCCACAATATCCCTTGTGATAACAATACATCTATCATATCACAATTCTAAATGAAGACTGCTATAATTCCATCCACCATATCAAATATGCAGTTTTCAAACTGAAAATCATAATGGTGTTCAGAACAAAATTACGCAATAATCTCAAATAGTCTAGTACCGTACCAATTAGATGAGTTATTAAGACTGATTCATAACTAAAACTATGGAATGAAACTATAGTAAGCCTATGATTCAAAATTCAGCAGCTTATAAATCTAGCGATACAGCGAAGATGATCCGAGATATGCAGGAGGGCCTCCAGCAACAGAGGCTCCTAAATCAGGTCGACGTAAATCCCTTTGCAGAAGAGGGTCCGCATAGTAGCTTTCATTTGGCACATCACCTAACGGCTTTCGATAATCCGCCTCCAACCTTTGACGATACAAAGATTCAATGCTTGGATCAACCCGGCTCTGATAATCTAACTCAGGTTGCTTTGGTAATAGACTACCATATGGATCTTGAGCTCGCAGGGCCGCATATGGATCTTGTGATTGCAGACTCGCATATGGATCTTGAGCTTGAAGAGGAGCCTGAGGAATATAATCCCTTCCAGCTCCATATCGTAATAGCTCCCTCTCAGCTATAGCAGGATCAACACCATAACCAGTTAAAGGAGCCTGAGGATAATCAGTACGTGCTGCACGTCTTGCTTCCTCCTGATAGCGTAGCATATCTTCTCTCAGCAATTCCTCTCGGCGCATTTCTTCTCGACGCAGTTCCTCTCGACGCAGTTCCTCTCTGCGCAGTTCCTCTCTGCGCAGTTCCTCTCTTAGGAGCTCCTCTCGACGTAGTTCCTCTCGACGCAGTTCCTCTCTAAGCATTTCCTCCCTCATCATCTCCTCCCTGAATTGAAGCTCCCTAGAACGCTGAAGCTCAACTTGAACTCTAGGTTCAAGAGGGGGAGCCTCCAAAGGAATGCGAGGAATTTCAGGGCGAGAACTAAACTGTGGTATAGGTCGGAAGAGCTCCGTAAGCTTTTTCACCTGTAAAACAAATAATAGTACTCATTATAGAAGCCATCAAATAAATATGTCGAGCAGTTTCATTACAAATAATCAATAGATTGATACCTGTTGAGGATTGAGTTCAAACCGAAACTTGTTCTTCCCATCATAGTTATCTTTGATTGCTTTCTTGAATATGTCTTCGGAAAGCGGCAAGCAATCCCTTTGAATACGGAACCGCACCTGCACAAACATATACTTCATTTAGAAAATCTCATCTCAAACTTATGTATTATGGACATGTATAGAAAAGATGGCGGTGCCTAAAGCAAAGAAACGGTGAAAAGGAGGCAAATAGAGAATAACATTTAACGAAACCGCAATTGCATACTTCCTTAATAGAACAATATCTGTGGCTACTGCATATATTGACAAAAACCAACACTGCGAAAAAAGGCAATTATCGAGCAACAAAATGATGCGTCAATTACAGAGTAAAGAAAATGATGCGACATTTCTAACCCCCCCTAGGGGTTTTGTCTTGCACCCTTACGGGTTTTGGCCCTCTGGCATTTTTTGAACTTGACGATGACTTCGTAAAACAGATAACAGCATTTTATCTCTATATGAATAAATTGCTTTCAAGCTTGATGGCAATTCAACTTTTATATGACTAAAAGAATCCAACTTGAATATAAAATGGAAACCACTACAAAAGTTACCTGTGCTGGAAATGGCCTTTTAGAACTCCGGAAAGCATCTGGCTCGAGATTCATTCCTCCAGCAGAAGCCGCCTTGTAGATACCATACATCAGTCTAAGCTCAAAATCATACAAGAAGAGCTTCATTCCGGGCTTGACCTTTTCTACAAGCTCCTTTTTGCCTGGTGGCAAGCCAAACACTTTGTATCGGAAACACTCCTGCTTAGTTTGAGAATTACACATAAAAATCAAGCCGGCAAACCTATCTTTGCTACTGGCATCTTCATTGTTTGCTTCCTGGACTTGTTTTTTCTTCTTATTTTGATCAACCTTTGACACGGGAGCTTCTGCTGAAGCCTTGGGTTCGTTCTCCTTTACAACCGTCTCCTTCTTAACAGTCTTATCAGCAACATTAGTTGGTGCTGCTTCTTTTTCATCTCCCCCAGCTACTTGCTGACCATCGCGTGATCTCTTCTTGTTCTTTCCTTTGGCCATCTTGTTTACGAGCTTTAAGAAAATTTATGGGTAACTGCATCCATCAGAAACATTTCCAGAACTAATTTAAATACATGTTCCGAATATGATACAAATCGTAACTTTAAATACAGCGCAACTAAGACTCGTCAATATAAACAAAATTATCTATATCGCAGATTTCAACGTCAATTCAAAAAATCCTAGCATAAGTCAGAGAATTGTTACCCAAAAAAGTTAAGGAATAACATGGCCAACAGATATAACAAATAAATACAAATATGCATTGGCTATTGGCAATCCACTGTTTATCAGAAGCACAGAAGACAAGTGGTCATTTATAGCAAAATTAATGAAATAAACCCGTAGAAAACCACCTGAGAACGAAAATGAACCGTATAAAGTATACTTTCAATAGTCAGCTAATCACATGAAAAGATATGTACTTTAATTGATCTATCAGAATGCAAGCAAGATCAAATAGAAATAGTACAAATCCAAAGGCTCTTAAAACCTAAGTCTTCTAAGAACCCAGGCACCATCCTCTACACCAAGGTTTAATACCCACAATTGACATGCAACAACTGTCATACCAGATATAGAACTCTTAACGGGCATATTTGAAAATGCTTCAAGCTTATACAAGCTTTTACAGGATCTAGTTAAACCCTAGGAGGTATCATCCTCACAACCTCTAAATAAAGAGCCCTGGTCAATTTCCCCGTAAATGGAATATCGAGGGAAAAAAAACAACTTCAGTTATATTTCATGCACAACGACAGCTCCTCTAAATATTACAACCAAACCCCATGACAGAAAATGAGCCTCTTCTATAAATATAACACCAAAGCCTTGATTGCCTACGACTCAGAATTGCAATCGTGAAAAGCCCTCCTAAATTGAAATCTATGAAGCAATCGAAGCAAAGCCCATATACAAAGATTTCCTTCAGCAAACATCGCCATCTAGAAAAATGGTAGAACCCCAAAGGGAAGGAAAAAGGTAGACCAATTTACTAAAATCAAAACTGCCAAGACCTAAAAACCACATTATATAATATAAAAAAAGAGCCAGTGACGTAACCCTCACCAGGGTTTCATAAATAGCAACACAGAGAGACCAAAGCATAAGCTAACGGGGTCCGTTCAACATCATTCCCACGAAAGAGCAGTCGAAAACAAATTGAGACTTGACTAACACAAAACATTATAAAACCTGAAGGACGGGACTCCTTCGTAACGCTTCCATCAACATTAAATATGGTGAAAGCCCACGGTAGCTAAAGGAAATAGGGCCAAAAACTGTATAAACCCTTTTTGCAAAACCCAGAAAACTGCAGAAGAGAACCGCGCCGCAGAACCCTAAAAACCCTAACAGCGCAAAATGAACTCTACTGAAGCTCATTTCCGGAACGCAACAAAAAAATAAAGAGGGAAAAGGGCCATGTAAGAGATTTACCGACCTGATAAACGAGCTGCCACCGCCGACTATCTACGCGCAATGAACCTTCAACATTTGCTATCTGAAACGAAGAAATGAAGAAGACGCGAAGTGAATGAAACGAGAGCGGAGAGGCAACAATATAGAGGAGAAAAGAGGAGGGTACGCGAATCCAACGGTCAGGATGCACTCAATGGCCTGTACCCCCGGATCGCTTGACACGTTCGAGCATATATCACTTCAAATTTCTATTATACCCGGAGCTTCTTACCTGCCAGTGTGAAAAGGGCCAAAACACGCGATGTCCCCAAAACCCTAATTCGCGTTGGCGTTTATTCCATTCACGAAATCGAGTTTGCGCTCTGTGTTATTGGAATTCGGAGAAATCTTTGTGAAAGTTCTCTAATCCAGAATGAAGGTTCAATAACAAGTTTTATTAATACCGTTCCATCATGGTTCCCTCAAAGTCAGGTGGTCCCATGGAGGGGCGAGTTTTATTATTACCCTTCTTTTTCACGGTTCCATACAAGGCTCATTTCATTTTAGACCGGAATGGTCATGGAAGTAGCAAGTTTTTCATTGGCCAAAGATGTAATAAAAGCAATAGCAAGTTTTATTTTCCTCTTTATTCATGGTTCCATAAAGGTTTGACCATGGTTAAAAGTTTTATCATTACCCCTTCTAAATGGTTCCATTTAAGGGTTTAAATTAGATTGTGGTTACACATGGAGATGCCAGTTTTATTTATACCCACTCTTTATGTTTCAACTTAAGGCCTGATCCATTTTAAATAAGAATTGAATTTTTATTTATACCATATTTTATGGTTATACCAAAGTTTGTTTCATTTTAAAGAAAAGTGAAGTCCTATGGATATGGCGAATTTTATTAATACTTCTTTTTCCATGTTCATTTTTTTACATATTTTTTTTAGATTGAATTTTAATTATATTTTAAAAAATAATATAATTTAGTAAAGATGAAGAGTATTAGTTTTATAAGACTCATAATTGTTATGTTTTTTAAGATTGAATTTTACTTATATTTTAAAAACTAAATAAGATAATTTAGTAAAGATGAAGAGTATTAGTTTTATAAGACTCATAATTGTTATGGTGATTATATGAATAATTATTATATCTAATAGTTAGATAATTAGGAAAAATGTTGTTACATGTTGTAAAATGTTGTTATATCTACAACTTAGTAGGAGAACTTAGTATGGGTCAATATATAGGTGTTAGATGGTTAAATGTTAGATAGGTAAGAGTTAAATATGTGATTATTTTTTAAAAGCTATGCTCATAAATATACATGGTTAAGTGTTAGATATGTAAGAGTTAAATATGTGAGTATCTTTTAAAAGTAGTTAGGCTGGTAAGTATACATATGTTATGTTAATAATAAACATTTTGAATGGTCAAATTACATAATAAAAATAAATAGAAAATAAATAATTAAAATAAAATTGAGATAAAAATAGTAAATTAAACAAAAAAAAATTGACCATAGGTTTTCGCAATCCATGGTTTTGCCCATGGTATTCTTTTTCTAATGGTCAAATTAGATTATATATATATAATAATTTTAATAAAATTGAGATAAAATAGTAGATTTATGGATGGATGTTTTTGAGAGGGGGATTTCACATTACATGGTTTTGCCCATGACATTCTTCTCTTGAGTGTGCCTAATGGTTATGTTTCTTCCTAAGAGGTCACAAGTTCAAAACGGGAGGGGGTAAGTGAGATCGACCCTTGTCCCACAAACAAAAGGGTCTCATACATCAATTTGGTGACCTTAAAATTGCATAATAATGATATAATCTAATGGTCAAATTACATTAAATAAATAAAAAAAAAAAAACATAACAAAATAAAAATATATAATTAATAATTGAAATAAATTAATAAAATAAATTAAATTATATATATATATATATATATATATATATATATATATCATTGAAATGTTTGGTCAATTTCTTCTATCCTACCTAAACTTTACCTAAACTTTCTTCACTCGATGATAGTATGACAAATACTTATTTGGTTGAACGTCCTATAACACTCCATCAAATGAGAAAAACTATAAGGGATGTTTAGAAACGACTTGATGAAAGCACAAGAACATTATAATAGTACAAGTGGGTTACAAGGAAGCTTTCTTCATTCGAAGATAGATCTAACAAATACTTGTTTGGTTGAATGTCCTATAACACTCCATCAAATGAGAAAAACTATTATCGAGTGTCATAAGGGATGTTTAGAAACGTCTTGATGAAAGCACAAGAACTATTATAATAGTACAAGTGAGTTACAAGCAAGTTTAAAATATTCAAGTAATATTTACAAACTTGTGAACCTATTCATCCAAACCAATGCAATCATTTGATAACATGAGAACTCAGCGTAATCCCTCTCGACGCTTGATAGATATGGTGTGAAGATGGATCTAGGCTAGTTTTAGCTCACAAATAATCATGTAAGGGGTTTTATTACGCCAGCCCAGTATGGAAGAGATGTTATAATGTCATGTCTTGTCTTGAGAGAATTAAATTTTCATGTCTATCGACAGCAGAATCAGTGTGCAAACTCCCTCTCCAAAACTGTCAGGCATGTTATGTCGCGGAAAATCTTCTTCTCCATTCTCGTTGATGGCTCCATTAGCAGCGCAGATGCCTTTTCCTTCTAAGTGATGGGATCCTCTTTTTGTCTCCTTTGGCCTAACATTTTTGTACAAGTTTTAGTTGCCTTCTAGTTCTGCTCTGGCGACATCGATTCCTTCATTCGAAGATCCCATGTTCACGTTCGCAAAAGTTTCAGACTCCTCTTCTTTTTTACAACATGGTTGAACCGCTCTGCCATCTTTTTGGTAATTTTGAGAATCAATATCCTTTTTGTGTTCCTGTGTAATCTAGAACAAACATATAACAAGTAATGAATATAATCTATGAAAAATGTAACTACTTTTATTTCTCTTTAATAGAAGTATGTTGTTTTTTCTTCGTGAAAACTAATATATATATATGAGCACCAACTTACAACAGAAGGGTCAAAAGAGCTTGTTCATGAGGCTTTAAAAAGTCGACTAAGCATTTCAAAGACAAAAAACATCACAAAAACACATAATGCACTTTATGTGTCCAAAATGTAATGTTACCAATGTCTACTTTCTTCATTTAAATTCGGTAATACAAGAGCAAAGATCAAATTTAGTGAAGAATTGTGCACCATGAAGTTATCGAATAGTTCATGACTAGGATGGGAAATTTATCTTTGCCCATCAAATTGTTAAGAGCAACGAAGTTCAAACATGTGTCAATGGCCTTCATTCCTCAACACCATGAATCTACCCAAAACTTTGTTGAAAAGGGATTTTTTTTGGTTTCTCCAAATAACCTTATCCCTTTTATTGGCTTGATAGGGGCAAAAGGAAATGCCATCGACTCAACATTGGGTTTTCACAGTTCACATGGTAATGCCCACACTTTCTATGTTTGGCTAAAGAGTTAATTGCAAAAAAAATTATCGATTCTAACCAAATTTATTGTCATTGGAGATTCCCAAAGGTTTTAAGGTGAAAACACACATGAATTTACCCATAACCTTTTCCAACTTACCTTATCCTCGTTATTAGCTTAATAAGGGGAGCAACTTGGAGTTCATTTTCTAAGAGTTTGAATTCATTCATGAGTTCGTAAGGAAGTCCTTCTTGTATTTGTTATTTTCCCATCATAAACATTAGGGTGCAATGGAGTTGCACCACCCTTATATTTCCCAATGACATTTAATGTTTTTTCTCCATCATAATTTGTCTCACACTTGAATATTTGTCAATGTCATGGAGTCGTTTTGTTCTATATAACACCTACCTAACAATTAATATTTATTCAAACTATGTTCCATACCTACAGGTTAAAGAGAGGTGGTATCAGATAATGCTTTCATTTTTTCCAACATTGTTCCAAACAAGTCTGCATATTTGGTCCTAATGATAAAAAACTACATTTGTGTTTTTATTTTTTGTATGTTTTTTTCCTTCCACCATGTTGTGTCACTTGATACTATATCCCAAAAAAAGATTGATAGTTGGCTCCCTAGTCCCCATTGCCCCAACCTTCCATGGATGAATGATTGTTTCCTAGGAGAATGAGAAAAAAAATCCTATCGAGTATATTTTAACCTTTCCTCCTAAAACCCCTTAGAATTTTCTCTCTTTGAGAAATCTTACTAATACATCCTTATAGCTGCCACACCCCTAATTCCCCTTTATCGGAACTCATTCACCCTTGATGAGCCTTCAAAGCTTCATCCACACACAAACACACACACACACACACACACACACACACATATATATATATATATCGAAAGCGTTTTATACGCTTAAAAGCCCAGACCATAACTTTATTCGGTAATACATTAAAACACACAGCAATGCTTGAATCCTTTACTCGGATCTCAAAAGCTATAAATCTGACTGCAAACATCTCTCGAGTCTGCTTATCACCCTTCACCTTTGATCTATTGCGATATCGCTATCGCAATGATCGCAAACATATATATATCGGGATATATAAATACCAGGAATACACAGAAATTCCGGCCGGAAGTCTTAAGACCGGATTTCAAAATTATACACCTGCAATCTAAATATTATCAGGTTTGCTCCTCGCTTCGTTCCTTTCCATTGCTTCGATCTCTGCTTTCCCCGATCTCCAATCTCCGATCAGTTGATCTCTGTTGTCCATTCCACTCGCCAATCCGACTGCTATCGACGCATCGTTGATCGGCCCATCGGCGTATCGCTTTCCTCTGTTCGTCGGCTCCTACTTCCTCCTATTGCGATTGCCGATTAGATCTTAACCGTCGATCTGAATTTGATCCGACGATTGAGATTTTATCGCATATCGCTTATCGCTATTTCTTTAAAAGGCTCGTTCCTTTGTGGAACAATCCACCGATGCGATATTTAATAGTTCGACTCTCCGCTTTGATCTGGACCGTTGATCTTACGGATCCAACAATTACTATGTATTACTCCGTCGATTCTCCCTTTGGCTTGTTTTCATTCACATTTGATGATTTTTTCATTAAACGCATTTCTCCGCACACTCAGGTTTTTAAATACGCCTTCATATAACAGTTGACCGGTTGATCAATGGATCGCCATCGATCCTACAATGATCGATGGTTGATCAATACATGTATAAACAGAATTTAAATGTTTAAGGCACAGCAGGACTAGAAAACACATAAATACACAATCCCTCTGTCTTTCTCGCCTCTCTATGCTGCCAAATTCCACACAGATGCATACATTTAAACAGAATCACTAATTCAAATAGAAATCATCATTGCATGTTAAATCACACCATCCACACTCAGAATTCACTCTCTATATACACATAAATACATATTCGAGGCTCTCCGACTCTCTCTGGTCTATTTCTTTTAATTGGAGCCTTTGGTTTTTCTCCTCTTCCCGTAGGCTTACAGTTCCATCTTCAATCCTCTCTCGAATTCCCTCTCTCTCCCAGAAAAGAAAGGAAGTTACATATATGTCCTATCCAACAGTTTCCTTACACAAATGAAGGAATTCACTTTATTTTAAGAAATCAAATCCTATCTTAACTAATCGTTCTGACTAATTGGCTTGATCTCCACGCAGGGAGGATCATTTGCCATTTTTATTCCCAATTCTGTTCAGAATTAGGCCACTCTTAACTACTTACATTTATTTGAAATTAATACAAATTTAACAACCAAGTCTTCCTCCAAACTTTCATTAGCCACAACATGTGACCACTCCATCACATTGTTGGCTAGGTCTAGATGCTCCTGCATCACTTACAAGACTAAATTCCCTCACCCTAGCTCATGAACCTTATGATCCCCTTCCCAATACACCTCCACAATTTGCACTCTTAAACATGGATTCAAGAGAGGGCCATCCCTCGCCTCCTTTAGCTAAGACAATAGCATTTACAACCCTCGCCACTCTCTCAACAAATCAAACAAGAAATCTCAACCTTCTAGATTCAAGAAGAAAGCAAATTATATACTTGATGACATGCTTTTGGTTGCAATGCCATGCCTCAAAGCCCTAAACTATCACTAAAAAATGTCCCATTGGGGTCAATTTAAAAGGCTTTAACCTATCCTTACCTCAATGGATGTGTTGTAGAAGCATTCGATGGCCATGTACAAGAAAATTGGCTTATTATTTCTAATGGAGAGCTTTTTATATTTTTCTTCTTTGAGATGAATTGAGAAACCAAGATGCTAGTAGATTAGGGTTGATTTCTCTTAACTTGATAATTACTTGTGAATATTTATTAGTTTCTTATTTATATTATGTTATCGTCATCAAGCAATTACCAAAAACATAAAAATCACAAATAGACAAAGAACACCATAAATTAGGCTCCAAGCTAGGGAGAAAACCCAAAAATCCTCTTCTTATAGAATTAGATCAAGTGAGATATCCAAGACCCAAGACCAAGACCAGGATTACCACAATGACCCAAGTCAACCCTCCTTCAAATCTCCTCCAACCAGCTCGAAGTCAACAAAAGTCAATATTGGTCAAATCTCCGAAATCTGGTCATCTCCTGAAATCACAACCCTGCAATGGCACATAATTTGCCTTGGAAAAACTTGCACATGTGAACAGAACTAGGGTAGAAAACAAAATATTCCTCTCTCTCCTTTGACTTTTGTTGGTTTTCCTTCCTCTTCTTACACATAAATCAATGTGATGGATGGATGATTGAATGAGACCGAACTTACTTGTATTTAGACATGTCCAGGAGGTTGAATAGATGCCTCTTTAGGTCGACTTGTCCAAGGAAGCCCAACTAGGTCTTGTGAAGGACAAATTGACTCTTTGACTCGAATAAAAATATTTTTTCCTTTTTCTTACAAGAAGTCCAAATGGGACTTTGACTCGTAATAAATTTTATTTTGACTCAATTGGCCCTATAAGCATGAAGTACATGCTTTGACTAAAAATAAAATATAATAATGAATGTAATAAATGAATATAATAAGTATATCAATGACACACTTGTATTACATTATGAAGACTAACACTAGTTAGATTTTCAACACTCCCTCTTAATGAGGGAGGTATTCATAATGACACAATAGGATAGTCTCAAATTGAAATATTCTCATAAGAAGGGATTAGGATTGATAAGCATCATCATGACCAGCGTTGTCAAAAATAGCAAGGCCTTGACTAAACAAGCTCCATCTCTACACTAAATAAGAGCACAATGTTGGGAGGCATATTTTTGTACACCGCCACCTCTCTAGGCACATACCCCATCTAGATGTTCACCAAGTATGTCCTCACAGGACTATTCTTATCTTGGATACCCATCCTCAAAGAATATCGGTCCTCGGGACTATTCTTACCCAATCCACCATTGTCCCTACCAGTGCCTTCACTAGGCTTACGATTGTTAGACCTAGCTATAGTGCATGACACATGGAGAATACGGTGTCCATCCTCACTCCCTCTCAACCAAGGAGATCCTCAATCCCTCTCAAGAGGGAGAAGTAACCACCATCCTAAGCTTGTCAAAAAAACCATTCATCAATGCATCAACTACTTATTCTTCCATGGAGATCTTGTTGTAGCCTCTTGGCTTCTATTTGCATCACATCATAACAAGCTTCAACCTTCTTGGTTCTTTGACAATATGCATCTCTGAATCCAACATGTCATCAAGTAGTTCATCAAACATCTTATGGAGCCAAACTTCTTCACAATTGATTGCACAAGCCTTCACATCTTCTTTCTTCGTAATAGGGTTTTACTTTCATGCTCTTCCAAGAAATTATATCAGCGTCCAATCAACAGTAATATCTCTATCAGCATCAGTATTGCCAATCCAATCAAGTTGTTCCCAAATCAAACTAATCAATTGTCGGTACAATCATATCATAACTCTTCAACTTCTTGCTACGAGATATTTGCCTAGATCAGTCATATTCTCTTTTTAATCACAAGCTTCTCTAGTTTTTATGTCAAAATTCAATTAATATTATATCCATCCAAGATCTTATAACTCCCTCTTTCCATCTGAGATAGGTGAACTTCTTCCCTTTCATGTTGCATGCTTCAAACAAACTTCTCCCTTTTCAAAATCTTCATGTTTTGCTACATTATTCCAATTCTTCCATCTGTTAGTCAAGTTTACATAACACTTGTCTTGACCTACAAGCTTTATTAGAAGACCATGAAACAACAAAGCGAAAGTACAAACACAATAGCTTTAGTAGTAATCAAGCAGACGTAGAGTACTTATCCTTTGAAGAAGGTCAACTCCCTCTTAATCTTGGGCCTTTTCATCAACTTTTTCATTCCTACCATTCTCAAGAGTTAGCTTTCCCTTTTACAGCGAAAACGATTAGTTAGGGCTTCTATTCTTAGGGTTTCCTAACTCAAACCTTCGTTAGGTTTTACAAACCTTATTTTATCCAAAGTCTTCAAGATTTGTCATCTAAGAATTGCAAATTCTAGAAGCATACTAGAGAGTTAGATGCAAAACCCTCGAGATTTTATTGTCAAGCTATCTATGACATGAAGATCCTTTCATTTACAAAAACCTACTTTTCTTATGCAAAGAAAGAATTTGTATGTTAACATATCAACAATCTACATAAACTCTTTTTCTAACACATCTTTATCTTTTGAGAGAGCAACTTATTCATGACCTAAAAGACTTAACACTATATGTAACATAGGTCATTAGTTGCAAAGAATATACGTACCTATTTTAATATTACATGTCCATCCTTGCAGAGATCTAATTCTTTGACCTTGAGTTGACATTTCAACACAGATACTTCAAACCTTCAGCCAATGAACCACATAGACTTCTTTGAGCTTCAGTCTTTGTTAACTATAATTTTTAGACTTTAATATTAGACAAGTTGGCTTCATGGTGTAATTCGTCCTCCTTTCAAGTATAAATCTTGATGGTATAGTTGCTTCTCATATTTGTGTCATAGCTAAGATTTATAAACCTTTTGATAACTTGTTATAGTTCTTCCACAGAGCTCCCAAACTCTCTAGCCTTTAACTACAGAGATGAATAACATAACTTCGGTCTCTTCCATTGATTACATACAGTGCCACGGAGATGAGCTTCTTCTTGTCAAAAGTTTGATCATCGATTGTCATAACTATTTTGTTGTAGTTACACACTCCCAATGATGCTCGACCTTGAACCTTGGATAGTTATGGATTATAACATACCATAGCTCAAGCTTATTTATAGAGATAATGAACATTTTCATTGACTATAACAGTGATATAGCTTGGACATTGATCCATATGGAGAAGACATTTGACCTCTCGAAAATTACTTTGATCATTAGTATGTATCAATATCATAGACGTACCATTGGACTTTGGTCATCCATAGAAACAAATCTATCTTCATATCTTGATCTTCTTCAACTCGGATTATGCCACAAAAATCTCAAAGTTATGTTGCCACAATAAGTTTGAATGTCAAAGGAGGGTGTTTCCATAGTGAAATGTGCTTCCACTAAGATGAACTTTATGAACCTTTAGTTTTCTTATCACAATCCTAATTAGATATTTAGACTTGACATTATATTGGTAATTCGATTCCTTTTTCAGATTATCATAGACAGACTTTTATAGTTCGAACTGTTTCCAAATAATTTCAAAATTTTGATCCCTTCCACTAGATACCCAGACTTTGTAAGGTCTACTTACAAGTTGCCATAATTAAAAATTCATTATATGTAATTCTGAACTTGACTTCTCGGAACATTTTGTATCCCATATATAGTTCGGATCTTCGACAAGTGTTTTGTTGCTTGGTGTCATAGATATAACTTCCAAGATTAGTCATAGGAAGATGAAACATTGTTTCTACACTACGCACTTCTTATTATGTTTCTTAAATGAATTGTTGCATGCTTCAAAAATTTCATAGGAGTATAGTCAATCAATTAGTTACGTTACAAAGATATACTTCACAGAGATATTGGTGCTAGCTTTACGACAGGGAAAGATATCATAGGAGATGTTCACAAGAACTCAAGTTAATATAACATGACTTGCATTGTATTTCTACAGGAATTCACATCATTAAGCCTTGAGTCTTTGGGTATAATAGACGATGTATGCTTTAGAATTTCCATTGATATACTTCAGATTGTGCCTCAGAGAATTTCGAATTACACAAACATTTATTGCAGAGATCTTTCCTTTTCTGTCCTTCGGCCTTTTGGATCATAAATAAAGAGCTCATTGTAGCTCTCCAACAGTAATCAGAGACTTCAACAGTACGAATAGAACTTGGACTACAAGCCTTTGTATTCTTTAGGTAATAAGCTTCGACCTCCTACTCAAATGAATGTCATATGGTTGGGACAATTAAACATAGAGTATATGATAGTACTTCCTTGTCAGAGAAGTTATTCTTCAAGAATGTTGATGAGTGCCAATGACCTCCTTTCTTTGCTTCGATAGAGAGAGATATTATTGCTGCAAGGATGTCTTGAGAGGGAGACAATTGTTGTAATATGCCAACAAGAAATGATCTTCAAACTACCTTCCTTTCACCCTAAGCTTTGATAACATGTTGAGAAACCAAGATGTTAGTAGATTATGATTGATTTCCCTTAACTTGATAATTACTTGTGAATATTTGTAGGCTTCTTATTTATATTATGTTCTCTTCATCAAGTGATTACCAGAAACATAAATATCACAAAGAGACAATGAACACCAGAAATTAGGCTCCAAGCCAGGGCAAAACCCCACAAGGGGGAAAACCCAAAAATCCTCTTCTTATAGAATCAGATAAAAGTGAGATATCCAAGACCCAAGACCAAGACTGCCAAAAAGACCCAAGTCAGCCCTCCTTTAAATCTCTTATAAGCGAGTCAAAGTCAACAAAAGTCAACACACATCAAATCTCTGAAATATGGTCATCTCTTGAAATTTCAGACCCTGAAATTGTAGGCCTGTGGTGGCACAAAATTTGCCTTAGAAATAAACTGGTTCTCAAAAGGGTTTGGATACCATCCCCCAAATTCTTGCCCTGGTAAGTTTAGTTGGACAAAATAAGCAATTTTGCAACAGTTCATTCTCTATATAAGGCAAGTGGTAGCACAATTGGTGGGTCTTCTCACTAAAACTATTTGAACAAAAGGAGTTTAGGGGAAAATTCATTAGTATTAGAAGTGTTGAGAAATCTAAGGCATTAGCATTAAGTGATTTCTTTTTTATTAATGACTGCTTGTGAATCCTTTTTATTTCTTTAGACTAGGATCTTCTTCATCTTATATTATTAGTGTTCTTCTTCATCAAACAATTACCAATGCATGAACATAAATAGATAGAAGACTCTAGATGTAGGCTATGAACCAGGGCCAAAACCTCTCTCTTTGAGAGGAAAATATGCACAAATTCTTCGTATAGAGACTCCAATTGACGAATACCAAGACCAAGACCCTTGATCTATTAGCCACTGCAAGACCAAGACACGAGTCCTCTTCCACCTTATCGATTACTCTCTCTCAGTTTCTTCTACTTCAGATCTTGCATCATATGAGATCATTGTAGTCATGTAGTTATATCAAACTAAGGTCATTGTAATGAACCTCTTCTTCAACAGTAGAACTGAATCCTTATGCCGGAGATAGTACCAAGACCTTCTTCAATACAATATCACCAAGGCCTAGTCACACAATAGTGATCCTCTTCATGAGAGGTGCAGAATGCTCCTTTGTCGTGAGATATATCGAATCAATGTGGTATAATACCGAACTATAGGTCCTTCATGATATGAAACTATGACTATTTCAAAGACACCAAGATGTGGTCTATACAAAGACTATTCTCTCCCTCGTTGTCACTATGATTTGTACTTAAGAGGGATCTGAATTCCCTTGACATCACCCAATCTCCATTTCTGTACCTTAGTTCGAGCTCCTTCTTTATCCTTATCCAAACTCTAAAATGTAATCTGAAAATATCAGAGATGTCCGAATTTCTGAACTATGTTTATGCAAAGTGCCTTCACCCTATATATCGTGGTTGGTCTTCCATAAATAAGTTGACATCAGGCATGTGAATTGATGTGTCTCCATAGGGTAAGGCCGACATGAGATCTTCACTTCATTTAGAGGTCGACTTGAAGAAAGGCACTTGTGCTTGTCATTGGAGGGCTTTATATATATATATATATATATATATATATGACACATGCTCAAGAAGAAACCATCTAAATGCTCAAAATGGGAGCCATCTAAAAATAAAACTCTTGCTCATGAAAACCATGGACCAAGGCATAGTGAAAATAATTGTATTTTCTTCTTTTTCATCATTTACAAAAATCATAACTACATGTCATTATGAAGACTGAACCTAGTTACACTTTTCAACAAGAGGTAGGAGAGAAACTATGCTTAAAAGGCATCTTATTAAGAGGATTAGTCAAATCCTCTCTACAATTTGGGAGATCTAAGAAATCCTCATCATGGCAGCTTCGAATTATAAAGGAAGAACTTTAAAATTGAACTCAAAACAAGCAAAAAAGTATCATCTTCTTTGCTGGAGCCTTGAAAGGTAATGTAGGGGCAACATGAGTGGGGGTGATCATCCTTGATCCAAGAGGAAAACAAGCAATGACTTTTGTCTCACGATTAGGTCAGACCACAAGAAATCACAACTAAGGCATTAACATTACAATAGGGTTAATGCTCCTAAAGAGAAAAAAAAATCAGGAATTATTGGTAATTGGAGATTCGATTCTGATAATTAGGCATATGCATTCTCAAACATCTCCACAAGACCCTCGCTAAGCCACCGAGTCATTAGAGCTCAAAGGTTGTCAAACATTGTTGCTCAATATGAATTCTACCATATTTTGCCACACCTCAAACATAATTACCAACCTAATGAGAGTTGTGACCTCAAAACGAGAACTCTAACTCTCAAAACTCATTTTGTTGCATCAAAAACACCAAAATTAACCCCCAACTCAAAAATTGGTGCTACTAATAGTATCTTCTTCTTCTTTTTTTAGGTTAAAAATAAAACAATTATTTGTCATGGCTTCGAGTCACTATAAAATTGCAAAAAGAAATCCTAAAATCAACCTCCAAATTCAAAAGTGATATTCACAACATCACATCTTCCTCTTTTTCAAGATTAAAATTATAACTTGTTTGAAATCATCGTTTTGACAACTAGTATAATTTCAGACAAAATCCTTAACAAAACCTTTTACATAAAAATTAGTGTAAGCGGTAACACCCCTTTTTATAGAATTAATCTATGTTTTAAACCAAAACTTCAAAATTGTCCTCCACATCAAAACACATAGTGTCACAGAAAATACATTAATTTTTTTCTTTCAAACTTTAAATTATAAACTTAATTTTTATTTCAAACTTAAGATTGTTATTTAGTTTTTTGTTTTGAATTTAATAAAATTAATCAATAAATAACAAATATCAAAGACAGGGCAAAAACACAATTTCTTAAAAATATGTGTATATAAATGAATTGTTTAAACAAAAATACATAATGACTATTTAAAAATTATATAAATAGAGTTAAAAAAATACATAATTCAAATAAATTTTAAGGGGAAAAAGTTTTGGAGCCTCCAGTCACAGACAGGCCCACATGGCCACCACTCCCATGATGCAGCGACCCGTGTAAGCAAATAGGGTTGAAAACACCCATGAGAGGGGAGTGAGGGTGATTCCCAAAACGTAATGAAATGAAATGAAATGACATTTTAAAGTCCACGAGACTAAAAATAGTCTATGAGACCATTAGTTCCATGTTTTTCGCTTTTTGCAATTCAAACCTTTTCCAATTCAAATTGATGATGAACTAGCCCAACCTTCCAACAATCCCCTTACTAAAAAGACAATTCCAAGAAACTGATGCTAACATGTTCTCATAACTTTCTTTGATGTCTTTGAATATATCACATTCTAAAATGAATTTTTTTTCCGATTCCACAGCCCCAGACGTGCAAAATGTACACACCCGTTCTTCCCAAGCTTCTTTAGGCCTTTTCCACCATCCTATTTCACACCGAAGTGGATGTGAGTTGGTCCTTAATTGAGCAATAAGAACCTTTGCCCTCCACAAAATGCTAGCTCCAATGAACTCTTTTTGTTGTAGATCACGCGTACAGTTGAATTCCTCAATGTATTATTTCTTCTTTCAACCCAACTCTTTTCCCCATACCTTTTTACGAAACTTCTCCATAACAAAATCATTTAGCTCCTTGCTATTTGTGGGACAGGTATTGAGGTAGATATTCCATTTTTGCATCCATGTTTAGTTTTGTTTCATCCAATTTTTCTTTCACTCACTCGTGCATTCATTGAAGATAACAATAGGCCATCTACCTACTCTCATTTGCTCAATTCCTTTTAGATATCTTATGAGTCGCACCATAGCAATTGCTTCAATGGGAGTTGCTCTTGTTTCACTCAACATTATCTCATAAGATACTGAACTTATTATTTTGAACTTACTCATGATCAAGTTTTTTTGGATCTTCTCAATTTGTTTCCATTTTGAGACGGGAATGTTTCTAGCCCACAATTCACACCCATATAGCATCACTGGACAAACTAGGAGTCCAAAAAGCACTTTAATCGTTTTCCAATCCCATAACTTTGCCTCTCTAAATTTGTTTTGAAGAGCATATAATGTTTTCCACCCTCCTAAAATTCTCTTCTTTTTGCAGTCCTCCAAATTGAGTTTGTTGTTGAAATCAATCCCAAGGTACTTGTACTCATTTACTTCTCCAAGAATGTTGTCTTCAAAGAAGAAAGTATGTTGCCTCTACTTCCTTTTATTAGAGGAAATCATTACTTTGGTCTTGCAGGTATCGACTTGCATCCCCACTACTCTACAAAAATGCTCAAGGGCATATAAGTGCATTTTCAATCCATGAGCTAATTTAGATATCAATACAATAACCTCACCCTATAAAAGGGAGGAGGGAGGAACCACGTTAATCACGTTCACTTAAATTCTCTTTGCTTTCTTTTCTTTTTTATAAAATTTATCATGCTCTTAATTTTGTTCTGAAAATATTGATATACGTTGAAATATATTTATGTCTTTTTGGGGCTTTGTTTTATTTACCTTATGTAATAAATTTGTTTTAATATTTTTAAATTTATTTTTTTCTAAGTTTGTGCTTTGAAGATTGCTATGTTTTTTAAATTAGAATGTGTTTTAAGTTAATTCTTTTATATGGAGATTTTCTAAAATTGGTGTTTTTTCCCTAGTTATTTAATATGTTTTTTTTAATAATTCTTTCCCATTTTTTATGATTTTATTTTTATAGTATTCATTCATTTATTTATATAGTATTAATTTTTTTTAGGTAATGTCCAAAAAAATATTATAAATTTAAACCAAGGAAAAAATAAATTAGCTACTTATAATGACCCATTCCATTTTTTCTTATTTTTTTTCCCATGTAACAATTGAATACTTGTTATTCATTGAAATTGACGTATACAAATTATTGTACAATTACAATCTTTTGGACATGTTTGTAAAGGTTATGGCATTCTACCAATCGAGAACATAACATAGTCAAACATAAACAGATACAGTGTCCCAACAATTATAACAACTTCAACTTCAAAAAATGTTGTTGGCATTCACACAGAAGACATCAGAGACTTGTTCTGGAATCACTAAATGTCCTATAGGCTGGAGTAATGCTTCCTTTGATCTTTAATTCGCATCAACGTTGTGTTCATGTGGATATGTGATACCTCCAGCTCCTCCAAAAATTCTTGTAATTGATGAATTTTGTGTTTCCAAGGATATAGGGCCAAATTGTGTAATGTATTGATCCCCAGGAACCATTCAATAACCACTCAAGAGTCATCAAAGATTTGTAAGCATTTCACCTACCTAAACATTGCAAAGTCAAGGACGAGCCAAACCCAATTAATTCTACTTTATTATTAGTTCCAGGCCCCATCCCAAGCTAAGAAGGAAAGTGTGATTGTTGTTTAGGTGAAATGCAACTCCTGCTCCACATACAACCCTGACATGACTTTTGGCTCCATCAAAGAAGGCCCAAGCCTTTGAAGTATCTATCCTGGGCCCAATAGAAATTTTGCTTTTCTTCTTTAAACATTTTGTGTTGAGTTCCTTCATTGCTATTTTTGTTTTCTGCACCACATATCGAATCTTTGGGATCTGATTATCAAAGATGTTTATATTTTGTTGTAACCATATATGCTAAAGGACCAATCTTGGAAGGCTGGAAAGATGCACCAAGGTTGGCGATTTTTGTCCACTCTGTGAGGCATTCCCCTAATGGCCTACCTAGCCACATCCCCGCATAGGCCTCCTCAAACAAAATCGTTCTCCACACCACCTGCGAAAAAATACAATCCATGAACCAGTGTGTCAATGGATCTTAATTTTCACAACACACAGGGCATCTTGTAGGCCCTTCCCAAAGTCAACTCTAGAGATTATCCTACGTGATGATCTTGTGATTTAGCATCAACCATAGAAAGAGGTATATCTTTAAAGGACAACACCACTTCCAAACAACTTTAAACCATTTAAAGGGATCTGACTCTACTTCTTGTGCCACCATCACTTCAGAAGTGAGTTTCATCGTCACCACCCCACCATTTTTTTTTTCATTTTCCACATAAGTTTGTCCAAGTTTCTGCCCAGTCTAATGCCATTCTATGCAAGTGACAAGACAAATTGTGTCCATTCCCATGCTAGATTCCCTAAGAGGCCCAGAGTATTAGCTTATTTCCAAGGTCTCAGGGACATCTCATTGGCTATGAGATCAACTACTTCAGAGAGTATAGAATTGCATCCATACTTTAAAGTCATTGTTTGATTCAAAGAGATTTTTTTCAAGCCATCACGTCTTATCCACATATCCTTGCTTAACTCTAATTTGCTTCCATCTACTACCAACCAAACAAGACCTTTTTTAATCATATCAAACGTTGACACCAACGCCTTCCAAATATTTGACCCTCCCTGCCATGACTTCGCCTCTAATCGAACCCATTCTTCAACTTTTTTATTTTTCCAATACTTGTCTCACATCAGAGTTCCCCATAAGATTGCATCAAACATACTCCTCCAAAGACTTTTGGTAGCTAGCACCTTTGCAAAAATGAAAATGTTTTTGAGCACCCATCCTCCCAATTTCTTTGGGTTGGCAATCTGTTTTCAGCTTCCTAAATGCATCTTCTTTTGTCTTTTTCCTTTCCAAAAGAAATGGAAACATTAAATTCTAATTATGTTTAGAATTGTCCTTGGTACACTATCCAGAGCCAACCAATAGACTAGGATTGCTTCCAAAATTGATTTTACCTAGATCAATCAACCTCCGAAAGAGAGCCATCGGTTGCACCAATGATTGATTCATCATTCCACTTTCTTCACCTTCCAGAGCCAATCAGCAACTCACTGACGACTAGCCTTTAAATTGTATCCAAGATATTTGATTATGTCATCTAAAGGAAAAAAATTGGAAAGGAAGAATTTTTTTTCTAATTTAAAATTAGTCTTTCACAAACTCCTTTAGTTAACATAATTAACTTGGAAGGACTAACTTCCATGCATGTCACAAATACTTCTCCACAATTATGTTCCAAATACTTCTCCATTCTTCAATCAAGCCATGTCCAAATAAGAGAATGCCATCAACAAATAATAGATGTATGAGTTTGACCAATGTGGATAATTGTATATCTTTGATTCTCCTTTCCCTTGTCGCCTAGTTGAGAAAAAGACTTGAGCCTTCCGCTAGTAGCAGGAACCAAAAAGGTGAAAGTGTACATCCTTGTCAAATTCCTCTAGAAGCTTTAAAAAATCAAGTTGGTATGCCATTGACCTGTACCGCAAAGTTGTCGAAAGTGACACATCAAATTATCCAATCAGTGATATCAAGAGGCAAACCAATTTGTAGTAAAGCTAGTCTCAGAAAGACCAAATTAACTCCATCATAAGCTTTAACCAAATCTAATTTCAATAATAACCCTGGGAGCTTCTTGACTTTCATATTATGTAGTCCTTCTTGAGTTGATCCAATAGCATTGACGATTTATCTATTTGTCAAAATTCCAAACTTTTCTTTATATATACCTTTTTCCAGTTGTTCCTTCAAACAATTAACCGAAATTTTTAAATTCAACTTGTCTAGCAAATTATGTAAGGATATAGGGCTAAATTCCGCTAAATATTGTGGATTTTTCTTCTTCGAAATTAATGTTATGAAAGTGGCATTGGGTGCCCCCAAGATTCTTTCTCCCACTCTAATTTATTCAATGGCATTGACTAGAATATGAGCTAGGGTGTCGAAGAACTCTGAATAAAATTTTGTTGTCCATACATCAAGTCTCGATCGCTTTTCCTATTATCTTTTTTTAAAACTACCAAAACTTCGTTTAGAGTAATCAAATATTATAGGAAAATGTCTAAAGATCTTCAAATATGCTTCAATCATAGGAACCTTAGGCTCGTAAAATAAATTTTGGAAGAAATTGACAACCAAATTAGTCAAACTTGCTTGTGAAGAAATGAGAGAGCCATATTCACCAATCATCTCCCATATGTTGTTGGTTACCCTCCCATGCTCCGCAAACTTATCGAAAAACTTGGCATTGCTACCCCCCAATTCAAGCCGGAGAGCTTGGTTGCGTAGTCACCATGTCGCTTCCTTTGCATGCATTAGTGATTTTTTCTTACCTTTTAGAGTTTGAATTATTTTTATTTCCTCCTCTAAAAGTATTACAGATGGTTGAGTTCTATACAATTGCACAATCCAACATCCAACTCCTTGATCTCCTTTTCTCTTTTCTAACAATTTTAATCCCCTATGATGAGCTCTTGTTTCAGCTTCTTTAGGTTACAAATGAAGTGTCCAATCATAGATTTTGCACTTGAAGAATCAAAAGACACCCAACAGGGTCTAACCATATTGGAGAAAGAACTTTCTTTGATCTAGTGAGAGTTGAATTTGTATGGTGCCTTTTTCTTTCCTGCCTTCTTTCCCAATTGTAGGAAAATGGGGGCATGATATGACAATCCTTTGGAAAATTCACCTATCCAACTTTGTAGTGCCTCATTGTTTCTATTTTGTGATCAAACAACATAAAACAATCCAACCTTTTCTGTGATTCTTCGAGATTCTACACTTTCATTGTACCACATTGGACATATCAGCACTAGTTCAATGTCGACCAACCCTAGTTATTCTAGTAATGTAATAAAACATTGGGCCAATGCATCTGGTCTAGAATGAATTCCCAATGTTCCCAGTCTGAGATGGCAAACTTCAAGTCTCCCCTCACAATACATAAAGGATATAACAAAAACCCCGATCCTTTTGCATGTTCCCAGAAAAATTGATGATTCTGAAAAGCAATGTTGATTTCATGGTTTTAATTCACAATGATATTGATTTTCAAGCTAACAATTTTGAGCAATTCGTAATATCAAGCTTGAAGAACATAAGGTGTTACTAATAGCACCACTTTTAATTTTTAAGGTCAATTTTAATGTTTTTTTCGTTTATAATAGTACTCGTTATCAAGAGGGCGATTTCAACCAAGATGTAATTTTAAATCTAGCAAAAAAGAGGGATCATGTTGTGAACAACACTGTTATTTTCAGTGATCCATTTTGTGGTGGCTTTTGTTTACAACTTTACATATGATGGATGAAAAAGTTCGTAATTTTATCTCCTAAAAAATGAGCTACCAATAGCACAATTTTTTGAAACATGATGAAAATAACCATTAAATATGACTTCTAAAAAAATAAAAACTTTGGAGAGTTCTTGTTAAGTTGGTAACTTTGTGCTCAACTTTACAACTAATTAGCATGCAAATGGGCATGTTTGCCTCCACGATCTCTTAAAATAAACAAGGAGATTTCTTTAACACAACATCTCACATGAACTACACATCACTCATAAATCCAAAGTTAGCACACACAAGTATTATGGACAAGACACAAGTGCTTCAAAATACTGGTACCAATCTTCTAAACAATCTTTACTCCCCCCTCATGTCATACAATGTGAAGAAGGTAGAGGTCATATCCCATGTAAGGATGGGACAACTACTCTTGTGTTTGATTAAAAATATAACTACCTAAAGATTGTTGTAGTCATTCTCTTTCATGTTCAATGTGTCTTGACACCCAAGTAATGTATCATGTGGACTCATAGGTCTCATTCTAGTGCACAAGTCATAGGAATGATTCACTAGAAGCCCAATTTGTATGCAAGGGAAGTGCAAGTAAATTTACTTTAGTGTCATAGTATTAGACCTCATAATTCACAATGAAGGTGACCAAAAAAGGGTAGACTTCCATGGCCATACAAAACATTTCTCTCTCTATAACAACTCAGAGTTACACAAAGACATCCACAGAGGATCAAAAATGTTTTTCTCTATATGATAAAAAGTGGTTATGCTAGAGCAAGGATTGGGAGGGAAGGAATGCATTGGAAGTCAGGGAGATGCTAAGACAAATAATTGATATCAAATATCATATTGATTCAAATAAAACTCAGTGGAGGCAAATTGGAATTGGTTCAAAAACCAACACTCAAAAGACTAGAGAGATAACAAATAAAATGGAAACAATGTAAGCAAGGATTGGAAGGAAGAGGTTGGAGAACTAGTTTGTTATGGAGGGAAACCAGACAGGACTCACTCTACCCTCTAAGTTCGTTCCTTTGAAACAAACATCCAAATAGAGGAGGAGGATGCTACCATGGAACAATAGTCAACTCCAGCATTGCAACAATGATATGTTACTCAGTCAATCAAGTTTGTAACAATTTGGAAGCTTGTAGTAGACTTGATTATCACTAGTTTTAAAAGTACGCAATGTTTTACAACATTGTTATTTTTTTAGATAGTTTACATGGCCATTTACTTGGAAAATAAATAGTGGTAGAACTAGACCTTTTAAACTAGAGATTCGATTAAAAGCTTATGTGACATTTTAAGATCAATTATTTTCACTATAGACCTCCTAATGCTTTATATTATCTTGCTACATGATTTGAGCGATATGTTATTTTAATACAAATATATAATTGTTTCTCTTAAGCCCATAGGGGGCAGCTCAATTGGTGATCATATTGTTATCAAGTATTATGTAAAACATGAGATTCAAGGTTTAAATCTCCCATGGTCAAGCCAACAAAAAAACATTGTTTATCTTAAAAATAAAAAATAAATATCTAAGCAAAGGTGCTAATATATACTAGGGAAACATAGAAAAGGAAGATAACACCAACTTGACTAACCCATACGTTTATGCAACTTGAGCAAATTGGTTCCCTACCCCATCATTCTCTTAAATTTAACTATTATGTGTAATTAGTCGATGATGCCCCCAAGGGTCCATGAAAATTGGGCCAACGTGTTCCCTAGCATATCACTCTCCTAATTTTGAATATTATGTGTAGCTAGTGGTCAATGTTTGGCCTACATGGAGCAATCGAGTTTCCCAAATACTTAATAGTCTTCAAATTGTCTATTATTGTGAAGTAAGGGATCCAAGAGATTTGAAGCATAATTCTCCCAGGTGTGCTTTTAAATTAAAACTCAATACATATCACATTAGATGTTATTTATCTTTCCTCTTAAAAAAAAGGAGGTATAATACTACATTTTCATTGAGCCTTCCAATAGTGAAAGAGTTTAACCATTAAGGTTCCAGACTAGCTCCCCTAGTTAGTATAATAGATTGTTACTTATTGAGGGTTATCCCTATTAAAGAAGGCCTCATAAGCTAGTAATGTCTAAAATAGATAAAGTAAGAAACCTCATTAAAGAATGTCGACTAGTTAATGAATGAAGCTCATTAAGGGAGTTCCACTAGGTGGTTAGAGTTTTTCTCAAATACAAACTCAATAAAGTAGTAGAAGTTATGTAATCAACTACCAAAGGAATGTCATTGTATTTGGAGCTTTGTTCATGTTGGAGGTTACTCCCTTGAAAAGTTGATTGAACATTTCATCTATTACTAAATATTAATAAAGGTTTGCTCACTATTGTTATTTTCTAATTTTGGTTCTATTCGTGTTACGTAGCTAGATTCTAATGCCACAAGTAGTACAAAGCATTGTATTGGCCAACATAAACTTCAATATATATATATATATATATATATATATATATAAGGGCTATGTTATGGTGTCTTTAAAAAAATAAACCTAAAGTTCAGGGAGAATACATGCAAGAACTCCAAGCGACAACAACTAACTGGAAACTCTAGTAACCTTTGTTGGCACCCATTTGAGTACCACCACATCAATCTATATATATATATATATATATATATATATATATGAAATTGTCTTCCACAGAACTTAGGTAAATTGGAAGTCTCTAAGCACAAGTCAAAACAACCTTACATAATCATGTTGATCATCATATTGCTATAATACATCCAAATCAACATTCAAGAAGATCATTCTACCATACTAAGGGAATTAGGTAGCATGACTAAGGGTGACAACTATATTCCTTAATTGTGCCAAAAAGGATTCAGACGAGTAATATTATAGTTCAATATTGTTGGTTGCCCAACAGCTGCCCTACATTTTTCCTAAATCAATTGGGCCCCCTTTTGCTTATATTTAGTTTTCAAATTATTTGAATTGCCTTTTTAACCTTCAACATAACTTGTCCTTTCTCACTGGTTGTTTGATCCTTTGATCAATTACAGATGTCGTCTTCATTTCTTCATGATTCTCTGCTTGAGCCTTGGTTTGAGCTTTCGAATAGGTTCTCTTTACATTGGCTCCATGGTTTATTTTCATGATGAGTATCTTTAATAAATTAATGGATTCCTAATCTCATTATGAGTGATATATGGGTTAAGGCTTGTCATTATGTTTCCTTGAAAAGATTGAAAGCATTTTTGTTTTCAATACCTGTATGTTACTTCGACACCATTATTTTTTAGTTTTAACACCATGACTTATATAATTCATATGACATATGGTCCTTTCGGATCCCAATTTCATAATTAAAATTTCCCGACCCATTTAAACTTTAGATTGAACCTATGCAATTTTAACCAATGGATTAATCGCTCGTACTATTTGAATGAGTGTTTATTTGATTTTTAACATTTTATTGCATCAAAACCTATGTTCTTGAACCTAATAATGCATAAGCATGTCATGAACGGAGCATCACTATGTCATAAGGTTGGTGATTAATTGTTTGAATGGTCTTTGTGGTTATGTGGCAATGGTGGTATAAGTGGTTCATTGCACACCTGACATGTGGATTAGGGTTACCATGAACAATCCTGAGGTTTTATTTGTTTGATTGTGTTTCATAACTATCATTACTTCGTCCTTGTATTGTTTGTACTCGATCTTCATTGTCATTTCACACTGCTTCATACCCAAAACCTACTTGACATCGTATGTCGCCATTATTTCACCCATTCGAAACCCTACTTTGATTACTTCGCAAAGGTCTCTGGTATATCGTTTTGTCGACTTTCATTTTGTCAAAACCCTAGCCAATTGCATTGTAATTTCATTGTCAAAAATCTAGCCGAACCTTTTCCCATCCTCTTGTGAATAATCTTGGCACATTTTCAATGTCCCCATTTGTAAGAGTCAAGCCCATTAGAGGTGAAACAGTAGAGGCCTATGAGGAATATTTGGTTGTGTTTAAGTAGTTGGGTTGGTGGGAATTTATGCAGTCTTTCCAGGGGCACAATGTTAAAGTGGCGCGAGTTGAAGATGTGGAAATTCCAGTGAAGAAGGCTTTTATTTCTAAGGCTACGCGGTTGCTTGCAAAAGGTGAAAAATCGTCCAAGAATTGTCCAATTAGAAACATTCCTTGGCACAAGTTTTTTGTCTCCAAGAAAACGCCATATAAAGTGAAAGGTATGTTCATGAACTTGTTAAAATCTAAATGGCATGACTTGGTTCTTATTATCAGAGAGCATATAACATGTGAGGGTCGCTACGGTTTTGTGTTTTATTGCCATTTTCGGTTGCCTATGGCGTTTCTAGGCTGCAAGTTGAATCTCCCTTACTATTTTCATAAAAGACTTACAAAAATGTCTAAATTTTATCAAAGGAGTTTTAACAATCCAAATTGGAGCTTATTTCATTATGGACTAATTCGCATTTTGGTAGAATTTCAAGTAACTTAATTGGGGGATTCCTAGGAGGTTTTTCTTGCTAAAAGTAATTTTATCAAAGCTTTAGAAAATTGTGGGAAAAAATCATACTGCATGCTGAAGAATTTGATGAGGGTTTTCAAGAAAGAAAAACGAAAACCCTCACCTCCCCACTTCGTTCAAGTCCCATCCCTAAAAATCCTAGCCTCTAGTCTCATTCGAATACGCCAAATGACATGAAGCAAGAGCCTGAAGATATGGACTTTACCTTAATTACTTGTAGTCTGGCCAAAAGAATTAAGGTTGGGTTTGCTTGGCAAAACCTGGATCCTACTCTCAGAGGTAAGTCTAAGCATGCGCTGAATGGTCCTGTTTATTTTGACCAATGTGAACGTGCAAAGAAGACAGTTGAATGTGAGAAGAATGTAATCACATCAGCTCAGGTTAGAAATAAACAACTTGTTAGACAAATTTCCCAAGCCAAGAAACACTAAAAACAATTCAACCCTAGATATCCATATAGATATTCCTAAGGGACCTTCGCCTGAAGAGCAAAAGCCAAAAGTTGATCTTGTCGACGATTACGAGGATAATTTTGTCTTCAATAAATTGGATGATAATGTTGCATTTGGAGCGGATTATGACTGTAAAACACAAGGATTCTCCCAAATGCCTGTAGAGCTAGTTCTAGCAAGATAAGTATATAGTTGTAGTCCCTTACCTCGAAAATGAACTTAACTAATTACAGGTAGAGAATAGACAAATACGGCTACAAAATAAATCCCTGATAGCACTTATGACAAACAGATTACTCAACTCAAGGATAAATTACAGTTGGCAGAGAAACAAGTTGTGATTAAATCTTCTAGTGTTAATGTGATAATTACTTCTAATCTGCACAATTTGACCGCATCCAAATGAGAAATCTTCAAATCAATTTTTTTCTATTTTCATATAATTTAAAAGGTACAAATTATTGTTTGTTTCAATAATAGTAGCTAGAGAATCACAGATTTTGTAGCCACTATTCAAATAGATAATCATTTGTTGATTACATCTATTTGTTATCATAAGGAATATATCTAGCTCTACAGTCGAATTTGAGTTTCCTCATTTAATGTTTTCAATTGTTGTTCCCTACTGACATGGCACATCAGTTGTGGCACTTGTTTATTTTTGAAATATTGTCAATATGACTAATGAAGGTCAAATTCATGGGATGAACATTGATACTGAGATTTTGGGAAACTATCATCCTTTTTTATTTTTTGAAATGTAATAATTTTGTATGGGATATTTTATTATAAATATAAGATCAAATGTTAAGGGGAAGGGGGATGCAATAGACAAAGTTGTACATGTGGTGCCATTTAAAACTTTATGTTACATGCTATAAGTTTATATTGAATTTCTTTAATATAAGACTTAGTTCAATTACATAATATTTCTTTGCTACATTTTTGGAGTTGTAGTATTTTCCTTGAAATTTATTCTAGAAGTTTTGAAATTTAAACAACATCACTCGCTCGATTTTGTTTCAGAGTGTTGGTGTTAATAATAATCATTTGTCTATTCGTCTTTAATTGGTTGTGCTTATTTGGATTCCAAAATAAAGTTATTTTCTTATAATTTTCATCTATTGGATTTAGGTTGGTTTACATATCATATGCTTTATTTTTTAAGAAACATGTATATATTTGCATTGAAATAATCTAGTATGAAGGTCAGAACATTGTACATCATGAACCAAAATTTGTTCTACCAATGTCCAAAATCTCCAAAAAGGATTGACACAGTTAACACCATGTCTACATACAGCTATTATCAACTGAGTTTCTTCATAAAAGCTCCAGAAAACAACTAATATCACTATATATTAGCATAGCCCAACAAAACTAACTAAGAGATAAATGTCCCACTATATTTCCCCTATAACGAGATTGACCTCATTTTCATTTGCTTCTAGCTCAGGCAGAGAAGGAAGGGAGGCTTTGCCTACATTAGTCTCGATCCCAATCTCCTCTTGCAAAGTTGAATTCAGTTGTCGTTGCGGTAAGGAATCCTCAGACGTGTCGCTACGAACCTCGACTGCATTGTCCTCCATTGTCGACATCAAATTGTCCACCCAAAAACTCAACATTTGTGTTGCCCACTGCAGTATGTCCATCTTGACTTCCATTATGCCCATTTTTTTATTCAAAATCTCAAAGTGAGCATGTGACTCGGACAATATCATCTCTGTGTCTTTTGAAATTAGGGACATGACAAAATCCATAGCACCCACCATTTGCACTATGAAAATACTAATGTCTTCCTCTCCTACACTGAAACCTTACTCCATGAAATTAACCCAACTCCAAACCTTTCTATCCTAGTGAATTATGCAACTAAACATCAACTCTAAGCTAACACGGTCGCTCCAATGCACTATAGAATCATAGAGCCAATTCTCCTCAATTTGAAACCCTTGGCTCTGTCATTAATGTAGCATTGAATCATAGGCACTAATCGATCAAGGAAATCTGGAACCATTATGGAAATATTATTGTCTGGAGAAAAATCTATTGAAGGAAATGATCTCACGAATGTACTATGTTTCTCAAATAGAGGTAAACAAGGTTTGTACATTCTATCAAATTTATTAACCCCTAAAATTATCCTCCACCTGTCCTCTTGCCGACAAAACATGATGAACATCATCCAAGTCATTGCAGGGTCTCATCCCTCAATGTAAAGAAGCAATTAGCACAACATGGAGGAAATTTTATCATTTAAAATAGTTTTGAAATAACCACTGACAGGGAGAACTGATGAGATCTTTCGCATTATCCTGGAGTTAATTTAATTTAATAACTTAATCAATTTGCTTCTGATTATATTCCTCGAAGAATTGATTTATTAATAAGATCCAAATCATCAACCTTCAAACCCCTTGTTCTAATGAAATTCCTTGATTGGCTAAAGAGTTTGCCACCGTGTTAAGGTTTATTTTCACATGGACGAGTTCAATCATCTCAAATTTTATCAACAAAAGATTGGTTTGAGGGGCTAAGATCTGCTCAAAGTTCCCTTTTACATTACTTACCTGTTCAATAACAATCATTGAATCAACAAAAACCATCAAAGTATGAATTCCCTTGGAGAGATCAAAATCCAAACCTTGCCACTGAGCTAAATATTTGGCTTGGTTATTAAAAGAAACCCCTAGACCCCAAGAAAATTGAATCTCCCTTTCTTCGTGGTGGCGAAAGATAACCCCTTCCACTCGTGCCCTCCCATATCTACCATATGCTTTTTTGATTGATGAAATTTATTTCATTAATTTTAAAAAACGATCGATATATATATATATATATATATATATATATATATATATATATATATATATATATATATATATATATATATATATATATCTGTGTGTGTGCAAACAGAATTTGTCACTAATTATTTTACATTTTTCATCTATTTTTTGTCTTTCATTTCTTGTGAACAAATTTCTCCAAGTGATATCAAATGGATGATTATTTTTATTGAGAAAGTAGACCAAGTCTTTTAATAATTAAATTAAATTTTATTTATTTATGACTTTTAATGTAAAAATAATTAAAGCAAATTGAAATTTATTTCAGTTTGTTTGAAAAACAACGATGATAGCTTTGTCCCTTTTTGTTGTTCTTTAATTTACTTTTGCATTAAAAGTCAATTTTATTTGTTCAAAAATATTATTTTTCATATAATTTAAACCATTCTTTAAATCTTTCACTACTTCACACCAGTCAGAGTTTCTCTTATGTTGATCCTATCAGTTGTATATTGTACATTACAATTAATTGTTAATCAATGGTAAATATTCAAGTAGATGCCTAGGAGGACTTTAACAATTGCTTTCTCAAAAGAGAATGGAATATATGGCTAATGAAGCCTTAAAACATGTCAAGAACAACCACACCAAACGTCTTGGGTTATTAAAGAACCTCAGTCTAGGTTTTCTCCTTCTGTTGACGAGAGGTTAGTCCCGCCCATTTACAAATGGTGCTAGAAGGAGAGGCTCTTCGGCTTTAAATGGCTAAAGGCAGCCATAAGAAACCTCCTACCACTTGCTATGTGATAGTTACTCGTACTCACTCTGCGGGTGAAACTGCTACCACCTTTAACACAGATCAAACTTCCACATCGCCATCTCATCTTGAGAACATCAGTGAACCTATTACTCCTGCACTTTCACAAGACTCTTCTCAGATTGAAGACTTACTTCAAAATTCTCGTGAAGTGTCGACCAGAGCTCAAGACGGATTGGTAAGAACCAATGTTGTTGAGCAATAATTGTCCCAATGTCTTGTGATTGATTCACAGTTAAGATGATCCCATTGTGTTTGATCCCCAACACAGAAATCTTCAAACTGCCAATGACAGACTATATGACGTCTTGATTGGTTGAGTTGATCCTAATACTCCAGAGGTAGAATTACCTGTTGATGAATCTACACAATCACAACCTACTCCCCTAGGAAGATCTGGTATGCCACCATCACCACCTAGCTCATCTTCATATTCTTCTGTAGAGGAATCCTCTTGCGAAGAAAGTTCCTCATCAACAAAATCAACTTATTCACAAAGTTCGCCCCATATGGCAAACAACCAAGGAGATAACCAAGGGAATAACCTTGCTACCCCATGGTTGGACCAAGATGCAGTCGTTGTACCATGTCTACAACACCCTTTACCTAGAAATCCTCAAAATATTCTTCCAAAATCTGACCCTGATTCCAAGTACCCTACAAATGATCACATTAAAAGATTTATGTTAGCCCTTAGACAAAAGAACATACAACATGAAGATGTAGTTTGAAGATTGTTCGCATATACCTTTGAGGGAAAGCCCTCAACTTGGTACTTTTCCCAACAACCTCAAAGCATTACATGATGGATTCAATTTGAAACTGCATTTTTAGAAAAAATTGGAAATAATATAACTCCTGAAGTCTTGGTCATGGAATTGTCTAACATGCAAATTGAGCGAAAGGAAAGAATTAAAGAATTCAATGTGAGATTAAATAACGCCCCCATTGGATCATTCCCCCACTTAGGCAAAGAAGGCTAATGTTCCTCCTTTCTAAATCACTTTCGAAATTTATATTAGCATTGTAGATAATTGTATGGTTGACTCTATAGCTTCCTCCAACATCATGCTTATTTTTGTCGCTAAGAAACTTAATGCGAGCATTAAGCCATCTAAAGTCAAAATTATAGCTTGACTACACAATTGTTAAGGTAGTTGGGAAATTAAATGATGTTCTTATATCAAGGCTTCCAAATGATAAGCAACTATAACATCTTCAAAATTTTCATCATCTACAAGTTTGTAAACCAATTGAAAACCATGATAATGATTATATACTACTTTAATTATGGAAGGCACAATGCTCTAGGAAGAGGAACATCTATATATGACAACTATCTAATGAGGTTGTTCATGAGATACTAGTATATCTTGTTTAGGTTGCAATGGTGTGAATTCTCTTAGATCAAGGGGATTTGAGGAATTGAGTGCGTCTAATATATTCTACAACTGTGAATGGGAAGAAGAGTTGGTCTAGTACAGAGTATTTAAGATGACTACTGAAGGGCCTAAAATATAGTGTTTCGAGGATGATGACATGCAAGCACTCTAGGTTGGGAAGAGTGTGCAGCTTCCTCAAGTTACGCAAGTAAAATGGAAGGGAGGCACAACTTTCACCTAGGGATGTTGGTGGAGAAAATTGGGATATGTGTTATTTGTGACAAGCAAAGATATGAATCATATCATAATTCATGTGCCTCTATGGAGAGTTAGAGATTTATATTAAGGTTATTTTGTCTAGCTACCCACTCATCAACATTTAATGATGATCATGATAGCAACAAGTCAAAGAAGCTCCCTTGGAGTTGGTCTCGTTGATACCACTGATGTGGTGTTTCACTCATGTCACCCTATTTACTCAATGCATCCAATACAAGTGACATAAGCTTGACATTAAGGTGGCACTATGTTCCCATTGATTTGTTTGTGCACATGAAGGAAAACTATGATCTATTACAATATGCTAATAGATTTTCTAGAAAAACAATGATGGTTCAGGTCATGTTGCTAAGGACAGTTGGAAGGCATATTTTGACTTCCCAAAGCTTCATGCAAAGTGTGACCTTTTTCATGCAAAGCATGACTTTCTTAGGTACTATGTTGACAATCTCTATGAGTTATACATTAATGGCAAGCCTCAAGTTGGGACTAGGTTTACAAGGAAGGGCAAGCAGTAGGGATAATGAGGAAGTCCTCAATGTGGTATCTCATGAAAATGGTAGAAGAAAATTCAATGTGGTCAACTAAGATGATCATGGACCTACACATAAGGTTGTCATTAAAGGCACAATAGGAGCACATTGGCATCATCCACTAGTGTGCATGTTTGAATCATAGTTAAAGTACTATTCGGATTCTTTTGCCTCAATGTGTGCACTCAAGCATTGGTTAGGCTAAATTATGTCTAACTTATTATCCAAATATTACAAACATTTGTAGTGCACATTTAATGCAGTGAAGTAATTAGTACGCTATGAAGGGTCATGTATGTGATTCATCTCTTACAGTAGGTACACATCCCATTGAGGGTTTCTCATTGTGCTTCAACATTGAGATGGGAAGGTCATTGAACGATTCTATCAACACGCAACCAATGATCATCATAGACATTAATATAAAATGAAACACGACACATGTAAAGGTCTTATGCCACATCTCCTTTTAATTCCAAAATGATGAGCACATATGTTTTCAAATACATTACCAATTAGCAAACAATCGTATATCCCCATTTTCCTCATGATTGGTAATAGAAGTCTTGAGTTTCTAAGTTCCCTATAACGACCTCAACAATTTCTTCTTCACACTGACGACAACATGTATGTCTTCAATCCAAATGAACTTTGGCTTACTAGTGCCAACTTTTCCTCATGGAAATTTCAAATCGAGGATGTACCAAGAAGTAAAAAAATGTATCGAGATATCTTGGGGAAAAAAAAGATCCCCCATTTATGTTGATAAGAGAGTCAAATGGGATAAGAGGACTAATGAAGCACGTGGATTAATCGAAATGTCCATTTCTCCTAATTTGTGACATCACATTCAACGAATTGATGACCCGGACGAAGTTTGGGAAAAGTTGAAAAAGATATTTAGTCGAGCTAATGAGATTAGATCTCATCAGTGTGAAAATAAAATTATAACTTTAAATTCTTTTTTTTCTCTTCCATTGAAGATTATTTATATAAGCTCAAAACACTTGGACATTTACTTAGAATTGTCAAATCGATCTAAATAATGAGTGTTGCATATATATTATTTATTACCATCTTGGTTCTACATATTATGTTTGTGTATCTACATTTTATACCATTAGAGCGTATTCTAGGGGTTACATATCAAAAACCTTCTCTTGAATATTTTTGTGACTCGTTGATTAGAGAGCAAGACAAGTTCTTGCATATTGGAGTGATCGACACTGTAGCCGTTGTTGGCCATTGGATAAACCAACGCTCTTGTGTGTTTCACAACATGGACTAACCGCCTCTCGTGGATCCTTATCTCTGGTGATACAATCATTGACTAACACCTAGGCGTTTTGGTCTAACGACAATCATGATTCCCAACAAATGTTATCAGAGCGTAGGTCACGGGTTCGATACACATCCGACTCATGTTTGGGGGGGGGGGGGGGGAGGGAGATTGTTGGACATTGGATAAACCAACACTTCATGTTTGTTTTGCATAATGAACTAACCGCCTCTCGTGGATCCTTATCTCTGGCGATGTGATCGTTGACTAACACGTACGAGTTTTGATCTAACCGCAATCGTGATTCCCATCAAGTACACATATTAAGGAACTCATGGCCCAACAAAAAGATAAAACCAAGCATCCAAAGAAGCAACAACGTCGCAACAAGAAAAACAAGGGTCCTGACCACTCTCAAACAACTTCTACTCCCCATTGTGACAAAGGACCACAATCAAAGAATAAGAAGACTGGCATACATTGCAATTATTGTAGAAAAGACGATAATCTAAAGTCTAAATGTTTACAAAAGATGGAGGTCATGGAAACAACAATGAAGAAGCATAACATAAATCTTGAATCTTCTTCTAATACTTATGGTCATGGAAATACACTTTTGCTTCTAGTTTTTCCTTCAATACAACTTCTACTTCTTCTTCTGATGAGTAGCTTATTGATTATGGAGCATCTTATCATATGGCTAAGAATAAAGCCATTTTTTCTTCTCTTAATGATTCTAACACCAAACAAATATTTGTTGGTGATGACAGATCTCTTAATATTGTAGGTTCTAGAACAATTCAAGTAGACAAGGGTCATTTCGATGATGTACTATGTTTTCTAAGTCGTTCCTACAACATCCTATCAATTTATCAGATCACTCATATCAGTGAAGTTGAAACAGTAGAGTTTTAAGCTCACGAGGTTGTAATCAAGGATTTAAAATATCCTAAGCGTGTCATGGCCACTAGAATAGTTGATGATATCACCTGGTTGTACAACTTCAAAAACTTTGGGTCGTCACTTTTTCCCTCAATTTTTATTGCTCAGAGCGATGCCCTAAGCAAACTTTGGCATGAACAATTTGGTCATTTAAACTATAGCAAACTTTGGCATGAACAATTTGGTCATTTAAACTATCTCTCATTACAACAACTATGTAATCGAAATATGGTGATTGCTCTTCCTCTCATCTCTTGCAAATATGGCGTTTGTGTCGATTGTGTTCTCAACAAACATCATCAATCCAATTTTGACAAGCATGCTTCTTGGAATGCCTTAGCCCCCCTTCGAAGCTTGTTCACATTAATTTGTGTGGCCCACTTTCTTCTCCTTCTTTCTCTAGGTCCAAGTACTTATTAACTTCCATTAATGACTTCTCCAAACACACTTGTGTTTACTTCTTAAAATTTAATAGCGACATTTTTCACATGTTCTTGGTCTACAAGGCCCTTCTAGAGAAACAATCTGGACATCAACAACAAAAATTAATAATTGATTATGGAGGTGAATATTTGGCAACAACAAATTCATAACTCACTACATTGCACAGGGCATTCATATATGCCATAACATAATGGTTTTGGTGAAAGTAAGAATCATATATTAAAGGGAATGGCTAATTGTATGATTCAATCTAAGGGATTAAGTCTTCATCATTAGGTGGAAGCAATCAACCATGCAAATTACATAGTAAATCACACTCCTATAAAGGTTCTAAAACATGTAACATCAGAAGAATCATGGACTAACATTTATCCAAATTTAAGGTACTTATGTATCTTTGGTAGTGTAATATGGGCTCACATTCCAGATGAGGAAAGGAAAGCTTTACAACATAAAACTCAGAAGTGTATTTTTTTCGGATATTATGAAGATGAAAAACAGTATGTACTTCTTCAATCTCCCTCCAATGAAATAATCATTAGAAGATATGTTCAAGTTGATAAAAATCTCTTGACCTGAGAGCCTAATTCAACAATTGTGCCCTCTTCAACCTGCGAGCCATCTCCTATCTATATGCCAACTTCTATTTTTATTCTAGTTTCTTCTTCAAAGGATGACAATGAGGATGACAACCCACATACATTTTCTTAGCTTCCTCAAAATGAGTCCATAGAACATGAACATACATTACCACCACAGTTTCCCAAATCCATATGTTCAACATAAGAAGCAGTTGGAGACCTTGTTAATGATTCTACAAATTAACATCATACTCGTTACTTGTCCACTATGATGGTGAACAACACTTGGGAACTTGCACCTCTTCCAAAAGGAAGGAATCTTATTAGATGCAAATGGGTGTATAGAAATAAGTATGCATCAAATGGACGTGTTGAAAGACATAATGCCCAATTAGAGCTAAAGGATTCTCTCAAATTGAAAGAAATGACTACAATGAAACCTTTTACCCTATTCCCAACATGAATTTCATTTGCCTTTTCCTAGTGCTTGTTGATTCAAATGGATGTTAAATCTTCCTTCTTGCATAGGGACCTACAAGAAGAAATCTACATGGCACAACATCCTTAATAAATCTATATACGATCTTAATCAAACTCGTCAAGCTTGGTATGGAAAAAAGGATAGCTTTCTTCTTGACATGGACTTCTCAAGACAATGTCTACACCAAGAAAGTACGCAGTCATCCCATAATCATTGTTATTTATGTTGACGACCTTAATCTCACCAATAATGACCATAAATGTTTAAGCCATGTGAAATCAAAACTTAACAAGAAGTTTGAAATGACAAACTTAGGCTATTTGCATTATTTTTTGGCCACCAAGTATTGCAAACCAAGGAAGGAATTTCCCTTTCGTTTTCACATGCATAATTGTAAGCCATTCCCTTCTTTGTTTCAATCTAGTGTCAAATGTGTTGCCACCTATAATACACCCAAAGTTGATGCCACTTTGTACCATCAGTTTGTTGCTAACCTCTTATATTTGACTCATACCCATCTGAAATTCCCTATGTTGGTCTTGCTATCCAGTACATGCAAACACCCCATAAAAGACATTGGAAAGCAGTGAAAAGGATACTTCGATATATCTAGGGAACAATTCAATTTGGGATGCATCGCATTTCAAGGGGGCTCCATTCTTGGTTGGTTACATTGATTCAAATTGGGCAAGCAACTTCAATCATCAAAAGTATACAAGTTATCTTTTTAGTTGTGGTTTCACTTGGGCTTGTAAAAAGGATTAGGTTGTTTATCTTTCTTCAACGAAAGAAGAGTACCAAGCAATGGTTAAGGCAAGTCAAGGAGTCTTCTTCCTTCGATAAATCCTTTCAGAGTTTGGATTGTAGTAGAAACATCGACCACCCTCTAGTGCACCAATCAAATTGCCATCAAGCTTTCCAAAGATCCAGTGCAACATCAATGCAACTAACATATTAAGCTACAAATGCACTTCATCAAAAAGCCCATTCATGATTGAAGTTATTGAAGTTTCTTAAGGGGGATTGGAGTATTTATACACTTAAGAATCAATCAAGTTCAAATTGCTCTTATGTGTCTATTAGGTAAAAGTGTGTTTCCTAGTGTGTTTCTTTCGTATGCATTTGTTGCATTGTAATCTTACGATCATGATATGTTCTAGCCATAAGAGTGATCCAACGACTCATATTCTCCTTGATACTAACAACTATTTATTTGTCGTTTGACATCTAATTTGTCCATTATCTCTATTTAAAGAGCATAGAAGAACATGCCTGATGATCAATTGTGAGAACTCTCTTATGTAAAAAAAATTCTTTTGCATCAATAAAATTGTCTCAAATTGCCAAGTTCTCTATGGTGGTGGATTATTTCCCTCTTAGAGGGTTTTAACCATGTAAAAAATTATTGGCATTAAAATCTCTGATAAGGTTCTGTGAGTGGTTACTAAGGTTGTTCATCCTCTATGGAATACCCTATTTCCCAAAAAATAAACAAGTTCCTTATTTGATGTTTTTAGGTTTCATGTTGTTCATATCTTGTTGTGCAATCTTTACTTAGTTAAGGAGTATTCAAAGTTTATTAGTGCACAATATTATTGTGTCAATGTCATGCATTATATGTTTTAAATCATGTATGAGTTGAGCTTGATGTAATTTGTTTTGCCATTGTACAAATTTTCGTCAAGCATTGGTTGGGTTCCAAGGCATTAAATTTCACTACAAACACAACCAAACAATGTGGTATGTTGATGGATTTAGAGGACTCAATTAGTCATGCACATATGACTAACAACTACAACACATAATTTTCATTTTATGTGTCTACCTTATTCGTATTTTTTTCTATTTCACGTAAAAAATGTTGAGAAACCAAGCATAACGTAGATAAGGCTTGATTCCTCTTACTTGAAAATTACTTGTGAATGTTTAATGTCTTCTTATTACTTCTTAAGTGTTCTTCATCAGACAATTGTACAAATGCTCAATCTTTCAAGAAAACAAAGACACAAGAGACACCAAAATTAGGCTCCAAAACATGGAAAAACCCCACAAGGGGGGAACCCAATAATCTATCTCTTATAAATTCATATAAAAATTAGATATCCAAGACCAAGATCAAGACAAGAATTGTTAAGGCCCAACCCTAACCCCTTTATTTATGTAATAAGCCCAATGGGTCGAGTCAGAGTCATAGTTAGTTAGAGAGTCAATAAAGCCTGCATTAATAATTGTAAGTGGTTGACCCGCATTAGAGAAAAGGGACCACAGTTAGTTGTAAATGGTCCATAGTTAATAAATAAAGTGGTTAACATGTGTTATGCAAGGGACCACTAGTAGTAAGGGTTTTGGATGTTATTTAGCTATAAATAGTCTTAGTTAGTAATGGAAAGATCATCGAGTCTTATTTTAATTGAGCTCTGCTCTGTTGGAGATTGCCCCCTCGAAGAGGCAACTAAACATTAACTTTGTTTTTGAACAACAAAATACTTTGCAGTTTTTCTCATTTTATGTGATAATTTTGTGTTATGTGTTATATATCTTCATATTTCTGGTATTCCGGATTTCTCGCATGTCAAGAGCATAACAAATGGTATTAGAGCACTTTCCAGAGCCAGTTGTACCTCCAATTTTCACAAAAAAAAAAAATCTAGGCTAGAGAAGTGTTCCATCGTCTTTAAACCAAGGGATTTGTCGTCGAGCACATAAACCTACGGATTTGGGGAGGCATGGACATAGGAAGGACAAGAGCTAGGAACGCTTGTTGGAATCCCTTGTAACCCCTGTGGGTAGCCCTTCAAGTAGTAGCGCATTAGACAAAACCACGCACGAACTGCACTTCCACATACCCTTGGGTATATCGGAAGCCCCCTATGCTCACCTGAAACCTAACCCTAGATAAGTCGTTGATCATCGTGATGCTATAGTACACTTAGAATAGCACTTAGAGAGATTGCTCACACATACAATAGGGTAGTCAGGTAGTACGGCTAAGGGTGCGCTCAATCCTCCTTAGTTAGCACCCTGGAAGATTGGGTTGACTACTATTGTTGGAACCCTGCATATATTGTGATATGTAGCACCTGGCACTCCTTTGTGACCATAGTTCCCTCTATTATCTAAAGATCACCCTCTACATTATCTTCCAGATCAGATCCATTAGTTGGGGTTCTGTGGCCACCATACAACTCAGATTCAACAGTTAGGGTTTTCACAATGCAGATCAAATTGTTTGTGCAGTGAGGGTTTTGGCCGCCATAGTCCAAATCAGATTATCGCAGCACATTCGGCAGGACCAAGACCTTGGGGTTTCGGTTACTACAGTGCAAGCCTGATTTTCATAAGACATTGGGTAGCATTAAGCTTTCTCGCATTCAACATTGCAGTATTGATCAGTGGCGGAGTAAAACTCCTTTCGAAGTTAAAATTCAGGAAGATGAACTGGTCACAGTGGTACAATTCACTTGTAAGCCCCCAATTTTTCGGCGATGCCAAAAAACATTCTGACGCAACTTCAAGTTACCCATGTCATTAGACTCCCGAGCTTCCCTCTTTCCAAGGAGACTACTCTTAAGTAAGCTCAAAAAAATAAATTGACTGGGATTGGTGTATGATGGTAGAAGATCTAAAGTTATGGCTTCGGAAAAGGCAATCGAGAGGGTCAAAGACCTTGAAGACCAAATCAAAGCATTCGAGGCCAAGATTACCCAATAACTCTCAGACATAGCAGCCCTTATAAGACCGCCTTATATGGAGAAGCCTAGTGTTGATGCCCACATAGAAGGAGAATCCAGCCATCACATTCACTTCCATGGAAATCACCACTCTTCCAACCACCGAACACCCAAGCTGGAAAGGTACAAATTTGATGCCTCTAACCCTGCAGTATGGGTAGCACAAATGGAACAGTATTTCTCCCTTAATGATATCCACGAATATGAAACTAAACTACATGTGTGAGCTTTTTACTTGGACCAAGAGAGATAGCAGTGGTGGAAGTGGCATCAGAAATGTTATCTAGGGAGAGAAACTTGGAACATGTTCTCAAAAGCCATATGTGATCGCTTTGACTGGGAATCTAATTTTTTGGGTCGTCTCACAAAGCTCCAGAAAACAGGTACAATAAAGGTCTACATTGAAGCCTTTAATCAATTAGCCATCAGAACTAACGGTCTAGGAGATGACTTCTACTTGGAATGTTTCATAAGTGACCTAAAAAAACCATCCAAGCACATGTCCAGATGCACCACCAAGTTACTTGGTTTGACGCATGTTGCAAGGCCTTAGATGTGGAAATCTCCTTATATGCCCAGTCTAATCATCCAAATTTCGTCGCCAAGGCACGTCCCACCCAGGCTCAGGGCCCCGCCCAAACACTTGAGGTTCAAAAGGTGTCACCAGCAAAAATCTCTAAAAGACAAAAACAAGGACTATGCTACTATTGTGATGACAAGTGCTCCCCTAGACATAACCTCAAGGAACCCGAATTCTTTCTAATTGTTGCCACGAAAACAACGATTGTGCTACTATTATGATGACAAGTACTCCCCTGGACATAAATGCAAGGAACCCAAACCCTTTCAAATAGATTCTACTGATAACAACTCAGCAGATGAAGCTCCATCCCTTAAGGTGCCCGAGGAAGAAGTAGGGGAAACCCAAACCCACAATGATCTCACAGCTACACCAGATGAGCCATTATATCACTACATGCCTTCGCTGGCATTTATTCACCTCAAACTCTCAAAATCTGAGGCTTCATTAAACATCAACCACTAGTGGTATTGATTGATAGTGGTAGCACTCATAACTTTATCCATAAGAGAGTCGCAGAAGTTGTTCATTTCTTTGTGCAAGCGGTCTCTAATTTCGAAGTCCTTATCGCTGATGGGGGGATCATGAAATGTGAAGGCTGTTGTGAAAATTTTAAGCTTCAGATGGAAGACTACCACCTAAAGACACACATGTTTGTTATTGAAATGTGTGGTTGCGACATTGTCCTAGGTGTTGAATGGTTTCGCACACTTGGTCATACACAATGGATTTCCAGGAGTTATATATGAGCTTTAAGCAGAACGACCACATTCATACATTAAGGGGACTCCAGGTAGGTGCTCCTACTATCATTAGCTCACATCAAATGGAGAAGCTTTTAAAAAAGGGCCATCATGGAGTAGTCACCCAATTTAATGTCATTTAAGCCATTGAATCCACTAGTCCTCATATTCATCCTAAGTTGCAACATGTATTAGATAGCCCAACAGAATGAAATTGAAAAAATCATCAAGGAACTCCTCGAAGTCGGTGTTATATGTCACAAGCATCAGCCCTTATTCATCTCGAGTTGTCATGGTTCTAAAGAAAGACGGAGAATGGCGGATGTGTCCAAACTTTAGAGCCCTCAACAAGCTCACTATCAAGGACAAATTTCCTATTCCGGTTGTTGATGATCTACTTGATGAACTGCAAGGTGCTCAATCCTTTACCAAGCTAGAACCTCGCTCAAGCTATCACCAAATACGCATGAAGTAGACATTCCCAAGGCTGCCTTCCAAACTCATGAAGGCCATTATGAATTCCTGGTCATGCCATTTGGCCTCTGTAATGCTCCTTCTAATTTTCAAAGACTCATGAACCATCTGTTGAAACCATATTTCCGCAAACGTGTCCTGGTCTTCTTCGATGACATCCTCATCTACAGCATAACACGGGACAAACATCTTCAGCATGTAGACCAGATATTGCAATTGCTTTGAGATCCCAAATTATTTGTCAAATTATCCAAGTGCTCTTTTGGGATGAAAGAAGTTGAGTATTTGGAACACCTTGTGGGTCGTGAAGGAGTGAGGGTTGATCCAAAAAAGATTCAGGCAATGCAACATTGGTCCCAACCAAAAACCTTGAAGAGTTTCAGGGGATTCTTGGGCCTCACTGACTACTATCTCAAATTTGTTCGCAATTATGGTCGCATTGCTAGACCCCTCACTCATATTCTCAAGAATAATTCATTTCTCTGGATTGATGCAGCTCAACAACCATTCTTGGCTCTCAAATGGGCCATGTGCTCCACTCCTGTATTAGCCCTACCAGACTTCACCAAATCTTTTGTGATGGAATGTGATGCTTCAGGTACTAGTATTGGTGTTGTATTAATGTAGGAAGGTAAACCATTGGCTTTCACCAACAACCAACTCAGTGGAAAACATTTGGGTCAATCTACTTATGAGAAAGAAATGATGGCCATCTTACATGCAATAGACACTTGGCGGCCATACTTGTTGGGACGACATTTCCAAATCTACACGGACCATCAAAGCCTAAAATGTTTTCAAGAGCAGCGTTTATTGTCGCAACAACAAAATAAACAGTTTGCCAAAATGTTGGGATATGATTATGAATTAATTTACAAGAAAGGGTGTGACAATGTAGTGGTTGATGCTTTATCGCGCCAATTTGAGGATGAGAGCACCCTGCTATCAATCTCTCTACCCATAAGAGATTGGATTGAAGAAGCCCGCAATGAATGGTTCTCCCACCCCTCTCTTTCCCAACTCATTAATAACTTAGGAGAAGATCATAATTCCTCCGCAGACTATTTTGGAAGGATTAGATTCGTCACTACAAGGATCGAGTAGTTATATCGCCGGCCTCCACCCTCAAAACCCGCATCTTGGACTAGTTGCACTCATCTCCAATTGCATGACATTCAGGCCTTCAAAAGACTTATGCTCGCGCACATCGTTCTTTCTTTTGGACTAACATGAAAAACAACATTCTTACTTTTGTAGTTGAATGTGATGTGTGCCAACGCAACAAAGGGGAAATAATCAAGGTACCAAGAACCTTACAACCATTGCCACCAAAATTCCAAGTGCAACCCTCCTCCAAGTCACCTCCAAATTCAAAGTCAACATAGGTCAAACCAAGGATTCCAAAATCCCTCAAGACAAATTATGTATGTTGAGATAGTAGTTGATTTTATAAAGTGTGTTTCATATTCTCCATAAATTCCTATCCATTTTTTATTGAATTAACAAATAATCAAAGTTGATTTGTTGCACAAAATTATTGTGCAAATGTGTAATGTATGCTTTAAATTTTGTATGAGTTATGTATGTCACATCATGTATTTTAGGATTCCAACAACTTTGGTAGGATACTCCCCATTTCTATCGAACTAGTATCGCCACATTATTTCACATGTTACAGCTTCAGTTTGTACATAATTTATGATAAGATTAGCTAAAGTAATATCTATTAATGGTCTGCTTGTGAACCCTACCAAAATGAAGATGAGTTAGATGGCAAGGTCAAGATAACTTGCCTTACACTAGTGTAACTTCAAACTCGCCTAGATCATCTTAACCTCAGATTTATCAAGCATCAAGAGGGATCAAATCTCAAGGTGCAACCATTTCCTTTAATTTTAATTGAGTCGACATTAAATATATCTTATGTCCTTTTAATTTTAATTGAACCCACATTTATTTATTTAATTTTCAATTTAACGATATAACATGAAAATCCTCACCTTATTGGGTTCTAATGCACCTCAGGGCGCAATGATGTATAAATTGTTAAAAATCGAAGGCTCATGCATGATGCAAAAATAAATCAAATTGTATTACTAGAGGAAGATCGCACAACATTAAAAAAAAGCATTGTCCTTATTCATTTAGTTTGGTTGTAGTAAATATAGCAATACAATAGAATTAATAACGGCGCATGTAGTGTTTAAAAAGAAAAACAAGGCTTTCCTTATTTATTGAGTTTGCTAATAAGAGTTGTAAATGTACAACATAATCATTATGGGAATTATTAATTAAACCAAAATGAATCGATAATTTGTCTCAAGGTGATAATTGGGAGTATGGAAAAAATTTAAGCATTAATTAATAATAATAAAACTATGAAGCTCATGTTGGTAATAATTATTAACGACAAAAGGAAATGAGTGCAAACTTGCATTAGCTCTCCACTTACAAGGTATAGTACTACAAAATCTAAGAAATGCATTTTTAGTGGGAAAAATAAGATTTTAGAAACAAGGGACAATACCTATCAATATATCATGTTAGACATATTGTTGTAATATAAGCTCTTCTAAAAAGCTATGAAAGTGTCCAACCCACTTTGACTACATACACAGAAATAATGAATTAATCCCTATTTTAGGTTAACGAAGAAAAACATTTTGCATCTAACATAAAGCATAACAACTCTAATCTTAATTTGACCTTAATTCTCTGTGCTCCCATTTTTCCTGCAAACATTTTGTCATTTGAGAAATTTTGAGGTCAAAAATGGGCCAGAAAACAAAAATGTACAACAAAAATCAACTTTATAAGAACCAATAGAATTCAATATCATGATGTCAACCATGGGCGGGGGGGGATACACCATTTTTGGAGTGAATAGGTAACAAAAAAAAACTACTTTTTCAACTTATATTTTCATTGTTTAAAAAACATTTTTAAAATAATAGATTGCACTTTTATCGAATGGATTATGCTTTGATTCTCACACTATAAAAATATCAGGTAGCTTTATTATGGTCTCTCAACCACATTGCCAAGCTTAATGTTGCAACTACTACTAATGATTCAATATTTATAGATCATTATGATATGGGAGGTTGTTTCTCAATGCTTCAAGAAATTATTGCGAATCCAAAACTCAATAGGCAATCCCATGTTGATTTTGTGTCATTTGCACAAACTATTGAACAAAAGTTAGTGAAACAAAGATAAAGGTAATATTTTCTATATAGTATGTGCCAAATTGGTTTGTTCCCTTTGCCCCCATCAATTTAAATTTCGTAATCTTTTATAACATTGGGGACTTATATTTTTAAAATATATCGAATTTTATAACAATCGATAATATAAGTCGAAACATATTTGTCTTACAAAATAGGTTGTGCACCTATCCATGATAGGTTACTATAAACAAGTTCCAAATGCATTGGAGGCCTCCATGATACTTACTGCAAAGAACTACCTATGTTGTTTTACCAAAATACATCCTTCACGTAATGTCAAACTCAAAAAAAAACCATGACACCAAATCCTTTTATGCAATAACTAGCTCACTCCATCACCTTTCGACAATAATGCCCAATTGTTTGCTCCAACTATCATGACTTCATATAATCTTCAATGTTCAAGGAACTTTGCTACCAGTTAAGAAATTTTTCTCCTAGATTGTCTTCAGACGGCAACCAACAACCCCTTGCAACCCCCAGATGGCTTTATGTGCCATCATTTTCACCACCTAAGATAGCCATTATGTACCCTCGCCCATCTGTCATGACCGTATGTTGGAAGGTGGGCCTTCCAACCCCGAAGGTATGACATTCATTATGGTTGGGTATTTTTTCTTACTTATCATGGACACTTGTGGGCATGGATTAGTGGGGGATTCGACAGAAAGCATGGGCCTGGTTTGTACTCGTCTCCTTGTCCAACTTGGTGGTTAGTCTTGTATCCTAGTTCTGTGGGATCTCCTTTATTGGCTACTAGCTTTAAGAGTGACACTACATGGGAAATCATGATTTTGGTTGTGTGGTCCTGCCTCCTGACACCACAAACTTCACTCCCTTGTGCTCATTATAACCACTTTCCACTTATTTCTCATCTGGGTCTGCATTTGTCCATTGGGTCCATAAGGAGTTAGCATTCCCCTCCCCTTATCCACACTTTGAGTCACGTCTGAAATGATGCCTTAAAGGTTGATGCAGCTAAAAAGAAAGTAAAAAGCATAATTTGGTCACTGTCAACAGGGAATGTACCATAGAATGCAAAAGATGGTCTGGTCATACAAATTTAGCACATGTGCAAAAGCCAAACATGAGATATACCCTACCATTATGGTCATCACCCTAGTTCCTAAGGCCCCCTATCTGAGCCCCCTACATCATTGAGGAACCCATGATTGTCCCAACCCCCAGTGGGCGATGATTCACCTGACCTTAAGGGAGTATTCGTTGCCATATAATTCACATCATGCTCTCATTCCCTAGAGCCCCGAGCAGTTATAAAAAGAAGAACAACAAAAAACAAAACGCATATGAAGAAGGGTGGAATTGCAAAGGTAGGGGTAACTCATGTACCATGATTGCTCCCTCCTACATCTATAAACCCATGTGTGGGCTTCCCTCATCATTGTTACCCTTGTACCATGGCATGTGGCTTGGAGCCTTCCCCTGCTACCCCACTCCATTCCACCATTATTTCACGTGACACCTGCAATTTAATGGATGTACCATGGACTTGTCACTCCATTAGAGATTGAAACCACCTAATAGGCTCCTTTATTAACCTCCCTCTTCAACCTAGGGACACTTGTACATTCTAAAACCCATTATGGAAAGGAATGCCACTATGAAGTGCCCACTTGGTCCCATGATTTGTAAGCTCATTCTCTCAATTGCACTAATGAATTATTGTACTACAAGGGGAGGGGACGCATTGTATCTTATACAGTATTGCAGGTGGGTTTTCATCATTGGGTTTGGTCTCCCTGCACAAGATTGAAGCCCTCCAGAGGATCTTAATGGAATTCGTAGGTTGAACGTTGAGAGCCATAGGGCTCAACTATAGCAAAAAGCAAAAAGCCACGCCATGGGATCCTCAGCACCACTTATTTCTTACTCATGTCCCACTGGCTTAATGATGGTGATGCCCTTGGACCAACTTGCCCAATCAGCTACACACTTGCACCACACACTTGGCAATTGATCTAGGGCCCAAATGGCATTTTGTCTCACCTAAGGATACAAGGGTGGGTTTGCATCATTGTTGCAGCCCCTTACAGATGGAGCATAGGCTTGTTCGATTTAGATGGAAACCCATGAGGATGTTCTCTGTGCCCCCACAGCCACTAGGGAGTAGCACAGGTCATTTGCTTGGAGATCAAGGGTCCACCCCCTTCATCATTGTTACAAAATCCCTCCTATTCATTCTCGCACGAGGGACTTCATTTGGCATTCCAACAACCTTCTAGCTATTTTTCTATCATTTTGGCCCGCTTGAGAGGCTAATTATTCATGTTATGGAGCTATTTAGTGGCCTTGTCACCAAAAGTATTGTTATTTTGCACATTTTTTTATTATAGGGGCATCATTAGGCTAAATTATGCCACTCAAACCCCTTAGAGGATTGTATAAATATAAGAGAGGTATTCTCTCTCATTCATCATCATTTGGATTTGTATCTCTTTGGAGAAAAGAACTCGGAACTGCTATTGATGGACGAATTGGAGATTTATTCATGCATTTTGATGTTTCGATAGTTGTTATCTTATCTTAGAGCTTCATTATTGCAAATGTGATGCATGGATATGATATTTTTGTCATGTAAGTACTCTTTTATGCAAAAAAAGTTATGTTTTATGTCTAATGTATGGACCGCTATGCTTTGATTATGCTTGTGCCTGAATTATTGATGTGAAATTCATTGACACTTGTAATCTTGGCTCATTGTATATGTTACTCATCCTAGCAAAAAGATTGAATTATTCCTAGAGGTGAGTTGCATACCTTTCACCTTGAAACTCCATTAATTTGTAAAGCGAAGTATAAATTCCTTGTTGTGACATAGTAGTTGCCCCCCTAGGGCTCGCGAAGTTGCTAGGACTCCTTGGAAGACCAAAAATCCTAAGATCACATTCACTTCGACTCCATTCTCCACAATTGACTAGGCACTGGTCTCAATCCTTGATAATCACTCTAAATTCTTCTCCCTTCTACATCAATTTTATGCCCTAACGCTAGGACCTAGCTAGGGCATCCAACGAATTCCATTTGAGCCATTGTCTTGCTTAGTGAGTTGGTGAGGAACTGCGTTGGGGTGTCTCTTGCATGCCCCCCAAAATTGAAGCCAATCCCATTGTTGGTTTGTGAGAAACACCAAGCCCTAGCTCTAAAATCATTTGGTTTTAGGTCTTTCTAGGTTAGCGGCATTCTAAGGGATCTATTGTGCTTGAAAACTCAAAGGAAGTTTATTTATTATCAATCCCTCCACCAATTCTTAGCCTTGACATTTTTTGAAGATTACCCTAAAACCCTAGGCTTTGTTCTGGTGTCATCAGTCTCTTTCTAGTCCCATTTACTATATGACAAAATATCTTACAAAGATGCAAAAGAGATCATTCCCTTCTCCTTGGGAATCTTTGCTCTAGGCATAGTTATCAAAATGATCCATCATTACCTAGGTCTAAGCCTCCCTTGAGCCCTTCTTAGAGAGCCCCTTACCTTTCCCTAAAAAGCAAGCAAGTCTTTATTTGAGTCTCTCTTGTAAATGAGCCCTAGAAATCACTATACATCTTATCATTGATCTATCCCTCCTTGGCATTTCTTTATACCGAGACTCCTCCCGTCGGTAAAAGTTTGTAAAGAGCAGGGGACATTGACTGAGGTGATAGTGGGTCCTTGTCCCATTATTGCCACTTGGTCTAGTAGTTGCCCCTTCGAGACCCCTGCTAGATTGAGAAGTAACACTACCATTGGATAGTAACTCAATTTTCACTTTATTAATTTGCTTTGTAGTTTAACTAAACCATATAATTTTTTTTCCTATGGTTAATGTAATAACATTCACCTTTTAGTGAATGCACTATCCAATTTCAAGAATCTTTACTATGATCGCCTATTAGTCATGTTTTCCCCAACTTTATTTTCTATGTTATGCCACATATTGTTGCACTATAATATATACACCATGCATCTTTAAAATTGTAAAATAATAATGACCGAAGAAAAAAAAAAAAAAATTGTATCAAGCTTCACACCTTCATTTAGATTGGTCTCAAAATAAGGGCCTTCATACCTTGATAGCAAAAGTCATGCCATATTGACCTACACCACTTATAGGAATATAGGATTTGTTAATACTTGTTTGGATATTTTGCCAAGAAAAAAGCTAAAGGTAGAATCATAGTATTTCAAATGCTTTGTCTAAGTTTTCCTAATGTTGCTTAGCCTAGCTTTGTTCTACCTTGCTCTTAGATCGTACAACAACCCACTGTAGTTGAGGAGACATCCTTAGCCCAACACATTATTCCCTTGACTAATCCAAAGTAACACACTATAGTCTATACACATAGATAAAGATACCAGTAGACCTATTTCCACCATCTACTAATAAGGAATAGGTTGGCCATAAAAGGGTTAGGAACCACACCTTAGTTGCCCACCTTATACTTCTCTTGGGTTCAAGTGATAAGCCTACATCGTTCCCTCTCCCCTAAGCAACATTTCAGTGTCATAAGCATCCTAACCTCATGTGTGTTCCTAGGCTAGGAGGTTCAAGCTCGAAGTTGGATAAAGTCATTGTCAATGACCAAAAGCAAAGGAAAGTCACTAGAGTAGTAGTTTTTGGAAAAATATGTGTAAGCTAGCTCAACCAAACAGAGATTAAATAATCCCTATACCTCATGTCCTTGTACAACATGTCAACCATTGGGAAAAAAGAAACAAGGCAAAGAAAAGAGTTATCGTCGCTCACGAAACAATCTCATGGTGAAGCAAAGCTAGTAATTGAGACCAAGACTGTCTATCTAGAATCATTTCATATTGTCCTTCGCTTAATCCTTCTAAACCATAATAATTGCATCTTGAAATCTTATGTGTTCCCATATCCATTTCACAAATTGTACGTCGACTGCTTCTAAACTTTTAATTAGTTATTCATACCATATTTTAATCTTAATTTAATATTACACTGCCCTTGTTTTGTTTGATGGGCTTGAGCGGAATTTCTATACTACGTTGAGAGAAACGCTTCTCATATGTTCACATCGTACTGTCTTTGAATTATTTGTTTTTGTTGCAGTTGTAATGCATTCAATTATCAAAAGGATAATGCATTCAATTATCAAAAGGATAATAAAGATATCCTAATTATGAGATAGGCATTAACTAGTGACAAAATTTTGAATCTTATGTGGAATGACATCACACACAATTAACATTGGCTCCTTTCCCCTATCTTATCTATAATGTCAACACATATTTTGTTTAAAACTTGTTTTAAATAAATCATCACATGTCACTTATCATTACCATGTCATCTTCAAGTTGTGCAACTAATTTCTCGACTACCAATACTAATCTCATTTGATTCCTAACATGATTATTTTAACATGCCACATTTTCACTTCACTAATATGTTAAGAATTATATCATCCAAGTGAACCATTGTTTAATTACCAAAACTTCGCCATCACCTCATCTTAATTTGTTAATTTTGTCTTTAGATCTTGAAAACATTCCATTCCTTGAAAGAAATACCATTTTAAATTTTGATAGTCCACACTAGATTTCTTGTATATAACATCCATGAATGTTGAAAAATAGGATTAGATGTGCTCCCAAACAAAGAATACATGTCATGGAGTGTTGGCAAGAAAATATCACAATGACGCACAAGTAGTTCTATCTTACTGATTGGGGGGAATAAATATTTATACATCAATGAGAGAAATCTCATTAAACAACTGTTTAGACATATCATGAAACAATTATTGAAATATTCAACAATACTGAGAGGGGGAATGAATGAGTATTAAATATATAAAACATATAGATTTTTATGTGAAAACCACAGAATGCTTTTCTTAACATATATAAAATGAGTACATTCAAATTTATCAGCATCAAAAAAAAAAAACACCTCCCTATTTTATCAACATGAATTGAATGGAAGCACAATCACCTTGGTTTATTAGCACCAATTAAAAGGAAACACCAACACAGTAGTTTATCAGCACCAACTCCCTGATTTATCAACACCAAAGCTTGTACAAGACTCAATATTAGTTAAGGAAAGTTTTCACTTTTGGCAACTGCTCCTCTGTCCTTCACACAAGCACTTGGCCTCCAAAACACGACCTTATTAGCAACAAAACTTCCCTCAACAAATGACTCTTGAACTTGGCCTCTTTATCAACAGAACTTAGCCTCTAATGCTTTGCCTCCTCCACAGGGTTTGGCCTCCTCAACAGAGGAAAGTGTTAGATCTTCAAATAGACCTTTAACTAATCTTCAAACACACCAGGATTTAGCCCTCAAAACAAGCCTATGCTCAGCCTTCTTTGTACCAAAACTTTGGTCTTGAAATTCAACATCAACAAGGACATATTATTGCTCTCAATGCAAGCCTGAAAGTTGGCCTTCCACGCTGGAATTTGTCCCTCTAAACCCATCTGAAATTTGGCCTTCAAAAGGGACAAAATTCTGCCCTCAAGAATGGATCTACAACCAACCTTCTAACTAGGGCTAAAAACCTTCCAAAGGTGTGCCAAAAATCCTTCCAAAATAAGTTAAAAACCTTTCAAAAATGCACCAAAAATCCTTCCCATAAAGTCTCTCCAAATCATCTCCCCTTTGCTTATAGTTCATGAGGGATGAACCTCATAACTCATTTTCTTCAATTGTTTGAACAAATCTAAACTTGCTTGAGAAAATGACTTGAAATTATCCATCTTCAACCTATTTATAATGCATTTGGGGTCTAGGTTGGGCAGACTTGACCACTGGCTAGACTAGCTTGTGCAACTGGCAGAATGTATAATGAATACTCAAAAACTCATTTCTCCTTAACCATGAGGAGTTAGAAGGAGTGGCATATATAGTTGAAAAGGTCTCAAAATAAGCTTCCCAACCATAGATGTTATGCTTCCATTTAAGCTAGTAAATGGAGTAAAAATGTATTCAAATATTTGGTATCCAAATGAAGCATCAAAAATCCAGAAACAATTTCTAAATATGAAATTGAATATGTAACCCTCTCTTTTATTTAGACAATTCCCCCTTTGTCATTGATGGCAACCATTATGCTCCCCTTGTATTTGTACTTCTTGATTTTTGTCTCCCCCTTTGACAGTAATGGCAAAGGGTAACTCCCCCTGACACTATCTCTCTCCTCGTCTTTCTTTGTTGAAGATTGTGCAAATCAAGTTGGAGGATAAATTACTCCTAGTTTATGTCTAAGATACTCAAATGTATCTCTAGGAAGTGGTTTGGTGAAGATGTCTGCAATCTATTCCTTCATCCCAACATACTCTAGCTTGATATTATTTATTGTGACTTGCTCTCTTAGCAAGTGAAACTTAATAAGAATATGACCGGTCTTGGAATGCATCATTGCATTCCTATAGATTCTTATTGCACTGGTGTTGTCACAAAGTAATAGAATATGCTCATCTTATTTTACTTATATGTCTTGAAAGGTTTGCTTCATCTAGAGGACCTAAGGACAAGATGTTGTTGTTGCAATAGATTCTGCTTCTTTTGTCAACAAAGACAATGAAGGTTACTTCTTGCTCAACAAGGATAGTAAACAATCTCTCAAGTAGAAGGTTGCTCCACTTGTCCTTGTTTTGTCATTTATACTTCCTACCCAATCTACACCTATGTTAGATGCCAATGTCAATTCCTTTCCTTTCGGATACCACCGCCAAAGTCTAGTGTTCCTTTGAGATACTTGAAGATCTTTTTCACTACTAGAACATGAATTTCCATCGGTGTTGCTTGAAATCTTGCAACCTATCCAACGACTTTGCTACTAATCATTGATCTATAGTCTTTGATCCACATCCTTGGATTCATCTTCTTTGCTCAACTTGCATCTAGTAACCAACTTCTTCAACATTTCTTTGATTTACTTGGTTTGAGAAATGAAAATGCCTCAATCTAGTTGAGATATCTCGAGTCCCAAAAAGAAAGCCAACGCCGAAAGCAAAGACATTTCAAACTCATTTTGTGTATCTTTTGCAAAGCTCTCACTTAAACTATCATCATCACTTCCAAAGACGATGTCATCAATGTATACTTCAATGATGATTATAGTGTCTTGATCTTTTTTTATGTAGAGATTATTATCTGCATATCCCTTTTTGAATCCTTGATGTTGCAAATACTTGTCCAAATTTGAGTACCAACCTCTAGGTGATTGTTTAAGTCCAGACAGGGCTTGCGTAAGCCTACAAACATAATCTTCTTCTTTTGACTATAGAAATCTTTTTAGTTGATCTATGTAGACTTATTTTTCTAGTTCCCCATTAACAAAGGTTGATTTTACATCCATCTAATACACTTTGATTCTTTTGGAGCATGCATAGGCCAAGAGCATTCTAATTGCTTCCATTATGGCTATTGTAGTATAAGTTTCTTCAAAGTCTATCCCTTCAATTTGTGCATATTTGCACACTAGCCTTGCTTTGCTTTTGGACACCTTTCCATCTTCATTTAGTTTGTTTCTTAAGACCCATTTTGTACCAATCACATTTTTGTTCTTGGCTCTTGGAAAAAATTCCCATGTCTCATTCTTCTCTATTTGATTTAGTTCTTCTTCCATGACCTTGATCCAATGTTCATCATTTCTAGCTTCGTCAAATTTACTTGGTTCAATTGTGGACAATAGTGATAGATGCCCTTGCTCCAGTGTTTGTGCTTGTTTTCTTCTTCTAGTTTCTACTCCTGCACTCTTCTTCCCAATGATTTGTTCTAGTGGATGATTCTTTTGATACCAACATTTAGATGTCCTGTAAGGTGTCTGAAAATTTTGTTCATTATTTACTTCTTCTTGTTATGCCTCTCGCTACTTCTCTTCTTGGTCTTCCTCTTCTTGTTCTTCAAAGATGTGTGAATTTTTGCTTTCCTTCTTGGTCTTCAACAAGTTTGTTTCATCAATTTTTACATTCATGCTTTCTACAATCTTGAGTCATAAAGTGTAGCACTTGTATGCTTTGCTTTTACATGAGTACCCAACGAGTATGACATCATATGTTCACGAGTCAAACGTTCCTAATTTCTACGCATCCCTTTTATGTAGCATTTGCTTCCAAATATTTTGAAATGTTTGACACCAGTTGGTCTTTCTTTCACAATTAATAGTGAGATTTGTAAGTGTTGCTTCTAAGCAATTCTTTGTTCAAAATATGAATAATTGTATGTATTGCTCGTACCAAAAGATATTACATAGCTTGGATTTGTTCAACAAAGTTTTAGCCATCTCTTCCACAATTCTATTCTTCCTTTCAACCGCTCCATTTTGTTCTGGGGGAAGAGTGGGGGGGAATTAGTACTAACAAATTTTAACTTCAAAAACTTGTAAATGAATCCATGGTATAAAGAAAAGAACATAAATATACAAAAAACCACGGAACGCTTTTCTTACCATATATAAAGAGTACTTTCAAATTTATTAGCATGAATTGAAAGGAAGCACCAACTCCCTGGCTTATTTTTAGAAACTGAAAGGAAGCACAAACTCCCTCTTTTATTAGCACGAAAGCTTATACACGATTCAATATTAATCAAAGAAAGTTTGCTCTTTTGGCAGTTTCTCCTTTGTCCTTCACATAGGCACTCGTGTTCATAAACACGACCTTTTTAGCAACAAAACTTCCATCGACAAATGATTCTTGAACTCAACCTCCTTGTCAACAGAACTATGTCTCCTCGATAGGGTTCGGCCACTTCAACATAGGATGGTGTAAGATCTGAAACTCATCTTCAAACACACAAAGATTTACCCCTCAAAAAAAGTTTGAGTTCAGCCTTCTTTGTACCATAACTTTTGTCTGGAAATTCGACCTCAATAGGTGCAAGTCACTGCTATCAAGACAGGGCTAAAATTCGACCTTTCACACTGGAATTAAGTCCTCCATACAAATCTGAAATTCAACATTCAAAGGGGAAAAAATTCGGCCCTCAAGAACAAGTCTGCAGTCAACCTTCTAACCAAGGCTAGAAGCCTTTAAAAGGTGTGCCAAAAATCCTTCCAATATAAGCCAAAAAACCCTTCCAAATTATGCCAAAAACCCTTCAATAATGTGTCAACACCAAATCAATAACCCAACATTTCCACCCCATACTGATCATTTGAAGAAATATTGGCATCATATATGAATTAGTGGAATTTATCCTTTGGTATTTGCCTTGTTGAAAATATATGCCAATTTATCTTCTGTAATGCAATACTTAAAACAAAATACTCTATATGCATATTGCGGTTAAGAAGAAACATATTCTTAGCCATCTAAATAGGCGTTAGGCTAAGAAACCCAACTATTGTGGGTTGTTTTTATTGCACATGTAGAATTGGCAAAATTCATTTTAACCTAACTACTTTAGACGTTGCAACCACTACTTCGTACTCCAATTTAACCCATGTGGAATATTTAACATGAAGTGGACTTCTTATCATCAGCACAATGTATAGTGGACTTCTTGTCATCATCACAATGTATAGATTACGGATCTGTCAAGCCAAACACTAAAATATTTTATGGGTATGTATCTCAAAACATAACCCAAACTGTCATGTAGATACCTCAAAATCCTCTTGGTTATTTCTTTCCACTTAGGTCCTTTTGCATAGATTCCAAGGACCATAACAATGTCATATCCAAATATTATTCTCAAAAAAATATCCATGACTATCTCAACATCTTCCATAGAACCCTCATCCTAACATATGTTTCCTCATTGGAGGTCATAGTTTCAAATTCAAAGAGGGATAGTGTGTGTAAACATAAGTAGGGTAAGCAATGAAATCATTGCATAGAGGGCTCCCTTAAGGCACAAGTAAGGGGATTCCATATGTCAACTAACAAATGACTAGGATATGAACCTAAATAAGATTATTTTATTGTTATGTATGCATTCTCTACTATATTACATTTATCGAACCATGTAGTTTGGACTTTGACACTCACAACAAGAGTTATTCATTCACATTTAATAAATATTACCTTGTGTGATTTCACATAAGTGACTTTACACCTTCACCAACATCATTGTCAATCAAGGGTCAAATTAACAGTTGATTGTGAATGAACTCTTATTGAAGCCACACTCTATCACCAACTTGTTGGTAGTTTGATTTATTTAACTCATAGTAGCCCTGGTCTTTTTGTTACTCTTAGTATTAATTCGAGATTTAACCAAAACTCTTACAAAAGTCATTGGAAAGAAACAAAAATGTTGTGTATGTGCTATATTATTTGCACAATTATCCCTATACATGACTTCTATGTGTTAGGTGCAACAAACCCCTGGCCTAAGGGTTTGGGAGTAAAGCCCCCATAACACTTTTTGGGTGATTTTTTGCATCATATTTTAGCAATTTTCGACACACGATTTTTTCTTTTAGTGGTTTAGTGGCACATGGTGACTTAAACCATGGTTTTGTAATTCTAGTAAGGGAATTGTTGTATTCTAAACAAAAGTTAATGGATTGCAAGTTTATGAATGCAACATGATATACATATTGTATTGTAACATTATAAAGATATAACACATTGAAAAATATTTCTAGTTTTCTAGAATTGGGTTTCTAGAGTAAATTCTAAGTGTAAAATGTGTCAGTGCCATTGCATCTTTCATGTTTCTATTAAGAATATGTTTGCAATAAATAATTGTAGAGAATTAAAATCATTCTCAAATATCTACAAGGAACACTCAATTACAATGTTCTCTATTCTAATAAGGTTTCTATTTCACTTCTTACTTACAGTGATTTTGATCGGGCAAGAGATGCCACTGACAAACAATCTATTGTAGGATATCTATTTCAACATAGTTCATATCTAATTTCACAATATGTAAAGTACAAGGTAGCTAAGGAAGCAGCGTAGGAAGTAATGTTCATCTGAAATTCTTGCAACTTGGACTACTTCGAAATGCACCTAACAAGTTGAGATGTGACAAGCAAAGTGTTATTCTGACTGAACATAATGGAGTGTACCACTCCAAAACAAAACACATTAACCTTGATACAGTTACATTCAAGACCTCATTGCAAATGGTGTTTTTAATTTTGGAATATTGCCATATTGAACAAGAAGTTGTTGATATCTTCACCAGTCCATGACAATGGCAAAGTTTCCTCATCTTCACAACTTATTAGGGATGTAAGAAGTTGCCACCAAGGAAAAAGGTTACTAACAATGACTTTGTCCTCCAAATGTGTTTCACCACACTTGTCAACCTTAATAAGTAATATAAAACTCTATAATATGTGTCTAGTGGCCAAATTTATTATGAGAACTCACTACACTATCGAGCATATTATTATACATCAACTCACTGATTATAAAGCGAATTTATCTAACATTCATCATGGGATATGTTCTCTTGTGCTTCCAACCTATATAATAAATGTGAAAGATGTGTTATCACTCAGGTTTTCCCCAAAGTTGTAAGAAAGGGAAGGATGCCGAAGTAACCACAGCCCAATCTTTTGGATACAGAATCTAGCCAATCTGTATCCAGAGAGGGCTCTCTATTTATGATTTGGCTTTGTTTTCAAAGGTATTAGGCTAGTTATAAAGTTCAAGGGTTTTGTTTGAGTTTGGCTGGTGAGATTCAATAGAACTGAGAGGTAAAACACAGTAGTTCAGTCCATTGGGCTAATGGAGTCAAATAAGACAACTTTCTGGATTTGGTTTCTTAACAGAGGATGGTTTCACAGAGCAAGGTAGTCAAACAGGGAGCAAATCAAGGCTTGAAACAGATGGAATGGGCTCAAATTAGGTGAAGGGCAGTTAAGAATCCTTCAACCTATTTGGAGAGGGAAAATGGATGATTACTGATAAGGAGTAGTTAAGTATTCTTTAGCAAATAATCAACATGTAAGAATCAAGAAATAGGAGCAATTAAGAGTTCACTGTTTATCCTAATTCTGAAGAAAACACGGAAAATAATAATGACTGAAAACAGAGTGCAATCAAGCATATTCTGAAATTAACATTTTCTTTATCATTCATATTATGAAACACAAATGATATAATAAACTAAAGAAAACTGCAAAACACAAGATATAGAGGACTTATTGATCCAGTGGTTGATTCAAGAAATCTGTGACAAGTCTTCTGCTTCGATTCATCATCCAGTAGGCCATACAACAGTTTGATTCCAACATCTCTTTATTCCAAAAAAACGGAGTTACAGCAAAGTCTAGAAAATTCACACACCACCCTTCAATACTCTAATGGAGGGGGTATTTATGCTACAAATTTGTACAACCAATTTCTCATAACAGCTGTGAGATAATATCTAGGATTTTAACTAATAAGAGTTTACAAAAATAGAAACAACTAGTCTCTATGATAGGAAAAGGGTAAACTGGTGTTGTGCTGGAGGCAGGCTCTTTAATTCGGCTGGCAGCTGTCTTCTGTAGTAACTCTGCGTCGGCTGCCTGTCTTAACTGTGCTCTTTAATTCTGATCTGCTTTCTTTAATTCTGCTCTGACATCTTTATCGCTGATTTGATACACTTTAATGCTGAACTGATACTCTTTAACTGTGTTTTGACTCCTGCTCATCGTTGTCCATCGTGTTCTGGTAAAACAAAACTGCGAACGTGTCTTCTCACCGCTTTTCTCTGGAAATTCATGTCTCTGAAGGTCCACTGGTTAGGGTAGCAAGTATCCCTGTATATCCTTTTATTTCTTTTTTGTGTGAGCTTGGAAGTCCCTCGGTCTTGTTTTGAACTGTATTAAAGAGGAAGAAAACTGTAAAATCGCAGGATGGCTGAGGCCGCGAGCTCGTTGCTGGAGCTTTTCTGGTCGGAAAACATGGAAATGCGGACTCGGTCGTTTGTTAAGCCTGGAGCGTTGTATGCAGCAAACTATAGAAAAAAATGGCGGTTTTACCCTTTATTTGACAAAATGTAGTTTTGGCGAGAATTTTTTATTTGAAGGATGGATGACGTCAGCGGGAGTACGGGGGCAGATGACGTGGCAGTTGATGTCAGCGAAAGACAGCTGACGTCAGCGGATGATATCAGCCGGGGGTGGTAAGCGGTTTCGCTCGCACCGCTTTTGGGGTCAAATGGTTTCGGGCGGAGGGCGAACGAGCAGGCCGAGAGCGCGACGCATGGCGGAGGTACAGTCAGAAAACCGCAAAGCAATCGCGCGTTAAAAGGTGGAGGTTAGCGGGGTCGCGAAATGATCTTCGACCGTTGGATGCGCGGGCCCAGATCGGACGGCGGACGCGCTTTAAACATGGCGGGGGTTTAATTGCTGCGGGCCCGATGTATTAAACCATGTTTTAAATGTATCGGGGTTGTTTTCATTGGTTGGGGGGTTTCGTTATTAATTAACCCAGGTGGTTAATTAACTTCATTAACGCGTGGGGAGGGTTCTTAATAAGTTTCAAATAAACTTATTAATTCCCGAAAAAGACGTTTATGGTTATATTTCAACCGAGGGCAGGAATATGTAATGATATCGGGATTTTTTAACATATTTATATACAATACGGGATTGGGTAATAAAGCAGGGTAAAGTTAATAGTTAATATGAAAAAATGTAAATGAAAGCGCTAAGTTATAAACTTAGGCTTAGGATAAAAAATGGGTTTTGAGGTGATATAATGTATTTTTCTATGTAAAATGGGAACTCATTTAGGCAAACGTTTATGAAATGAGATGAGTGACTTTTAGTGATATTAAGAGCAGATTCTTAATATTTTGAGGGGGGAAATTAGTAAATGATTAGGGAAAATCTGAAGGGGAGTTAGTTATGAAACCTTGCCTCGCTTGAACTGCATTAGGTATAATGTTTGCCATTGCACTTGTGATAGAAGTGAAAGTTTAACACATTTTTAGAAACATAATCCATCACACATATCATTCTGCAACACCAATCTACCTACCCTGCCTACTTTGCGTAGCATTTTTTCCTTCCTTTACTTGGGTGCACTTGGACTAGCAAACCCTTTTCAACTTTCCTTTTCTTTTCATGGCAAGTTTATCTAAGTCTGCACTTATTACATCCAAGAGCTCAGATTTAACTGTTGAGCTCTACCTATCTACTTATCTGCCAAGATTAAACAGTTTGGTCAGATTTTATTCTCTATCTCTAAAATAGGAAATTCAAACATGAACTAGCCAAGATTAAGCTATTTGGTCATTCATCAATTTGTGGCATAAATTAACAAGCTACACATAATGCTTTATTTGCAGAAAATGAAAAAGTAGTGGCATTTTGGACTAGCGCACTTTCCTGGTCTTTCTTTGTTTGGGGTTCATTTCTTTCACTTCTTTGACCATTTTATTCTTTTTACCCTTAGATTTTTCTTTTAGGGCATACCTTCTTTAAAAAAAAAATTTGATAATATGGAAAACATTTGCAATAAGGAAAGGGATGAACATATTACAGAGCTCATCAAGTCAATCATGAAATATGACACATATTGGTATAGGAGTATAACAGTGGCTCCACTTGGGGATGGCTTTCCATGGTGGAAAGTCAAGAACAGCAGGTCAAATGGCCTTTTTAATAACTTTTACCGTGCTCTAAAATCTCATTCAGCTGGTTGCTTTATTGTATATATGACAGCACACTTGTGAACCTTAGGGCCTTCTTCTTCGGGCTTCAACTGCTGCAAGTTACTATCCAATCCAAACTGTGACATTATCAAGGATATAGTATCTACATGTTAGAGTCAGAATACACTAAAAAAATTGGATCAAAATAATGTTTCAGCATTCGACCATTCACTGGTCCTTCTGTTTCTGTACCATCCAAGGTCTTCAGAAAGTAAGTATTGTTCCCTTGCAATGCCTGGATGATAAATGGCCCTTTCCACGGGAAGTCAAACTTCCCATGTTTTCCTTTGTCTTCTCTCCTGGAATCCCACCTTAGAACTTTGTCTCCAAGGTAGAAGTCTTCTACTTTGGTCCTTTTATCAAATATTTTCTTGTAACACTTGGGATCTTTGGTGCACTTCTTCTCTGGTCTGCTACAAATGGATGGTTTGATTTATTCTCCTTTGAATGTCATTTGGTTTTGCCTGAGCTTCTTGCAGCAATTTCATTACAGGAACTCCTAAAGATGAATAAAACATAGCCTCAATGCCATAGACTAACTCATAAGGGCTAGTTCCGATAGATCTCTTTGTAGTAAGTCTATCTACCCTTAGTGCATTTGTAAGTTTATTGTGCCAGTTTTTCTTGTTCTCTTCCAACAATTTCTTAATAATATTAATCAGGCCTTTATTGGAAGATTCAGCGAGACCATTACCTTGAGGGTAATAGGTTGTGGAATGGCCTAAAGTGATATGATATTTGTTACAGAAATTTATTATTTTCTTGGACTTGAAGGCAACAGCATTATCGGTTATGATCTTTTCAGGACAGCCAAATCTGGACAGTATGTTGGTCTCTAAGAATCATATAATCACTATATCATTGGCTTGCCTAGAAGGAATGGCTTCTATCCATTTGGTGAAATAGTCTGTGGCGGTAAGGATCCATTTATGTTGGCCAGAAGAGGGAGGGTGTATTTCTCCAATGAAGTCCAAACCCCATTGTTGAAAGGGCTTTTCAGTGGAAATAAGTCTCAATGGTAAGGGTAATAGTTTCCTTTTGCCTTCAAAAATTTGGCATTTGTAGCAAGCAATGACAAACTTCTTTACATCAGCGAACAAGGTTGGCCAGTAAAACCCAGCCCTTAGGATTTTGTCTGCAGTTGATTTCCATTAAAGGTGTCCACTGCAGTCCCCTGCATAAAATTCTTTGAGAACTTTTTCAGCGTCTTCTTTTATTAAACAATTCAATAGAATACCTTCATGATTTTTCCAAAAAAGAGCATTATCTAAAATACAGAATTTTGAAGCTTTCATCTTTAAAAACCTTTTCTTTGTTCTGGATAACCCTGGAGGAGCCTGCAGGTTTAATAATACATGAGTTATATCAGCATACCAAGGTGATTCTAAGAAGGCCTGGCTGATTTGTGGAGTCGCCATCTCCTGTTCATTATCCAGTTCATTAATATCTAGGGCTTGAAAGTTTGTTTCAGTCATGAGTTTAGCCAATCCCTGTCCTTTTATAAGCTTTGCAGGTTTTATTTCAATATCATACTCCAATATATTAGCTATCAATTTACCTCGTTTGCCTTCAATTCCATCCTGAGTTAGGATGTCTTTCACAACAGCATTTGGTACATAAACTACTACATGGGAGTACAATATATAGACTCTGAAGTCTTGAATAGCTTTCACAAGTGCAAAAGCCTGTTTTTCCATGATTTTGTAATTTAGAAGTGCATCTCTAAGTGCTTTACTGGAAAAGGCTATGGGTTTTTCACATCCTTAATCATCTTTTTGTAGTAAAACAGTTGTTATAGTATGTTCTGATGCAAATGAGAAAATTATGAAGTCTCTATCGAACTTTGGACTTGTAAGGACTGGTGTTCTGGTCAAAGCCATTTTTATTTTTTCTAATGCTTGTTTGGCTTCTACTGTCCATTTAAATTTTGAATCCTTTTTTAACATATTGTTCAGCAATTTAATTAATTCAACCAAATTAGATATGGATCTTCTCAAAAAGCTAATCTTTCCTAGGAAAGCTTGAAGTTCTTTGACATTTCTACGGTGGGGTATTTGTAGAATAGCTTTTATTCTAGCAGGATCAATTCTGATGCCATCTTTGGAGATGATGTGGCCTAACAGTTTGCCTTCTTCTAGACCAAACAAAGACTTTTTAGCATTTAAGGAAATACCATACTTTCTACACTTTAAAAACACTGTCTCAAATGATCTAAATGTTGTTGATCTGATCTAGAAAACACAGTGAGGTCCTCTAGATATATAACCAGCAAATCATGAATTTCTTTTGCAAAAGCTATGTCCATGGCTCGTTGAAAGGTTGCCCCTGCATTTTTAACTCTAAATGGCATTTTAACATATTTGAATGTACCCCATGGTGTTGTAAATGCAGTTTTTTCTTGGTCATCAAGATGAACTAGAATCTAATTAAAACCTGAAAACCCATCCAAAAGTGAAATCCTAGAAGCACCTACTACTCTTTGTAAAATATGATCCATCTTAGGTAAAGGGTAATTGTCTTTCAAAGAAACCTTGTTTACATTTCTTAAGTCAACACATAATTTGATTTCTCCTGTTTTCTTCCTGGTAGGCACTAAATTAGACACCCACTCTGAAAATCTGATTGGAGCAATTATCCCTGCATCATGCATTCGTTTGATTTCTTTTTCAATTAAAGGAAACAGTACATGGTTGATTCTTCTTAGCTTTTGTTTGAATGGTATTTGATTTTCCTTGAGGGGTATTGTATGTTGAATTACAGAGGTGTCATAAGATTTGAGGTCTTCATAGCTCCAGGTAAAAACATCATGGAATTCTTTGATCAGTTCAACATACTTAAGTTTTTGATCCGGGGGCAAAGATTTGGACAATTTTACCATTTTTGTATTCTCTTCAATTCCTATGTTATAGTCTTCAATGTCTGCTTTTAGAGGTTCCATCTGGGGTTTCTTTGGAATATCGTTGAAATCAAAGAGATCATCCAAAGGAGTTAATCCTTTGGGCAAATGATTGTCTTTCAAATTGATAATTTCATATTCTCCTTCAATAATCTCATCAACATCTATTTCTTTAAAATCATGTATTTCCTTTTTGGTAAATTTCGTTGGATGCAGCATTTGAGTTGCATTTTCTGTCAAAATGTATGTTTCTGTCTGATTTGTTGGATCAAATTCACTAACTATATCTGCATCTATGTTAGTGCTGAAAAATTCTTCTTCTACGGTTAAAAAATTGTTGATCTAATTATCACTGTCAAACACTTGCCATTTCATTACATTATCAAGTATGGCTGGCCTGTGTCTAATTGCAGTTGTGAATTGATGATTTGGTTCAAATGGTAATTTATAGGTGCTGGAAAACATTACTAGGTTATGAGCTTGCAAGTTATGTTTTCTCGAGATTTTGGCAAGCTGAGTTTCTAGAAATGTATAGAGGATCTCTATAGTTGTCCCTTTGTACTCTCTTAATCTGGGATCATTTGTTAAGAACTTCCCTTTTATCTGTTGAATGATCAAATCATAATCTCCTAGGACTGACACTCTAGTTGCTCTCAATTTCTTGACCAATTTAAAACCTAGCAATAGAGCTTCATATTCAGCCATATTATTAGTGCACATAAAGTTTAACTTGTAGGCATGGCCTTCAACATGATTGTTTTCAAGATTGTGCACCCAGACTCCTGCTCCTGCTCCCAATTTGTTCACAGAACCATCAAATTCTAAGTAACACAGGATTTCATGTTCATATTTAGTATCTGGAGTTTCAGAGACCTGTTTAGTAGGGAGATCTGGTTTTTCTGTTTCTTCTGGTTCATGTGATGTTTCATGATTTTCAAATATTTCTTGGATTCGAACACTAGACCTTTTATTTGCAATTTTTTCTATTTCATCTGTTGGAACTTTTATTTCATGTGGGGGACCAATTTCAACGTTGTAAAGGATAAAAGAATCCATATTTACGTGTACTTAGTAGATAGGGAAATTTTGAGGTTTCTCTTGACTACTTACTACATATTTCATTAAGGTTTCTCTGTATAGTCTCTTGGGTTGACCAAACACTGAAATAGTAGTGTAAGACATGTCTAATTGTAGAGATCCTTGAAGCTTTGCACCCCAAGATCTAGACAATAACATGCCATACTTTGGTGGAATATCAGCTACTACTATATCCATTAAGATGGTTTTGGCAGGATATTGGACACATAAGTCTTTGATTAAACCCAAACATTTGACCTGACTTGAATCAAAAGAGAAAAGGTCTTTATATGGCCTGGTGATGTCAAGGTCTAATCTCTCCATTACAGATTTAGGCATTAAGTTATGGGAAGCACTAGAATCAAACATGGCGTTATGAAGTATTTTATCATGTATGTTTAAACCTACATAGAAAGGAGGAACCTCTCCCTCTACTGTTTTTCCATTTACTCCAGGGCCAAATATCAATTTAGGCTGGTCATCCAAAACATTTACTGAATCTTCGTTCACAAAAATTTTGAGTGATCTGTTGATTTGAGTTCTGTAAACATCATGTTTAGCTAATTCTGATAATGGAACAACTATCTTTAGTTTGCCTACTTCTGTCTGCAAATTGAAAGGTATTTCAGTATGAGTTCTTGTATTTCGGGCAGCTCGATTTTCTTCATTTCTCTCCTCTTCAGGAGTGGGATTACGAACTAAAATTGTTTCCAAATCGAGTTCTAGAGGCTCTCCTACTTTTCCTTTAGAAGGAGTAGAAGTGGAAGGTTGTCTGTTAGGTGGAAGGTTGTATGTTATATCTTCAACAATTGAATTATTTGGGTTAGGATCTGTTCTAGAAAAAACATGTACAGGGGGGTTATTGATTTTACCTTTGTTGAGTTGCTTGGTATCTTTTTGTTTACTGATTTCAGGGACATCTATTCTTCTGCTACTCAGATTGTATTGTTTGTGGACTTCATAAATGGCTGTGACATATCCCTCTCTAAAGTCAAATGATTCACTTGACTGAGTTTGGAATTGTTTAAGGATGTGAGCTTCTTGATCCTCTTGGGTCAAGAAAACTTCTTGTTCATTGTGGAGTCTCATCAAATTAATTTGAGTGTCTTCTATTGGTTCATCAGAAGTTGAGGCTTCAGCATAATTTTCTTGAAATGCGAGCCTAATATTTTGGTCAGGCCCTGTCTTTCTAGTGTTAGGATTTTGGTTCTTCCTGAAATTTGGATTTCTCCCAGTATTGCTTGGTTGACCATCCCAAGGGGATTTTCTCTCAATTGTTTCTACTCTATCTCCAAGTCTATCCATTCATTTAATAATAGCATCTAATTTCTGTTCAAAGGCAGAAGGTTCTTCTTTGAAAGGTGTCCTCCTTTCAGCTATGGCTCTAGATCGTTTAGAAATCAGATTGGCCTCAACACTGACCGCTATACTTTGCATCTCTTCTAAGTTCCGAGGGGCTCTTTCCCTAAGTTGTTATGCCATATCAGAATCAAACGCATCAGGGAATTTGATCAAGGCCAAATCTGGAAGAGGTTTGAGATTTTTAGGAATAGCATTGTAGACATTATTGAATCTGGTACAGTAATCTTGGACAGTTTCTTGTGTGTCTCTTCTTAGGTTTTCATACTCTAATAAAATGTGGAGAGGATCTTTCTTCTTTTCCCATCTGTTCAAGAAACTCTGATAAAGAGCTTGTGGGTCATTGATACTGTTTGCAAGGAGGGCTCTAAACCAGGTTCTAACATCTCCAGTTAAACTTTGAACAAATACTTTTATTCTAACATCATTAGCATCAATTGCATAACTTTCAAAATAGTCGCTCATTTTCTTGGTATGCTATTGAGCTGTGTAAGTGCCACTACCTTCAAAATAAGTGATTTTACTTTGATAGTCTTGGGGCAGAGCCCCTGGATTGGCAGGTAAGTTTAGGGGAGTATATCGGTTTGCCATGCTTGCAGAAATAGATGTGACAACTGGAGGAGTAGGGATAACAATGGAAATGTGTGTTGTAGATGGAAGAGTGGAAAGGGTTGTTTGAGGCGCTAATGGTGAACTTGGAGAAGCTGTAGTAATCACAGAAAGGTTTGGTGTTCTTTCAGAGGTAATCTCAGATTGAATGGAGTTCTGCAAATGTCTGTCAAGGTGTGAAGTAACAACTTCAATCTGCAAATTTTCAATGGATACTGGATTTTGAACTGTGTGGGTTAACCTAGATTTTGAAAAGGTCTCAAATAAAGAGTTTTCAAAATGCTCATCAGCAGGTTCATCCTGAGGGTAGATCCATCTCAGAGGACAGGATTTTGATCTGTATAGAGGCCGAGAACTAGCAGAACTTTCTTGGCTCCCTTGTCTTCTAAGAATCCTAGGAATCAGATTAGGATTTTCAAACACAGGTGGGGGATTAGGATCAGGATTTGATCTGGTGTAATGAATCTTTTTTGAAGCCAGTTTTTTAGGTGTGTTTTTGGTTTTTTCTCTGAAAATAGATTTTGACAATACAACTTTTAACAGTCCCTTCTAGGAGGTTTTAGATGTGGGAATTTTTAACTTTCCTAAATACTTATTTGAAAAGAGGAATTGATCAAGTATCTGAAACCAACTGTCCAATCTATAAGCTAGACCGGAGATAGACTGAAGTAGCATTCATTTACTTTTGCAATTGCAAAGCAAAAGCATTTTCAAAGGCTACCTGGCTAACTTCAGACTTCGTTTGTACCATACACAAAAAACAGTAGTAACAAACAAGTATTCAATTCCCCCGGAGTCGCCAATGATGTTATCACTCAGGTTTTCCCCAAAGTTGTAAGAAAGGGAAGGATGTCGAGGTAACCACAGACCAATCTTTTGGATACAGAATCTAGCCAATCTGTATCCAGAGAGGGCTCTCTCTTTATGATTTAGTTTTGTTTTCAAAGGTATTAGGCTAGTTATGAAGTTCAAGGGTTTTGTTTGAGTTTGGGTGGTGAGATTCAATAGAACAGAGAGGTAAAACAGATTAGTTCAGTCCATTGGGCTAATGGAGTCAAAGAAGACAGCTTTCTGGATTTGGTTTCTTAACAGAGGATGGTTTCACAGAGCAATATAGTCAAACAAGGAGCAAATCAAGGCTTAAAACAAATGAAATGGGCTCAAATTGGGTGAAAGGCAGTTAAGAATCCTTCAACCTATTTGGAGAGAAAAAATAGATGATCACTGATAAGGAGCAGTTAAGTATTCTTTAGCAAATAATCAACATGTAAGAATCAGGGAACAGGAGAAATTAAGGGTTCACTGTTTATCATAATTCTGAAGAAAACATAGAGAATAATAAACACTGAAAACAGAGTGCAATCAAGCATATTCTGAAATTAACCTTTTCTTTATCATTCAGATTATGAAACACAAATGATATAATAAACTAAAAAAAACTATAAAACACAAGATATAGAAGACTTATTGATCCAGTGGTTGATTCAAGAAATCTGTGACAAGTCTTTTGCTTCGATTCATCGTCCAGTAGGCCATACAATAGTTTGATTCCAACAGCTCTTTATTCCAAAAAAACAGTGTTACAGCAAAGTCTAGAAAATTTACACACCACCCTTCAATACTCTAATGGAGGGGGTATTTATGCTACAAATTTGTACAACCAATATCCCATAACAGCTGTGAGATAATATCTAGGATTTTAACTAATAAGAGTTTACAAAAATAGAAACAGCTAGTCTCTATGATAGGAAAAGCGTAAACTGGTGTTGTGCTGGACGCAGGCTCTTTAATTCGACTGGCAGCTGTCTTCTGTAGTAAATTTGCGTCGGCTATCTGTCTTAACTATGCTCTTTAATTCTGACATGCTTTCTTTAACTCTACTCTGACATCTTTATCGCTGATCTGATACACTTTTAATGCTGAAATGATACTCTTTAACTGTGTTTTGACTCCTGCTCATCGTTGTCCATCGTGTTCTGATAAAATAAAACTGCGAACGTGTCTTCTCACCGCTTTTCTCTGGAAATTCATGTCTCTGAAGGTCCACTGGTTAGGGTAGCAAGTATCCCTGTATATCCTTTTATTTCTTTTTTGTGTGAGCTTGGAAGTCCCTCGGTGTTGTTTCAAACTGTATTAAAGAGGAAGAAAACCGTAAAATCGCAGGATGGTTGAGGCCGCGAGCTCGTTGCTGGAGCTTTTCTAGTCGTAAAACATGGAAATGCGGACTCAGTCGTTTGTTAAGCCTGGAGCATTGTATGCAGCGAACTATAGAAAAAAATGGCGTTTTTACCCTTTATTTGACAAAATGTAGTTTTGGCAGGAATTTTTTACTTGAATGACGGATGACGTCAGCGAGAGTACGGGGGCAGATGATGTGGCAGGTGATGTCAGCAAAGGACAACTGACGTCAGCGGATGACATCAGCGGGGGGTGGTAAACGGTTTCGCCCGCACTGCTTTTGGGGTCAAATGGTTTCGGGCGGAGGGCGAGCGAGCAGGCCAAGAGCGCGACGCGTGGCGGAGGTACGGTCGGAAAATCGTCGAACGATCGCGCATTAAAAGGCGGAGTTTAGGGGGGTCGCGAAATGATCGTCGACCATTGGATGCGCGGGCCTAGATCGAACGGCGGAAGCGCTTTAAACATGGCGGGGTTTAACTGTTGCGGGCCCGATGTATTAAACCATGTTTTAAATGTATCGAGGCTTTTTTCATTGGTCAGGGGGTTTGGTTATTAATTAACCCAAGTGGTTAATTAACTCCATTAGCGCGCGGGGAGGGTTCTTAATAAGTTTCATATAAACTTATTAATTCCCGAAAAAAAAAACGTTTATGGTTATATTTCAACCGGGGGCGGGAATATGTAATGATATCGGGATTTTTTAACATATTTATATACAATACGAGATTGGGTAATAAAGCGGGATTTATATAATAAAAGTTAATAGTTAATATGAAAAAATGTAAATGAAAGCACTAAGTTATAAACTTAGGCTTGGGATAAAAAAAAGGGTTTTAGGTGATATAATGTATTTTTCTAAGTAAAATGGGAACTCACTTAGGCAAACGTTTATGAAATGAGATGAGTGACTTTTAGTGATATTAAGAGCAGATTCTTAATATTTTGAGGGGGGAAATTAGTAAATGATTAGGGAAAAATATGAAGGGGAGTTAGTTATGAAACTTTGCCTCGCTTGAACTGCATCAGGTATAATGTTCGCCATTGCACTTGTGATAGAAGTGAAAGTTTAACACATTTTTAGAAACATAATCCATCACAGATATCATTCTGCAACACCAATCTACCTACCCTGCCTACTTTGCCTAGCATTTTTTCCTTCCTTTACTTGGGTGCACTTGGACTAGCAAACCCTTTTCAACTTTCCTTTTCTTTTCATGGCAAACCTATCTAAGTTTGCACTTATTACATCCAAGGGCTCAGATTCAACTGTTCAGCTCCTTTGCTTCTCTACTTATCTGCCAAGATTAAACAGTTTAGTCAGATTTTATTCTCTATCTCTAAAATAGGAAATTCAAACATGAACTAGCCAAGATTAAGTTGTTTGGCCATTCATCAATTTGTGGCATAAATTAACAAGCTGCACACAATGCTTTATTTGCAGAAAATGAAAAAGTAGTGGCATTTTGGACTAGCACACTTTCCTGGTCTTTCTTTGTTTGGGGTTCATTTCTTTCAATTCTTTGACCATTTTATTCTTTTTACCCTTTGATTTTTCTTTTAGGGCATATCCTCTTTCCATTTTTTACATTTTTTTATTTTTTTTGATAATATGGAAAACCTTTGCAACAAGGAAAGGGATGAACATATTACAAAGCTCATCAAGTCAATTATGAAATATGACACCTATTGGTATAGGAGTATAACAAGATGCTCAATGGAAATATATGTGCGTGCTTTAGAGTTGTATGGATCACATTTAAGCTCCATATTTGAGTGTTCTCTAAGTGTGTTAATAGGGCAACTTATCTAAAAAATAGAAGAACTTGTATCTTTAGATGTCCAGGTTTACCACATAAATATTGTCTCATCTCTCTCGTTCCTTATATTTACTTTGTTTGATATTTTAGATAGGATGGATCTTGGTTATATTATATATTTCAATATATCTTCCATAGAATTTAACAAAAAAGACCTAAGTCAAATACGAGAAGACATAGCAAGAATAGCTGACAAAAATATATTAAACAAAACATTGCAAGCACTAAGAAATATAATCAAGGAGTTTAGAATAGATACAAATTAGAAACAAAAAGAGAGCAACTCAATACCAGAAGAAGCGGAAGAAAAGGAAATGGAAAAAGATGATGTTATACAGGAAATTGGAAGTATGTTAGAAAGAGAGGAATTTTCAAAGCTAAAAATTCCTTCTGATAGTAGAAGCTTAAAAATACAATTAATAATGTAAACTAAACAAATATAATGAGTTCCAAATGATGGAATACCTTTATAAGACTAGATTTAAAAGTACAAAGTTGAAACAAGAAGTTGTCATTTTGTGAGATTCTGTCCAATGTAAGAATTCAAAAGAATAACTAGAACGAAAAACATTAGATCTCAATGCTCACAAACTTGTGAGAATTGTTCTTATGCATGAATTATAACCAAATATTGCTCAGGCAATGGTTGAACATTGGCCAAAAGGAATAAAGTGTGCAATAGTAAACAAAAAAGAAATTAAAATATATCAATTCAAGCTAGACATGAGGAAGACGCAAACTAATGAGTCGTGAAGTATATTAATGAACTGGAAGTTGCAATTGAAGATGATATAGATTTACAAAAGTTAAATGCAATAATAAAAATATGATGTGTACCATGTGGGCAATCATGACACTATTAGATTTATTTCTCAATTTGTACTAGAAGTAGAAGAGAAACTTCTGCAAAATTTTGGTTAAGGATGAGGTGCCAAGTCAAAGGAAACAATTCTGCAGGGTATGGATGATGTGCATGACAAGACAGTCAAACAAAAAAATTGCAATGGACAAAGTTAGATGCAAAGGTCATAAATTCTTTCAAATACAAGAAGGATATAGTGGTTATTGATGATAACAGTATCATTACAAATGTATACAAATGTGGGGCATACGGACACAAGTGATTTGAGTGTCCACATGAAGAGAATGTGCCCATGAATGAGGAAGGAACCACATTGTGCAAGCAAAGGCTCAAAAAAAAGAATGACAATTGTAATAGTGATAAAGAATGGTGATAATCTAATGAGACATTGAGGCATGATCATGTGAATGATGCAAAAAAAAGATTTGAAGGATGATCAATCCTTAGAAAGAAATATCTTCACAGCTAAGTGTAACACTAAAGGTTGGTGTTGTAAAGTTATTATTGATCCTAATAGCATTAAAAACATGCCCATCATGGAAATGGTAAAGGAGTTAAATTAAGCACCATAGAAGCATCCTCAACCAAACAAATTATATTGATCCATCAACTTCATCAGGTCACAATAGAAATGAATGTAGGGTCACATTCAATATAATAAGATAATATGATGATATTTGCATAATGGTGCACTTGTTACTTCTTGGTGGGAATCTCATGTTTCCATAAAAAAAGGTTTGTGCATGATAATAGCAAAAATACCTAAAACTCCAAGCACAGAAAGAAATTTTAGATGTTACTAATAAAGGATTAAAAACCAATAGAATTGTTGTCAATAAACAAAGTTATGACCACGGTGAATAAGACAAGGGAATGTTACGTTATTCTAGCAACTAAGTTAATACAAAGAAAAATTATAGGTTATCAACATCACAAAAAAGTTGTTGGCATACAATGAGATAATATACGCATGTCTGCAATGAGGTTAACCACTTAACAAAAAGCACAATCACTAAACTGAAGGAGCAAAATTCCTTACTTGACCAATGCATAGGATTAGAGTGTTAAAAGGCATAAAGTTTAATTTACATGTTAGCGAGGAGTTGGCAAAATGTGGAATAAAGGAGTATGTGTTCATGTGTTATTCCAATGTTGATGTTGCAAAACAAAGATGGATTGTGCAGAATGTGCATAGACTCTTAGAGTTGGCTAATATCACAACCAAATATAGCTTACTCATGTCAAGGATGAAATATTAATTCACAATTACAATGGCACTAGGGTACTTTTAAAATGTTAGCTTGAAGAGCCAATATCACAATATTTAGATTACAGAGCATGAGTGGAACAATGCATCAAAGACCAAGGATGAATTACATGAATGAACAATTCTCATTTGTACAAAAAAGAGTGCGCCAAGCCTTAATGAGGCTAATAACAATATTGCAACAATGAGGCTAACAACAATATTATCACCATCAGCAAGAACGAGGAGGAGAATTAACAAGATTTGGGTTGCCTAACTAATTAAGGAAGAAACTTTATATCTTGACTACAAGAAATGTTAGTTTTTCAAGAAGGAATCAACATATCAAGGCTCATTGTGTCCAAAGGGGGTTGTACGTGGAGTCAAAGCAAGTGAAAGAGGTTCTAGAATGGCCATATAGTGCAATGCAATAGAAGTGGGAAGTTTTAACAACCCTAGCTTTTACAAGAAATTCATTTAAAGGATTCAATGTAGTATGCGTATCAAGCACATAATGTACGAAAGCACAATGATTTCAAATAAAGCAAAATTGTGCAATACAAATTTGAGTTTAGAAGGCTAGCAAATACAATATTTTGATGACATGTTAAACGAAGCAGAAAAGAATTCAACAAGACATCTAGAAAATTACATTATTGTGAAAGCACTTTAACATTAGATACATTACGTAATGTTAAAGGAGTTCGTTTTTGACAAAAAGCATTTGACACAAAAGTTCATAAATACTTACGAAAATTAGAATCGATGACACGTAAAATGGGTGGAGATCTTGGAAAGTTATAAATCTGCATTAAAGCATAAGGAAAGAAAGGAAAATAATGTGTAGACACTCTAATTAAAAACATGTTAATACAATGAAGAGTGAGATAATCAAAACTAAACAAGGTAAAAATCCATATAATAGTAATAATATTGCAAAAATTGTGGGAACTTGTAGGAACCTCACAATGTCAGGTAGACCCAACCAATAAATCACTTTATTCATAATGGATACTTGTTGAAGAGAAGGCAATGGTAGTGTGCACTAGCGAGTCATCCAAGACAAAGTAAAGAGAGCATCAAAAGACTTGAGAACTACATGATTGTACTTGTAATATATGTACCACCATTAGGGAAATCTTGAGCTCTAAATTAGGAATCCCAAAGAAAATAATAAAATAAGAGTTAAATTATAATTAGTTTTTGAATGATGAAAGAAAACTATTGTTTTAATTGTATGTTTGACTTATCTCCTTATAGATTTACCCAAATGTCAAGTGTTGCACTAGTTGGATGTCAAATTAAATTCTACATCCAATGAGTACCCACTCTACATAGAATACATTGCCATATAGATAAATTGAAAATACATGAAAAAAATGATTGTGGGTCTACTCAAAAGCATGCAGAGTGGCTACAAGAAATAAGTGTCCACACTTGAATTTTGGGTAAACCTATACCGTGATAAGTCAAAAATACAATTAAAAAAAGTAGTTTGATTTATTTTCCCTCCATATGTATTAACCCTGGGGATGACATCATCATCTTGATTCCCATTGGTTCTTTTAAAGTTGATTTTATGAGCACAAATTTTGTTTTGAGGCCAACATTTGACCTAAAAATTCCCCTAATGATTGAAAATGAATGTACGAGAACATTTCCACCCCATCAATAAGTAATTTAGTCATTTAGTGTGGGTTGTTGATTTTTTGTGTAGCATCAAGAGGTATTCCCGCATTGCTAAGTCAACCTAGAAGAATTATGAAAACATAAATGAAACTTTCATTTCCGAATGACACGTTGGCCCAGAAAAGTCAAGTCAACCTAGAAGGGTGAAGGGGCATGTCCCTTCGGTTATTTCACCCCATTTGACTAGTATATATAGATGATGTGACATTTTATTTTCATTATCAAGAAAGAGCAACTAATATTCTCTCTCATTGTCATCTTATCTCTCTTACAGCGGCCGCACATGTGACATGGAGGTCAAGTTTGACTAAAGTTGACTGAGATTCAACCAGACTTTTTGACCAATAGTTTACCTCAAATGTATAGACTCACACATGCGAATTTTAGTGCAGTTTAACAAGCGGCAACCTACACTTGCGGACTTTTACCGCAAGTCACAACTCTGAGAGTTCAGTGCAAGGTTGGATTTTGATTGAATCATGTCTATTTGACCACAAATGACTTTTGGGTATTTTGGGTAGTTTGACCAATGTTGACTTACTATAGTTCGACTAAGCTTGATTGGTATTCCAACTTGGATTATTGACACAAATTTCTAGACAAATTGCCTATTTGTAAACCTTGTTAAACAATAATTTCTCTTAAAGAAAAGTTGTTGGGCTTTATACCGAAATTGGGTTTCCCAAGGTAAAACTGTTGTCTTTATTGTGCATTGCAATGTTTCTATGACCTTTATTGTTTCCAATGCATTTACTATTGATATTCTTTAAAGTGTAATTGCTCAATATTAGTGGCATAGGAACATCGTGTGAAAATCATTAGGAAGTAATTATCTGCCACAAAATTGTATTATATTGTGCTTCTTATAGAAAATTCAACATGGTTTTAGAGCTTGGTTGAAAGAGCAGCCATTAGATTTTGAACCTTTTGCCAAAATAGCACCAAGTTTCAGAGTTGAAGACAGGGTAAATGGTACCATCAACTTCAGATCATTTAAGAACATCATACTCCTTTTCTTGGAAGAGAATGAGCTTCAAAACCATGTGGAGAAAGTTATTCCAGAGCCAAATGTAGTTAAGGAGCAAACGAGGTATAAAAAGAATGAAGCCAATGCTAAGAGAAAATGGTGGATTTTATGAAGGACCACTTGATTCGTCATAGCATTGCATTGAAGACTGCTAAGGAAGTATATGATGCTCCAGTAGGATTGTTTGAAAGCAGCAACACTAATAGGAAGTTAACCTTGAGAAATTGTCTTTGTAATGTCATGATGACTTAAAATAGATTATGTAATCTCTTATCTTATGAGAGTTTCTCAAATCGGAGATGAGCTTCTAACCATTGTAGATACCAATGATGATACAGAGCTTATTACAGTGACTCTCAATGGATTTCTTTCCTCATGGGAGCCATTTATTCAAGGAATCTATGCACTGGAAAAGCCACACATGTTTGATAACCTATGCATTGATTGTGTCCAAGAGGAGTCCAAATTGTTGTCTAGGAATAACTTGCATAACATGTGGCATGAAGAAACACAAGCCCTTGCAGCTCATACAAGGAGAGGAAAAGGAAGAACGAACTTTGGAAAGTTTGGTAAAAAAAATATAGGTAGAAGACCTGTTCCCGTTCAGTATCAGAAGAAGGAGGATATGTCAAAGATCAAGTAATTCATTTGTCATGATTTTGGACACTATGTCTCCCAATGTCCCGAGAAGAAAAGAAAAGGGATAGCAGCATGCATCAACGACCAATGTTGATGATGATGATGAGCATCCACCTCCAAAGAGTCTAAGGAATTCTTTCTTTAGGAACTACTACTAATAGTAGGGATGTTTGGCTTGTGGACAAGTGTGTCATTCTGAGCTTCTCTTATAGATTTGTCAGACAGGGAGTTCACGATTCCCTACAATTCTCAGCAATTTCTTACTTAATCAAGAGATAAGTACTTCATATTTTTTCTCCCTTGATTATTATTATTTTGGATTGCAGGTTTCTGTGGAGTGGTATTTGAGAGATAGAATTCGGATAATCCACAGTGTTCATCTTTTTCTTGTCGACGTTTCGAGTCTAGAGCAAGACTCATCATCAGGACATGATATGCAGAGAAGAGGGAAAAAAGAGTTTGAGATAAATAAGGTGAAGGATGACAATTAGGAAGTATAGCCGACCACTGATCATTGATTATTTAATAAATTAATAAATTTTATTATTTTCTTAAGTTATTAACTGCATATGCCCTAAACCTAGCCTTACCGCTATACAAAGATGAGTTCGAATTAGCCTAATTAACCTAGCTTTATGTTGGATTTGACTTAAGTTGTTATAATTTACATAGATTTATGTTGCTTAAATTTACATAGATTAAGATTTATTCTACAATTAAGTTGTTATAGTTTATATAGATTTACATAATTTAATTAAAATCTAAATTAAATTGCAATTTACATAGATTTATAAGTTGTTATAATATACATAGATTTATGTTGCTTCATTAGTATAGTATTATTTTGTTTTTTATTTTTAATTTAGATGTCTATTGTTTAGCTAACTATGATTAATATACTAGGTTTTTTATGTTTGTTTTATTAACTTAGATAATTATTTTCAGATTTGTATAGAATATTTAACTTAATTATATGATGTTTAATTAATTTAGTTTTATATTGTTTTTCAATTTTGAACCATATTGTTTTAATTAATAAAGTTAATACATTAGGTTTTATATTGTTTATATCAATCTAGTCTATATTGTTTAATTGACCTAGATATAATTGATTTATTATTTAATTTGATTTAAGTATGACATTTCTTGGAGTGATTAATACTAATGATTAACTATGATTAATATACTAATGATTAACTATGATTTATGTTTGTTTTATTAACTCAGATTCTATTGTTCAATTATCCTAGAATTATATTTCTATGTATTGTATAATTATTTTTAGATTTGTATAGTATATTTAACTTAGTTATATGATGTTAATTAATTTAGTTTTATATTGTTTTGAATTTTGAACCATATTGTTTTAATTAATAAAGTTAATACATTATGTTTTTATATTGTTTTATTAATCTAGGCCATCTTGTTTAACTGACCTAGATATAATTGATTTATTATTAATTGATTTAAATATGATATTGTTTGGAGATTTATGATTAAAGATAAGTCTTGGTGGTTACAGGTCCTAAATTCTTACGGAAGAAGGAATATTAAGGACAAGAGAGGGGCCAGTTAAGACAAGGAAATATGGGAGGGAGAAGGGGAATGCAGAGGGGGGAGGGAGGAATAACTTTTTTTAAGAAGAGAGTTCCAATTTTTACTAATGTCCCAGCCTCCATCCCTATTAAGATTACCAGGATGTTTTATGATTTCAATAGCTTCACGGATTTTCCTCTTGAAATGGTGTTCTTCCTTAGCAACGACTTTGGTTTCTTCGAGGCATATGTGATGGTTAGTTTTTCCTACATGCTCGGCTAAGGCAGAAGAGCGAGTTCTTTCTTTACGGATGTCAGCGCTATGTTCTTTGAGTCTTATCCTTACAGACCTGCCAGTTTCCCCTATATATTGTTTACCACATGAGCAGTTTATGACATAAACACCTTTCCCCTGAAGCTGATCCTGGTTGTCTTTAACAGATTTCAAACTCTTTTTTCCCTCTTCTCTGCATATCATGTCCTGATGATGAGTCTTGCTCTAGACTCGAAACGTCGACAAGAAAAAGATGAACACTGTGGATTATCCGAATATTATTATTTTATTTTATTTTTTGGTTGGCCTCTTTTCCTTTTACTTCGCTTGCTTATGATTTTTCTTCCATGGCCTACAGAATGGAGTTTTGCATAAAGGAAGAATAGGTATATTGTGCTGACTACCGATGCAATAACTCGTGTAATAGATGGCAACATCAAGAAGTACAAAGCAAAGTTTGTGGCAAGAGGGTTCTCCCAAAAAGAGCGAGTGGACTACAAGGAGATTTTTACTCCAGTCACAAGATGGTCAGGTTCTTAATAGATTAAGCATTGGCTCGACAAGAGTGATTGATATTTGAAAGGGAGAATTGTGCATATTGTTAGGACAACGAGGATCATGCCAGATAATCGAAAAAACTTCCAATTCTAAGGGAGAAGACAATCGAGCAACATCGAAGGAGGAATCTTCCAAGAGGATGTCATGGGTTGAGATTGTTAGACAATATGCTCAAATACACAAGGTATTTGAGAGTTGTATCCCTTCTATGAGGGGACCATGTCAAACAACAAAATATGCATCAATGACAAAGGGAGCGATAGTGGGAGCATTTGTTTCAGTGTCAGAGGGAGTTGGCCCCAAAGTTCAAGATGAAAGATCTTGGTCTCATGCATTATTTCCTAGGATTGGAGGTATGGCAGAGACTAGATGTGATCTTCTTCAATCAGGGGAAGAACATAGTCGAGATTTTGAGGAGATTCAGTATCATGGATTATAGGTCCATGGCTACACCAATGGTAATTGATCTAAAGAAGTTGAGTGATTCCACTTCAAATTCAGATTTGGTGGATCCCGCAGCATATAGGCATTTGATTAGATCCTTGACGTACCTGAATAACACCAACCCAGATATTTGCTTTGCAGTGAGCACCCTGAGCCAAGTTTATGGTTGAGTTGAGGCACGTACATTGGGTAGCAGTGAAGCATGTACTTCTTGGAAAATCAAAGATATTATATTAGGGTTTGATTCTTATTTCCTCATAATTACTTGTGAGTGTGTTGGCTTCTTTTACTTATTTATTATCTTATCTTTCATCAAGCAATTACCATATTAAGTGAGTATGAAGATCACAAAACAAGGGACATAAGATATAGGCACATGCCAGGGTAAAACTCCCCTCAAGGACTTTCAATAGTATTCTTTGAGACTCTTTACCCTAGACCAAGACCAGACTTTCCCTCCACACCATGTCAGCCTCCCAAATCTTTGACCCCTTCCATCAATTTCGACTAGGTAGCAACTTCCGGCAATAGCGAAAACTTAGGATACTTCAATCTCCCAACCCATACCACGAAACAGAGAGAGAGACACCAAAAGTTCGATTTTCTTCCTCTCTATAGACCTCCCCAAACTCACACTTCTTTTGTCCTCCTGGAAATAGACTTCGCACTTCTCCATCTCTTCTTGACATATCGAACTTCCTTGAGAGTGAGTGGTTCAAATGACTTCGAACTCCTTGAATGTATAGGCTTCTTGTGGGTCGAATGGGGATCCTTAGGCCGACTTGATCTCCCTTAGGCCGACATGATGTGGAGTGTACATAATTCATATTTGACTTGATACAAAATACTTTTACATGATTCGAAAGCCCAAGAAGGGTCTTCTTCGAATGTACAATGTCTCTATAAACTCAATATTAATCCTAGGAGTCCACAATGGGGACTTTGACTAATGTAATTATGACCCAACCATGAAACCCATGCTTTAATGGCACTACAATCTATCCAACCAATCACTCAACAATTTAGGCACTGCAATGCCATGGACTAGATTCCTAACCAATGTAATCTATTGTTAGCACTTCGTAAATCCCTTAAGGCTAAAGAAAGGAATCTCAAAGGTAACAACAAACCACTTGCAGGTTAAGGTCCAGTCCCCCTAACCATGGAGAGGGCTCTCTCGTTGGATCAACTATCAATCAAAAACACTGATAAGATATGGATTTTAGACTGGTTATTAAGCTCAAAGGAAAATGACATACAATTTGATGAAATTGTTGGGAGTGAGAGTCACTAAAGTAGAGGATAATAGCTCATTAGGGCATGCATGAGCCATCTAGATGACAAAGGCAAGGTAGGCACATATCTCAAGTCATTTGTCGGTTATAGTATAGTGAAGAATAGGGGAAACACATAAATATTTAGTTAAATGTAACATAGCATATGATTATGAATTTTGCTACACAACTTCTAACAAAATATTCAGAAGTAACATGACAGAGCAATAAAGAATTTTATCATGTATTAGATCCACAGTTATCCTGAGCATACAAAGATGAATTCAAGACAACAGTTTCAGAAATGGATATTAATTAAACACAAGGAAAACACAGACTTAAGACCACACACCACAAGAATCTTTGAAACTAATAGCAAAGTCTGCTTTGAGCTTTATTAAAAATATTTACATACAGTGCCTCCTCCTCTCAACAATTATCCATCATCCACTATTACATTGTAGGTTTAGCCTTTTATATTATTTTGGCCAAGGGCCAGATACATTGCATTTTATCCAACTATATGGATCAAAAGGTGTGTTTTATCGTTTCTAACAAAAACAGCAAGATTCGGGTTAATTACATGAACAACATCATTTTCATCCTCATCTTCCCATCGTCCTCTGTAAAGTCCCGAACTGCCTGCTATGATGCCAAAAACCCTGCCAAAAATCCTCATGATGCCTTATCGGGTCCTACTGAACAGTCAAAACCATAAAACAAGGCAGAGTACAAAATCATGATTGTGGAAGGGATGTAAACGCCTTTGCCTTAGCGCCTTTATGTATTTCTTAGTTTTGTGACCAGAGGTAAAACCCAGACTTATTATATCGGAGCTTTAGTTGTGTGCCGCTTTGAACTGCGTGGGGGTATGAAACTCTGCGATATGTCTAGCCCCCAAGGCTTAGGTGGAAACTCAGGGTGAAAGCCTTTTGATATATTAAACCCTTTGGCTTGAAAGGGGGGTGATTCTTTATAATATTGCGCTGCATGGGACCATAATATACAGGCCTGGGTCCTTGTGCCGATAGCTCCCAACTCTTTATAACTGTGGGCTAGCCCCCACATCAGAGCTCCTCTTCGGTCGATTTCTAATCGGCAGTTTCAACTTGGTACACAACACGCCTCCTCTGATCGCCAAACCTCGATCACCCTTTTTGCTTTGCGCCCAATCCTTTGGTTCCTCATGTGACCATAAGCCAACCCCCTTTCCCGGCGATTTCCAATCGAAGGTTTTACTTTGATACACAACACACATCCGTTGATTCTTGAAATGTCGATATGTGACATCATCAATGCCACATCACTGCCATGTGTCAACTTGTGAGTGGTGACACGTCTCACCCATTTTTTGCCCCTTCTGACTCTTGAAAATTCCAAATCCACCTGCCACGTGTCCACCGTATGGTCATGTCATTGCTAATGTCACCCTCCACGTGGCCCTTATCGAATCTAATCTATGACTGTCGCGCATCCTTTATCAGATCCAATCTCTTGCTGACACGCGTCCACTTTGGGAGAAGACAGAAAAGGCCCAGCCTTCTCTGTTTCGGTGAACAATTCCTTCGTAAATTTGATTTGGCCTTTCCCAGCATTTTAACACTGTAGGATTTTTGCTGCAATCCCGACGATTTCGAAATGTGATCGCCCTGCCTCCCTTGCGAATAATCAATTACTGACCCCGTCGACTACCAACTAACCATAAACCTCCAGGATGCGGGACTTGGAACCTCTGGGATGCGAGATGTGAGGTACTTGGGAACTATACTTAGGCATTTTCCCTTTGTTTTTTGGTTCTTAAAGGGGAACTTCAAACTGCTATGACTTTTGATTTCGGGGTCCTTTTGGGAAGTTTTATATACCATCAGAAAGCTAATTCTGAGCTACATCTAATGATTTCACCTGCAAGATCATTTGAGCCAAGCATTACAAAAAAATATCCCTCCCAACTTTGGACTAGTTTTTGACCAAAGGACTTCAAGGATTGAATGACATCTTTGACAACTAAATATTTAGGCTATGACACCTACTGATTCACAAGCTAAATTGACCAAAATGAATAATGAGAAACCAATACAATTAATTCCTATTATAGGACTCTAACACTATCCAAGTGGGAATAAGGTGGACTCAAGCTTTCAGCCCGTCTAAGTACCATCAGGCTTGCTAACCACCAAGCCAAACTTACAGATGTGTATCCAAAACAAAGCTCAATATCCAACACCACTTTTTCAATTTCGGAATCCAGACATCAACACAGAGTGTTGGCCTGATGTCTCCCTAGGCAATGCTTCACTCGCAAAGCCTCAACAAATCTCTTGTGTTTCTCCATCATCAATACAATCACCAATATCTACCAAACCCAGGAAGTTCCTTAGATATTCAAACTTCTTAATAGAAATGGCCTTTGTCAGAATGTCTGCTACCTGTTCATCTGTCGGAACATACTTTAACTTCGCAATCCCATCATGCACCAAGTTGCTATTAATGTGGAACTTGTTATTGATATGTTTCGTCCTGGAATGAAACATGGGATCTCCAAACATCTTGATACAACTTTGATTATCACAATTAATCACAATAGGACCCAGAGACTTCTCAAACAAATCTATCAAAAGCTTCCTTAACAAAACAACCTTTTTTCCTACTTCACATGCAACCACATATTTTGCCTCGGCACTACTCAATGCAATGAGATCTTGCTTCCTACCCTGTGACACTTCCTTGCTTCGCATAGTCCTCAAGTCGAGCAGATCCCCAACCTAGGCAGTGTAGTTTGTAGTCTCGCGCCTCCTTTCAGCTGCTTGGAGCGCTAAGATAATGCTACCTTCATCTAGTCACAGGGTCGGACCGCCGGTGTATGGCTTCAGTCGACTCCTATTCACCTTTCCTGGGAAGGGATCTCCATTCAATTTGACCAGTTGTACCACTCCTCCATCGGTAATCTCCTTAATAACATAGGGCCCTAACCAGTGCATTTGGAATTTCCCTGGAAATTTATCAACTCATTATCATAGAAGAAAACCAGGTCATTTACCTTAAAGGTGCGCAGCTTAATGTGTCGATTATACCATGCTTTTTTGCGCCGCTTTTGGACCTGTTGGTGAAATCTAGCGAGAAATCTTTCTTCCTCAAGCTCATCCAGTTGTGTGAGCCTTTCCTATAGGGCTTCGCGATCTATCATACCTGTGAGCATCGCTATGCACAGACTAAGCACAATATATTCCATAGGCATTACTGCTTCAACACCATAGACAAGCCTAAAGTGGGTTTCTCTAGTCAAATTCTTTTATGTCGTTCGATAAGCCCATAGTACTGCAGGTATGCGTAGGTCCCAATCACTTCGCTGAGCATTGCAAACCTTGGTCAGCGCGTCCTCCAGCACTTTAGTGAATGCTTCCATTGTCATGTTAGCCTGCGGGTGATGAGCCGTGCTCTTCTGGTGATATACCTGAAATTCCTTCGTCAGCGCGTTGATCGTCTCATTCAGAAAGTGTGTACCGCGATCACTCATCAAAATCTTTGGACAGCCAAATCAACTCAGTACATACTCAAAGAGGAACTTCGCAGCAGTCGCACCTATGCAATCCTTCACAAGTTGTGCCTCCGCCCAACGAGTCAAATACTCTGTCGCGGTGATAATGTACCTTGCTCCCGTCTTCCCTTGGGGCTGGATAGGTCCCACAAAATCTATCGCCCATTTCTCAAAGGGTTGTAATGTCATATGTGGATTCAGAGGCATCTCATCCCTCTGTGATGGCCTACCAGTCCTTTGACACACATCACACGCCTTGCAATATGCTTTTGAGTCCTGATGGAGGGTTGGCCACCACAACCCTACACATAGAATCTTCTGCGCGGTCGCTCTCCCTACATAATTTCCTCCCGCGGCGCCCCCATGAGCATCCGTGAGGATGTTGCTTCTTTCAAACTCAGGTACATATCGTCGCAATATCTCATCAGACCCCATTTTGTACAGATGCCCAGCAATGACAGAGAAATCTGCCGCGCACACCACTAATTCCTTCTTCTGCTGGACGGTGTATCCTTTCGGGGCAGTTCCTGTCGTTAGGAAGTGTATTATATCCTCAAAATGACCATTCGTGACGCGCACTGCAAATAGTTGCGTGTCAGGCAATCCTTCTTCCAAATTAGTGGGTTCTTCCCCTGTTTCGATGCGCGATAGATGGTCTGGTCCCGTGTTCAGTCGTCCAGGCTTCACAATAACTTCAAAATCATATTCCTGAAACAATAACAACCATCTGCAGATTCGCCCCCCCAACATAGTTTTATTGACCAGGCACTTCAGCACGGAGTGCTCCGTATACATTTTAAAAAGGCCTCCCAACAAGTAGTGTCTAAACTTCTGGAGCACATACAACATGGCTAACCCTTCGCGCTCGGTGGTAGAATAGTTCTTCTCCGCCATGGATAACCTTCTGCTTGCGAATGCAATAGGATGGTCCAAGTCTCCTCTGCCAGCCTCTGTCAGTACTGCTCCCAGCGCTATACATGACGCGTCAAGATGTATATGAAACTTCTTCTTCTAATCCAGGAAGACTAGACTCGGCGCGATGACCATCTTTTTTTTCAATACATCTAAGCTCTTCTTACAGTCCTCGTTCCAGCAGAACGTGACATCCTTTTTCAACAACTTTTCCATAGGCACAGTGATCTGGGCATAGCCTTTGATAAACTTTCTATAATATCTCGTATGTCCTAAGGTAGCATGCACCTATTTCACACTCCGCGCTTCCAAGTTCAGTATCACCACTATATTTGTGATATCTACCATCAACCCCTGTCTGCAAACCACATGACCCAGCAAGGTCCCATAAAGGGACACAAAACAGGGACTTCTTTAGATTGAGCGGATGTCGTATCTTCGACAAGTATCCAGCATTAGGCGTAAGCTGGCGGCAGGGCGTTTCACCAGCCCAAACATAATCCAGTCATCAAAGTATACTTCCAGGAACTTATGAATAAATTCCTTAAACGCAGCATCGACTACGCGCGAGAAAATCGCAGGCGCATTCTTCAACCCAAACAGCATTACAATGTATTGAAAACAACCCCACTCAGTCGCGAAATTTGTCTTGCTCCTATCCTCCGGCGCAGAGAACCGATCAGTGAAGGAATATGCTTCCTAGCCACCTACATTGTCCAACACTTCATCCGTGAACAGAGTTGGGAAAAAATCATGTACGCAGGCGTCATTCAACTTCCAGAGATCCACAAATATCCTTATTTCATCCTTCTACTTCTTCTCTTATACCACCATTGGGCTTACCTAGTCAGATTCTTCCACGGGCTCAATGATGCCTGCCGCGAGCATCTTGTCTAGCTTTACGCAAACCTTCTCCTTATACTTCAGATTGAGATGGTAAGGTCTTTGCTTTACCGGCTTCGCGTCGCGTTTCAACGTCATCTTCATAACACCTAGGTCTTCGATTATCCCTATTAGATCCGTAAACTTGGTAGGGAATAGATCTTGGTATTCGGGGAGCAATTCAACGACCTTATCCATCGTCGCATCGTCCCAGTGGTCTCCAATCTTCGTGACTTTGGGTTCTCCCTCCGTACCAATGTTTACTTGTTTCGTTTTCAGTGGTGCAGTTATATCAGGATTCTCAATCTACAGTCCTTCAACCTTGCGTTGGCCTTCTGTTTCAGGGATGTTAATATTTCACGGATCCTCATCTTCTTCTTTAGCGATCACATCATAGCATTCTAGCGCGTGACTCAGTCGAGTAGCCCACTAAGGATGAATTAGGTCCAAAGGATCCTGCGGTATCCTAAAGATTGCTTCTTTCACCTCTTGTAGCGCCTCATCAATACAGTCAAACCCGTCTTCAATGCTGAATGTCATTATGAATCCCTCGCGCAAAATATCCCACTCACTTGTACCATGGCGAATCTCTATCTCCACGTACCAATTCATCAGGACGACATCCAGGGTATGAGAGAACAAGTGCACCCATTCAGGTTGGGGCTTCTCTCCATAAGCCTGAGCCCATTTGGCCAAGTGCGCGCACAGAGCATCCTACCCATCATACTTGCCCGTTACTCGTACCTTCGGCTTCCCAAAGCGTGTTCTCATCATCCTCCTACATTCGCTCCAATCATCAAAGCTTCCCTTATGCGTACCCCACCATCTTGCAAGCGTAGCGCGCAGTGCCCAGTCCAATGCCTGGAAGCGCTGCTTTTCTGGTACCTCCCTCTCAAATGCATCCAAAAAGATATCTACATCATTCAGGCCATCATAAGTGGGCAGATTTCTTACCTCTGATGACACACAACATAGCGGTCGGGTCATCATGTTATAACTCAGTGTAGCTACTTCAAGTAATCGATTCTGCCAGCGCTCTAATTCTTCATCAGAGTCTGAGGTGCAGGAACTATCGCGATCCCATGTAATTCGTCCATCCGTTGTTGGATTCACCCAATCTTGGTCTCACGCTGTTATCTTATAGATACAGTGCAGATCGTCATCGCGCTCATAATCGCGGACTGGTTCAGTATAGCGCGATCCTTTAGCAACACCTAGGAGTACTATTACGCGGAGCGATTTTTTCTCAAATATCATCTTTCGCTTCTTTAGATTGATTACCCCATTCATATCAGTACCCCAATCAATGTTAAGGAGCGCAAGGTAGGGGTTGCTATCATCCACAATTTCTATTACGTCAAAGTCAGCCAGCGCGCTCGCACCTTCAATATCTACAGTCACCCCTTGCAGCCTCCCCATGGGGATGATCTTCTGCTAGTTCGCCATCCTTAGCTGAATTAGAGACCATTGGAGTGCAAGTCTCCCAATCTGTTCCCAAGTCTACTTTGGTAGGACATTCGCGTCTGACCCAAGGTCCAAAATAACCTAATCCATCTCATACTCTCCTATCTACGCGGTCAGTCTCATCTCATATCCCATCCTTGTTTTATGCTTACCAATCTTTTGTTCTACGCGTGGCTTGCCCAGAGCGTTTTCGACGCATCTATTTATGAGCTCCTGTAACCCCTTCACATCCTTGCTATCGCGTAGTAATTTCATGCAAGTCTCGAGGAAGGTTGTAAGCATAGAAGGGTCCATCTCTTAATCAGGCTTATCCTTGCTTCCCGAGGTGGAGGCCTCACCGAAGCTCTTCTTTGCCTCCATGAATGTTTCACGTGTGCGCTCCAAATCGAACTCAACTTCCTTCGTCGGAGCTTTACGAACCCATGTACTGTCTTCGAGTTGTTTCCCCTTATCATCTCTTGTTGTGATTCCACTTCAGAGCACTATATTCACATTTGCATCCACTTCGCGTGGCTCAGACCTCATCTTTTGCAGGTTCTAAGTCGACTGAGGTGGTAGCGCCCCTATGTCATGTATCCTTGCTATCAGCGTAGGACAGTATTCCGTTTGATCAATACTTGCACGATGGACGTGTTGGGTTAGTACAATTGCGTGCATAGTGTCCTGGTCCTCCGCAATTGTAGCAAATCAATTGTCCCCGACCTCTGCCAAGTCCTCCTCTGCCGCGTCCTAATCCCTGAGAGCTTGTCTACACCATCCCAACGCTCTGGTCAGGGGCGCGCGTTTCTGCCTGAACCCTATAGGCGAGATTTCTATCCATCATTTATTCATAACTTCTGCAATTACGCTCATCATCTCTTGCCGACCTACAAAAGTTGCAGAACAGTTGTTGTGGCATTTGTACAAACTTCTACAGCAAATGACAGTGATCTGTAGCATGTTTCCCTGCTACCTGACATATAGCACATCCCAATGTAGGCCCCGCGCTCGGTCCTGCTTGAGCTTCCGACCTTAAAGGTATCGATCCCCCCCCCTGCGATGTAGTTCGCAAAGACCAGGCAATGGTCTTTGTCATGCCCATGACCCTTGCATTTCAAGCACCATATCTCTTCGCACACCTCGGGCCGAACTGTTATGCCTGCTTCAAACTTTTGATCTCAAGGCAGAAAATTTCAACTGTGCATGGATCTGCTGAACACCCAAATTTGGATCTTGCATTAGGGTTTCATGTAGTCTCATTACAATCTCCAAGGCCTCTACCTGAGTCGTTATCTTCTGTTGTGACAACACAACCCTTAAGTGTGGCAGGAGCGAAGCCATGAACCACTCGCGATGTTGTCCATCTGTTAAGTTCATGTTAGCTCGTGGATTTTACAATTCAATCTTTGATCTAAATCCCAAGGTTTCTCACCTGGTTGCATCGCGATCTCCTTGAAACCCACAATCGACTGTGCTTCAGATTTAGGCCTATTGAATTCTTTGTTCAGCGCAGTCTGGATGTCTGCCACTCTAGCATTCGGGTTATCATTAAAGTACTTGATGTACCAGGTTAGCGTGCGATCCTGCAAAGCACTAACCAGTGTCGCCTTCTTCATGTGATCATCTGTAACGCCCTAAGCTTCCCATACGACTTTCACAATGAACCAGAATTGGTCTGGGTCCTCATTTCCCAAGCCTTTGAACAAAGGCAGCTTCACTGAATTTGCCATACTAAACTGCGGTGGACGTGGAGGTGGTACAGGTGAAGTCGTAGGTGATGGTGGTGAAGTTGTAGGTGGTGTGGGTGGAGGTGGCAGTCACGGGAATCCTTGCATTATTAACTGAAAATCACTTCGCGAGGAAGTTTGTGCTACTCCCTCTTCGTCACCTCACGGAGGTGAAATCAATGGACTCTATTCAGGACCCTTTCTTCCTTCATTCATGTAAGTTTTTCCGTTTCGCGTAGCTCCAAACATCAAGGTAGTTGCATAACCGATTTTTTGCACAATAGCATTTTAACCCAGGTATTCAAAGATTTCAAGTACTTACCTTGCGGACCTTTGAAAAAGCGTCGCTCCGCCTCGTTGTAGCTAACTAAGGTGTCAACCGCGAATTCAGTCACAAATCCTCCTATGACGTGATCGAGCCAATGATCAACGACGCGGGCGATCTTATATCCTTATATGCTTCCGATTTTTGTACTAGCTATGGGGTCCAAACAATAGGACTGTCAACTTTCCACCTTCCTTGGTTATCTGATAGCTTCGTGATCCACTCATATAGCTCAACCGGAAAGGAACAAAAGAAGATCTCGTGGATCTCTATATATAGGTACCTGTCCGGCCACTATTCCTTTATCAGCCGCGGGTTTTTGTTCTCCTGCACCAAAAATTCGTGGTCAGTCCCAAGTTTCTATTCTCCTGCACCGCAAATTTGTGGATCTTCCTATCCAACCAGTCTCTGATCTCTTTCTTAGTTGGATTCCAGTAATACGACATCACACATATCTTATGCAAACTCCGGTTCCGGCAACAAAACCATTTGTTGGCTTATGAGGGCCTGACCCAAGTTCAACGTTAATTAGCCAAACAAATCCCTGCACTACTGGCCCTTTCGGCATCAACCCGTGGAGCGCTTACCAAAGTCTCACCCGAAGCAGTATGGGGTGATGCTGGAACCAAGTTTCCACACCCTGAGATGGTCGTGATGTCGGTTTATTCCTTCTATTCCTGCCTTCGCACACGTTACTTAGTTCTAGGGCTTGCTAGACTAGCCCCCTATTCCACCCTTCAGTACCTCCGCGAAAGGGTATGATTAACCTTCACACAGCGCTAACCTATGGCTTCGGTACTTTCATGTTGCTATGGCAGCGTACTGTGCAGATTCCCAAACTAGCTTAAGTGTCTTACGTATCTTATTAAACAATCATAGTTACACCGCGTAAACAAATGTTCTTACTTGCGTTCACTTAACCAACGTAATTACATACATTTGCGCATCATATAAGCATTATAAATGAAATTCATACATAACATGTCAAGATGCATTTACAGGAACAAAGACACAGAAATTGCAAAATACTTCTCTTTATTGATATATTTCAAGTGATTACAGACTCTATCCACCCTACGCACAGAACTGCAGGGGTCCGCGCATTCAGTTGCGGACTTGCACCTTAGGGCGCACTCAGCTGCAGAGCCTTTACCTAAACTACGACTCAGAACTTAAACTTCTTACTTCAGATCTATGACTTTCTAAGACTTATCTCCATTGCTTAGAGCTTGCTTACTTAGCTCTTTTTATATAATCCCATGGTCTGCGGACCATGGGTAGATCCTTTACAGCCGACTTTACTTTACAATAATAAGGGCGGACAACACTTTATGACTTATGACACCTTCGCGCTCCGTGACCACAAAATGAGGAGACTTTACTATTTTATTACAAAATTCAACCCTAAACATGGGCTTTTAGCCCCAAAACTGTCCTTGGGGGATCTAGTTCCCAACAACATCGTCTAGTACCGCTCCTTCCATCGGTCTAACTGCCACCCCAATCAAAGTCTATGAAGCCAATTAAATTGACTTCCTTACTATCATACCTTAGGTAGTGATGCATAGTGCCACAAAGATACCTCAATATATGTTTGGAAACTATCTAGTGGTCATGACGAGGCTCCAACTGAAACTGACTAAGAATGTTCACTGCAAAACATATATGTGGCCTAGTATTTGCCATATACGTCAAGGAACCCACCAACTGTGGATATGAGGTAGGATCCACGAGAATAGAGTTGGAGCTCCTTAACTTCTTGAGGTTCGTGATCATAGGAGTAATCATCGGCTTGGAATCCATCATCCTGAATTTCTACATTAACTTGATGATGTATTTTCCTTTCCCCAAATATATCTCCCCAGGTCTTTGCCATACGTCTAGACCTAGGTAGTAATGCATCATTCCTAGATCCTTCATCTCAAATCCAGCTCCCAACATCTTCTCGCATTCTTGAATTCTTCGTTCTACAATGATGAATAGATCATCCACATATAGTATAATAATGGCGGACTCATTATTCACGACCTTGAAATATAGATTTGGATCAACAGTACTCTTCACTAACCTAATTCTTAGAAGATATGCATCCATTCTTGCATACCATGCCCTAGGTACTTGCTTCAAGCCATATAGGGCCTTCTTGAGTTTGCAAACATGAGAGTCCCTGTTATTCACATCAAATCCTTCAGGTTGTTTGATGTACATTTCCTCATCAATGGTCCCATTTAGAAATGTAGTCTTAACACCCATTTGATGGATATTCCAACCTAGTGTCGTAGCCAATGAAACCAACGATCTAATGGTAGTGTACCTTGTTGTAGGTGCAAAGGTTTCTTCATAGTCAATGTCTTCCTTTTGAGAGAAACCCCTTGAGACGAACCTTGCTTTGTACTTGTCTATACTTCCATCAACAACATGTTTGATCTTATAGATCCACTTTGATGTGACAACTAATTTGTCACTAGGTCTAGGAACGATTTCTCAAGCCCCATTCTTCATGATGGATTGATATTCTTCCTGCATAGCTTTCTTCCAAACCTCTTTATGCTCAGCTTCCTTGAATGTAGATGGTTCGACTTCAATGGACTTTGTCATATATGCAGCATAACCAAAATATATTTTTGGTTTCTTACTTTCACTAGAGGACCCTTTCACAGCTTCGCATCCTTCAACATCTTATAATGTAGCCTTCAACTAATTTGGCCACTTCCCTATGGTTGGAATAACCACTAATTGAATAGGCTCACATGGTCCTTCTTCAAAATTTGTAGTAGAGTTCTCATGATGAATTTTTTTGGTCTTTACTTACTAAGTTAAGTTAAGCTCTTAATTCCTTTGTCAACCCGGGAAAGTACACTTAGAGGTGCTCACCTAAAGTATATAGATCTAGAAGGATCTAAGATTCTAATGACAGCCTAGTGAATGAAATTAGCAGTGCTCTCTTACAAGAGATCCTTCATTTTCTTTTCAATCACTCAAGCACCAATCTAGATAAAACAAATATTATGAAATTCTGATTGCCTAAGTAACAAAAACAAAGTATTAATCATTGGTTAAAATCCTAACATTCCCTTACAAGAATATTGCTCAATAGAACTTTTCCCAATCATAACAAACCAAAGTAATTACAATAACAAATTAAATCAAACAGTGAATAAGATGAGTAATGTTGCAAACCAATAACAGTTGAATCTTTTTACAAGAATCACCATTCAAACTGAAAATTGAATTTAACAACTACAATTTGAATCACTTGGAAATAAAACCAGAACTATCTTCAAAGTCAAAGCCATTAAACAAATATGGAAATTGTATGACAGCAAGCATATATATCAATTTCAAGATTAGTATTGGTTGAATCCTTTTACAAGGTTCTTTTCACAACGAATGCAACCTCTTTTCAATTGATAACTCTAGTAGCATAACCTTTACTTCTGCACATAAAATAACTTCTAATTTTCGAATTGGAATATGCAACTAGTAAGGAAACTTGAAAACAGAGTGTACCATCGTAGTGATGAGGGCCCTTCAACACTTCACATGCACACTATAAAACGATTAAAAAGAGTGTAATCACTGGATCTTGAGACATAAACTTGATGATGAAGTCTGTATTAAGTCTGGAATCAAAAATGCACAAACTGTACTTTCATATGTTCACAATCTAGCTCTAAAACATAGTCTTCTTCCATAGCTTATTTATCATGAATCCTATAACAAAAGAAGTTATTCCTCCTCCATATTATCCTAACAAAATTCTATTAATTACATCCAAGAAGGTCGAAATTGAATCAGTTCCTTCATTTATGCAAAAATTCTCAAAATAGAAATTATTCTCTTCACAAAATCTGGAAATCTTGCTGAAGTGGCTAGGTTTGACCAGCGTTGACCAGACACTTGTTTCCTTCAAAACTGAAAGTGGATAGGTGATCCACCATCCGTGTACATTTTACTTCATGCCCACAATCTTCAAATTCGCTCACCTGTTGTGCAACATGTCAAACAATGGAGCATTTACAGGAAGTCACAACTTCTTGTAATTTTCTGAAAAATGTCATTTTTAACATAATAATTTCAAAAATTAATTTCAAGCTAAAAATAATGATAATGACATCATATCATTTAGTTTCTAAGGATTATAGCTAGAATATGAAGGTTAAATGGTCAAAAATGATAGTCAAAAGAGGATTTTAAGCGGAATGGATAGTCATAATTTGATACGAACATAATTTCTTCTTCTTCAATTACGGGAACTTCTTCGTCATCAGAATCAATAGGAATATCCTTTAATTTCTTGTAAGCTTGATTTTCATCAAATATGACATCCCTGCTTACTTCAATGTGTCTTCCTTCCTTTATGTAAATTCTATATGCTTTCGAGGAAAGACTATAACCAACAAATATTCCCTTGATACTTATCGGTCCAACTTATTTCGCTTGTCTTTGGGAACATGGATATATGTTGGACTTCCAAATATACGGAGATGATCCAGACTCAACATCTTCCCTATGAATACTTCTTTAGGTGTAGTATTATCAAGCCTCTTATGAGGACTTCTATTTTGAATGTACACGGAAGTCATCATTGCTTCACCCCATAAGAAATTTGGTAGATCTTGATCAAGGAGCATTGTTCAAATGCCTTCGTCAATTTTCCTATTATTCCTTTCGGCCAATCCATTTTATTTGGGATAGTAGGGAACAATGAGCTCCCTCTTAATACCTGCATCCTTACAATATGCAATTAACTCTTTAGAAGTGTATTCCCCACATTATCAAACCTTAGAGTCTTTATCTTTCTTTCAGTTAGGGTTTCCACTTCAACTGTGAACTCCTTGAACTTATCTGTTGGAAATACTAAGAGGGGGGACGAATCAGTGTTTCTTTTCAATTGTTATTTTTACCAGTTAGATCACTTATATTTAGAACACAAAATGAACAATGAGAATAAATGCTTTTATTAATTTTTTTCTTTATAATAAATAAAGTACAATATATGTAGGGCTCCAACCCTAGATGAAGACATCAATCTTCAATCTCCTAGGCTCCAACCTGTATTTGTCAAGCACCGACTTGGACTTCCAAGGCTCCAACCTTGTCAATTTTGAGGCACCAACCTCAAGGTCTCCAACCCTATATCTGGTTCAATTTCTAACCTGGTTTCTTGAGGACTCCAATCCTTTAGGGCTCCAACCCACGGCTTCAACTCGTAAAGATAAGTTTAATTGTTCTTCAAGGCTCCCAATATCTTCTGCAACCAACTCTGATAGTAATATTCACCTTCAACAATGCCCTTGATCTCCAAAGCACTTACTTATCAATGACAACTTTGTCTTATCAAAAGGTCTCCACAACTCTTCATGTTACCCAAACAAAACCTTTTCAACGTCACCTCATGATGGCTTGAATGTATCATGGTCTTCAAAGATCTCCACAAATTTTCAATCTGTTGCTTCACAAAGTTCTCCAACTCTGCGTTATTTTGTTCTCAAGAGAAGACTTCAACAAGCTCTACTTGTCCAATCCCAATAAATCAACACTTCAACCATGACAGCGTCAACAACGAAAGCTTCGACCACAACAACTATGACAACTTCGACCAAGGCAACTTCTTTGCTCCTAGCTCGAACCTATGGGAGACTATTTAACCCAAGAATAATTCCACAAACATGTATTCCTTGCTTTTCTAGGTTGCGGCTACTTCTCTACGTCTTGTCTTGTCTCCACCGAAAAATCTAAGCTTGAATGGATGAATTTAAGCTTATACTTATAATGGTGTTTCCATATTCTGAAGGGACGGGTCTCTTTGCCAAGGGTTATGAGCCTACTCAACTCGGTCGGTTTGACAATTTTTGACACATGCTAATTTCAAAAATTGATTTCTCTTCAACGGTAAGGAATTAGGAGGCAAGTGAGTACTCATTGGAAAGCTTATGACCTCCTCTATAAGTTGATATAGTATTCCCTTCAAGATATGGCCTCTAATGATGGAAATTTAATTTTTCTTTCATCATATGCATATTTTTCCATAACATCCATATTAAAGAATTTATTTTATGGAATTAGAGCTTCAAGTGGATTAGAATTTTTTCACTATTTTGACATGCTAGTGCATGTGATCTTCATGCATTAGGATTGCATACAAGGACTAGGGTTTCTTTAACATATTCATACATCTAGGGTTACTAGATTAGGGTTTCATCACATGGGCATTAGGAGCATCATTCAACCAGCCTAGGGTGCCTTTTCAATATGTCTTCATGGGCATCTTCAACCAGGTAACTTCTTGCTTAGGGCATCTCCAACAAAGCTTGGACAATGCATATAAGGGCAAGTTATTGGCTTGCCATCATTAATAACCGACATGGCTAGCTTCAACAATGCAAACATGATATCATAATGGCATCATTGTTGGCGCTTCGTTATGGCCAGTGCATCTAGAATTTCATTAATATACACATGCACCTAAGGTCTAGTCAAGTAGTTAGGGTTTAGGTCTCCTAACATTTGCACAATATCTAGGGTTTGTTTCAACAATTCAACAATGATGCCATCAGTGTCAACTTTATTCAACATTATCAAATACTTCATCTTTAGTTTTGAGTAGGTAGAGCCATGTCTTCCTTGAATGATCATTAATGAACGTTACATAGTAGAGATGACCTCGAAGTGATTTGTCAGACATGGGCCCATGGCTTTCTAGTATGCTTCCCCAAAGAGAATCGCTTGCACACACCTTCATGATCTAACTTCATATCAGGATTACCATGAACCAGTGGACTAAGAGTAGGGATGACCATTATAATGAAGATGACCATTCCTTCGATGCCATAGTTCAATGGGACTTATTTCCATATGAACCAAAGCTTGAGGAGATGGAGTGATAACCCAGTAAAGACTTCCTTCACGAACTCCAATAACCCTAGCTTTGTCAATACTAGAGTTCTTTCCCCAAACCAATACTTTTCCATCAACAAAAGCAATCATTTCCCCTTTATCTTCTAAACAAGAAATAGAAAGTAAAACTTTTTCAAACCTGGAACACAGAAAATGTTGTTGAGATGCAGCTTCAATCCATTATCCAGCGTCAATAATGTAGATCACGGGCCTCTAACAAAATAGCTTTTGTTGTCACCCAATTCCACTACATGAGAGGATGACTCCTTTGATAGCGTGTGAAGTTGCTTGCTTTCACCTGTCATGTGTCTCGATGCTCCACTATCAATGATCCATGCTTTGTCATCAGTAAGAGACCCTGTATGGGCAGCCAACAATCCTTGACTCTTGACTTTGTTGAATAAGTAGTATAAGATCTTCTTCATCCATCTTCCACAAGTGTTGTAACCCAATCTTATGTAGTTCACCAAAAAGGGAGAATCCATGCCAACAAAGTGATCTTCGACTTCTCTTGACCTTAGCTCTAAAACCATGTTGAAAATTAAAGATATTATATTAAGGTTTGATTCTCCTTTCTTAATAATTACTTATGAGTGTGTTGGCTTCTTTTACTTCTTTATTATCTTATCTTTCATCAAGCAATTACCATATTATGTGAGTATGAAGATCACAAAACAAGAGACACTATAGGCACATGCCAGGGAAAAACCCCCATCGAGGGGAAAACCCAGTCAAGATAATTTTTCCTTTCAATAGTATTCTTTGAGACTCTTTACCCTAGACCAAGACCAGACTTTCCCTCCACACCATGTCAGCCTCCCAGATCTTCGACCCCTTCTAGCAACTTCGACTAGGCCACAGCTTCCGGCAACAGCGAAATCATAGGGTACTTCGATCTCCCAATCCAAAACACGAAATAGAGAGAGAGAAAGACACCGAAATTTTGATTTTCTTCCTCTCTATAGACTTCCCCAAACTCACACTTCTTTCGTCCTCCTGGCAATAGACTTCGCACTTCACTAGCGCTTCTTGACATATCGAACTTGCTTGAGAGTGAGTGGTTCAAATGACTTCGAACTCCTTAAATATATAGGCTTCTTGTGAGTTTAATGGGGGTCCTTAGGCCAACTTGATCTCCGTTACGCCGACATGATGTGGAGAGTAGCCGACTTAATACAAAACCCTTTTACATGATTCGAAAGCCCAAGGGTCTTCTTCGAATGTAAAATGACTCTATAAACTCAATATTAATCCTAGAAGTCCACAATGGGGACTTTGACTAATATAATGAAGACCCAAGCATGAAACCCATGCTTTAATAAGTCATTATTACAATAATAAAAATTATTTTCTTTATTCTTTTCACAAGTACATTACATAAGGACTCAAGCAAATTATTGAAGACCGAACATAGTTACATTTTAGAACAGTGTTGAGGTACCTGCAAGGTATAGTATGATATGATCTAAGATATGCCTCAGGTGGTGAAGTGAGGATATATGGATATATAGATTTTTTTGGGGAAAGAGGACAAATGATAGAAAGAGCTCCTCAGGGTGCTACTCCAGCAAGAAGCAAACTTCGGTCACACTCAGTACAGCAAAATCTATTGCAATGAGTGCCATAAGTCATGAAGCAGAGTGACTTCCGAAGTTATTTGTAAGGTTATTTGATTCAACCAAAGCACATTTCTCCTACAGAAAAGCTGTTGGATTTCCTCTCAAGGTTGGGTTTCCTAAGGTAAAATTGTTGTCTCTATTGTGCATGGTTGTCTTTCTATGATCTTGATTGTTTTCGTTGCATTTATTGGGGTTTGTCCCTGGCTAGTGCATTTATTGCAGTTTCTCATTCCACATCCAGATTAAATTCCATTCCATCTGATACATGGTGCAGAAGGGAGCAAATTAACCCAAGTGCATATCCACATACGAGCAGATTGCAAACATTTTCACCAAGCCTCTATCTAGAGAAAAGTTTGTATACTTCGGAGACAAGCTTGGCACGATGCAGAATGCCTCCCACATTGAGAGGGAGTGTTTTGATGTCTATAATGTCCCCTAATAATAATAATAATAATAATAATAATAATAAATAATATAATATAATATAACTTCAAAATATAAGCAAATAAATAATAAACAATAAAGATAAGATAGTAATAGTAAATATATAATAAATAATGAATAAATATAATAACAACAAATAAAAAAATAGTAAATAACAATATTAGAGTTCTAAATAAGTATATATAAAAGTAAACTATAAAATAGTATGTTAAAATTAGGTATGTTCTATGCTTAGAGCAATTTATTTCAATTTTCACAGTTAGCTCAATATCTTTTCCAGATTAGCAATCACATCAGCATTAAAGTAAACTACAGATAGAACATAAACATAAATCACAGAAGACAAGCCAAGACAAGAGGATACAAGATGTGGCGCTAGCCAGGGACAAACCCCAATGTGGGGAAACCCTTGATCAATTCTTCTTATATGTTCTTCAATAGTTCAGCAGAGAGAGAGAGATAGTACGTTTACAACAGAAGTCAACACTTTGACTTATCTAGATAACAGCATTGATCATCTCTCAGAATATTATACATGAGATCAGTTGAAGACATGCTGCTTCAACTGATTCTCCAAGGTGACTCCTTCACCTATCATTGTGTTGCATTTCGTCATCATGAAGCACCTCATCGCGCTACACCATGCTGCACCCATCATCACTATGTTGCATCTCATCATGCTTCATTAATCATTACTGTACCCATCATTGTACTGAATTATGTGCCATTGCTGCACCATGTTGCCATACCGACCTATGTGATGGCTGCATCTTGCTTACTCGTTGTCCCTAGCATGCTTGTTGTCCTTTGCATGCTTGTTGTTGTACGCTAGTTGTCCCTTGCATGCTAGCTGTAACATTGCATGCATGGTGTATTTGCTGCTAAGTACCATACAACTGTCCCAATGTTAGTTAGTTGTCCCTTGCATGTTGCTCTCATTCAGAGACAGATGCTCAAGTCATTCTGGCATTTTCGGCAATTTCGGTTGTTCCCGACAATTCCGGCAGTTCCGGCTATTCCCGGCAGTTCCAGTTTCTGCCCTCTGCATCAGCCTTCCTGGTTGTTCTCGCTGTTCCTAGTAGTTCCGGCTATTCCCAGCAGTTCCGACAGTTCCGGCAATTCTGGCTATTCTCGACAGTTCCCGGCATTTCCAGCTTTTCCCGACAGTTCTGACAATTCTAGCTTTCCTCGGCAGTTTTGGCAATCCCGGCTATTCTCGACAGCTCCAACATCTGCCCTCTAGATTAGGGCAGTGTTATCCCTTAGGATCTCTCCTCCTACTAAAACCCAAAGACAAGTAGAGAGGAAAAGATCCCAAGTTTGTTGAAATGACTTGAAGGCCACCTCTATTTATACTAAAACGTTGAGCACAAGTGGGGTTTATTTGGTTGTTAGCCGACCTTGATAAATTGTCCCATAACAAAAATAAATTCATATCTCCATGAATACTTATCGGAATCGGATGATCTTTAGATCAATCCTACACCTCTCGATGAGAGGGATATAAGAAAAATATCATCTTCTATTAATAAGATGACGCACATGGAGTTTGGCCCTAGCTGCCAATTTTAACACTCCCTCCCAACTAGGGACAACTCCATCCGCTAATCCATATGTCCGACTGTACTATCTCTACCATCAGTGCCATGCATTGCTCTGCTCTGTTCAGCCCTACTTTGCTCTACTGAACCATGAAGAAGAAGAATTGATCAACAATGTCTAATACCATTCTCTACTGACCGAAGGTCAGTTTCATCTGAAGAGAGTGCCACATCACTCTTATTGGCTCGAAGTCAGTTTTATTGATCTTATATAAATATCACAAGAGAGTGTCTCAAATCACTCATACTGATCCCAAATCAATGGAGGTCATCCTAGCATAGGGAGTACGGTAGATACATCGATGCGTCCATCGATAGTACTACTATGGTCCCTAACCCCATTTCCCTGCGTATTGATCAGATGAGAGGTACTTCCTATGAGTCCCAGACTGCATGAGAATGCCTCGACAGGAGAACTAATCATCTTGTCCACAAGAGAATGAATCATCCTGCCCCACAGTCACCACGGGAGAACTAATCATCCCGGTCCACAGGAGAACTAATCATCCTGTTTCATAGTTGCCACAGGAGAACTAATCATCCCGGCCCACAAGAGAACTAATCACCATGTTCCACAGTTGCCACGGGAGAACTAATCATCCCGGCCCACAGGAGAACTAATCATCATGTTCCACAGTTTCCACAGTAGAACTAATCATCCCGGCCCATAGGAGAACTGATCATCCTGTTCCACAGTTGCCACGGGAGAACTAATCATCCCAACCCACAGGAGAACTAATCATCATATTCCACAGTCACCACGAGGTATCACAAGGGAAGGTTGAACATGTCAACTTGTACATATCGCACCACCAGGGGAGGGTGAGTCGCCCTGTGGTTGTATGTTGCTCCAGTAAGTACCCCAAGCCCCCAAAGCTCCCAGAGCTCAATGCATGCAACATGCAGGACCCTTATAAGAAGGTCCCTCAACAACTCCAAGTCATTCAGGAAAGTCACAGATTTGACCTTTCCCCGGGGCTTTGACAAAATCTCTGCAACATGTACTTCAGTCTCAATGCGATGGAGCCTCCTCACTCATCGACTTACCATATCCCAAATAAGGCAGTATATGATGTCTATCTGCTGGAGCAATCATCGAATACAGGATTCCTCAATAATCGAATCCCCCCTCTGGTTGTCACAAAGAATCACAGTGGTATTCATCATGTGTACAAACATCTCACTTAAGAGCTTCTGTAACCATGCAGCTTCACACGAGATCATACTCGTAGCTATGTATTCGGTCTCGGCGGTGCTTATAGCAACCAATTTCTGCTTCCTACTCATCCATGATATCGAAGTAGAATCCAAAGAGAACCAGCACTGAGAAGTGCTCTAGTGATCCTCCACACTGCATGCCCAGTCAACATTCGAATAATCATATAGTTTCATATTTTCGACAATGTATCTCAATCCATGAGAAATTGTGCCCCAAAGATATCTCAGAAGATTCTTGGCACCAATCCAGTGAGGCTCAGCCAAATATGAGCTCACCATGCTAATTGCAAAACATTTATCCGGACGGAAGTTCACCAAGAACATCAACGCGAATGAGTTTATGAAACTCAAAGGCATTTCCAAAATCTGGTCTGACATCACTACCATAAAACCTCTGAAAGTTAAGATCCTCGAGGTAGTCACGGGCTTGCAGTTTATCATTCCACATCCGAAATCCAACTCCCTCTTACTTCTGCAAATGAGAGTGTCTCCACCTGTCAGAAATAGGTCATCCTCATAAGGTGCTGGTATGAGAGGTTTATCATCCACAACCTTCAAATGATGGTTTGGATCGACTTCACTCTTAGTGAATCTCAACTTCATCTAACAGCTATCAATCCTCTCATACTACACCCGAGGAGTTTTGCTTCAAGCCAAGAGGGCTTTCTTCCACCTACATACGTGAGATTCCTGATCATCAATCTCAAACCCCTCGGGTTGTCACAACCCTGTGGACCTGCTACATGAGGGGTATGGTCCCCTTGTAAGATTTTCCTTCGGTACATCTCAAAAATGTACTTTCATGCTCTTTTTGAATTCAGGCATCCCTATCACCATCTGACTCATAGACCTCCGGTGCTATGTGTCAATGGACATGGTCCCCAGTGGACCTCCTACAACTTGAAACAACCTTGAACTCAAAAACATCTTTGAAAAATCTATTTTCAAACACGTACCTTTCCATCGATGAGTGCCACCTTGTAACCTTTGACTTTCGTCTCTACCAAATTAGAGAGTGCACCCTTCTATTTGAAGTGCCTTGAAGCACTACAATCAATAAGCCAAATTCCCAGAGAATCTGAAGGAGAGGGCCAATACAAGATAACGCTTCTTTATCTTATCAAAAACAACATTTGATTCTTCATACCTGGGGTTCCTTGCTTTCTTTGAAGAGTCGGCCATTTCCATGATGACCTGCATTACCTGTCATCGATTTGATCATTGAAGATGTCCCTGGAATGATTGTTATCTTCATCAAGAGATGTGTCTCTGCCATTCAGACACTCCTTCGCATATTGGCCGAACTTATTGCAACCAAGGCATCTGCCTTTCCTTCCACCCTTAGATCCGGACTTACCAACGAAGTGATCTTTAGGTAGGCCATCAGAAGCTTCTGTTGCGCTATTCTGATAATATCCTCTGCTCCGACTTCACCCTCGGTGAATTTGAAGAGGGATGAGAAATCCATTGATCCTTTTGTTCTTTCCCAACTATCTACGGTGATTGCTCTTTCACTCTTGCTTGGGCATTGTCTTCACCTCAGCTCCGATACCATGTTAAAATTAGGTATGTTCTATGCTTAGAGCAATTTATTTCAATTTTCACAGTTAGCTCAATACCTTTTCTAGATTAGCAATCACATCAGCATTAAAGTAAACTACAGAGAGAATTCTTCTTATATGTTCTTCAATAGTTTAGCACAGAGAGAGAGAGATAGTACGTTTACAACGAAGGTCAACACTTTGACTTATCTAGATAAGAGCATAGATCATCTCTAAGAAGATTATACATGAAATCAGTTGAAGACATGTTGCTTCAACTGATTCTCCAAGGTGACTCCTTCACCTATCGTTGTGTTGCATTTCGTCATCATGTTGCACCATGCTGCACCCATCATCATTATGCTGCATCTCATCATGCTTCATTAATCATGATTGTACCCATCATTGTACTGCATTATGTACCATTGATGCACCATGTTGCCATACTGACCTATGTGTTGGTTGCATCTTGCTTGCTTGTTGTCCCTAGCATGCTTGTTGTCCTTTGCATGCTTCTTGTTGTATGCTAGTTTTCCCTTGCATCCCAGCTGTAATATTGCATACTTGGTGTATTTGCTGCTAAGTACCATACAATTGTCCCAATGTTAGTTAGTTGTCCCTTGCATGTTGCTCCCCTTCGGAGATAGATGCTCGAACTGTTCCAACAATTTCGGCAATTTCGATTGTTCCCGACAGTTGCGGAAATCCTAGCTATTCCCGTCAGTTTTGCTTTTCCGGCAGTTCCAGCTTCTGCCCTTTGCATCAGCATTCCCGGCTGTTCCCAACAGTTCCGACAGTTCAGGCAATTCTGGCAATTCCAGCTATTCCCGATAGTTCCAACAGTTCCGACTTTTCCCGACAATTCCAACATTTCCGGCTTTTCCCGACAATTTCGGTAGTTTCCGCAATTCTGGCTTTTCCCGACAGTGCCGGCAATTCCGGCTATTCCCAGCAGTTCTGGCTTCTGCCTTCTGGATTAGGGCAGCATTATCCCTTAGGATCTCTCCTCCTACTAAAACCCAAAGACAAGTAGAGAGGAAGAGATCCCAAGTGTGTTGAAATGACTTGAAGGCCACCTCTATTTGTACTAAAACGTTCAGCACAAGCAGGGTTTATTTGGTTGGTAGCCGACCTTGATGAATTGTCCCCATAACACAAATAAATTCATATCTCCATGAATACTTATCGGAATCAAATGATCTTAAGATCAATCCTACACCTCTCGATGAGAGGGATCCAAGAAAAATATCAGCTTCCATTAATAAGATGACCCACATGGAGTCTGGCCCTAGTTGCCAATTTTAATATAGTAACAATAAGTAAAGTTAACAAAAAGTAAAATAAAATAAGAAAGAATTAACTAAGAGAACTATAAAAATAGTTAAAAAAAAATAAAATTATCAAAAAGTAAAAAGGAATAAAATAAGAAAGAAATAAATTAAGAGAAAATTTAACTTAAGTAAAACTTAAAAAAAAAAAAAAAAAAGTTAAATGTTGGCACATGGTATGTGTGCATGTGGTTCCCTTTTCAATGTTTGGTCTATTTAATAGATGATGAGGAAGATGACAGATCATTCCATCATCCATTCTCTTGGGAGAAAAGTGTTGTGAAACAAAAGATTCCCTGGCAATAGTACATTGATTGAGGGTTCGGGGGTGGCCAATTGTAGAAAGATTATGTGCAATTGAGCCTATGGTTGGGTGGAGAGTCGTCCCCAAAACCTTGTTGCGGTTAGCGGAATTCAAGGAGCACTCAACTCCAAAAGCTCAAGTAAGAGATATCGTCAATACATGTAAGTCCCCTTTTGGCTCATATTTCTCCAGTTTTTATGTTCAATAGTTGAATAATTGGGTGTTGATTATTAATCATATGAATTGGTAGATTTAATGCTTGTTAAATTTAATGCTTTGAATGATTGGAAAGATCTTCTCATGAGAAGCCAAGAAGGAATTTGATTGGGTCACTTTGATTTGACCAGAGTAGATTATTGTTATTCACGTGAGAAGCCATAAGGGTTTGGTTGAGCCATGATTATTTGACTAAAGGAGATTGATGTAATTCATCTGAGATGCCATAATGGACATTGCCTACTCAAGGATGGAGTGATCTATATACATGCATGTGAGAAATCACATTGCCTACTCAAAGATGGAGTAATCTATAGACGTGCATGTAAAAAGGCACTACAACATAGTAAGTTCCTGAACATTTCTTCTGAAGGAAAAAATTCAGTTGAAGAGTAATTTGTTTGCAACCAAAGAGAATAACTCCCTTGCTAAGAGGGAGTGTTAATTTTTTGTGTAACACTAAAGGTATTCATGTATGCCTAAGTTGGCCTAGAAGAATTATGCAAAATAAAATAAAAATTTGATTTTTGAATGACAAATCGAACCGAAAAAGTTAAGTTGGCCCAAGAGGCTAAAGAGACATGTCCCTTGGGTTATTTCACCCGATTTGACTAGTATATATAGATATGTGACATTTCATTTTCATAATCAAGAAAAAGCAATTAATCTTCTCTCATTGTCATCCACATGTGCGACAAGAAGATCAAGTTTGTAGGAAGTTGATTAAGTTTGACTGAAGTTTATCAAGATTTGAACAAACTGTGTGACCAAGAGTTTAACGCAAATCTATGGACTCACACATGTGAATTTGACAACAGTTTAACGAGTCGTACGCAGCACGTGCGACCTTTTACCGCTAGATGTATGTTTAACAACCATTGACTTTTGAGTATTTTGGGAAATTTGACAAACATTCACTTGTTGGAGTTTCACCAAACCAAGTTTGATTCGTATTTTGACGTGAAATATTGGAACAAATTTGTAGACAAAATGTTAATTTGTAAACCTCGCTCAAGAATAATTTCTCCTAAAGAAAAGTTGTTGGATTTCGTCTCAAGGTTGGGTTTCCTAAGGTAAAATTGTTGCCTCTATTGTGCATGGTTGTCTTTCTATGATCTTTATTGTTGTCCTTCCATTTATTGTTGATGTTTTCTAAACTATAATTGATCATTGAAATCATTGGCATAAGAATACTATGTGAAAATCATTAGGAAGTAACTATCTGGCAAAAAAAAAAATTCTATATTGCATCTTATAGAAAGTTTAACATGGATATCTTATTGATTATTCACATCAATAGAGGCCTCTAACTAACACATTTCCTCTTATAACTACTAGTCGGCATAATGCGAGAAAGACTAAGAACTTTAGGAACACTTTATTGCTATTGTCATGCTTTTCATGTTTATTTCTTTTTATATCATTTGCATCTCCTTCTAAATCACGCTCCTCTCCTCTCTTACTGCCCTGTTTCTTTCTCATATCAACTCTTTCATTTCTTCTATCATGTATTCTCTGCTTCACACATTCACATTCACTTCGACTTTGCTTTTTTATTAAACTATTCATAAATCAAGATTTTAACAAGCATAATAAAAAGAAAAAACATTCTTCATGTAACAACAATTTTGTACATTCTCTCTTATTCAAAGGTAAGGAAACAATGAGAGAAAAAGAATGTCAAAAGCATTAAAGAGAAAACCATATCTCACGAATCATTAAGCTTTAGATACTTGTCTCCGTGTTTCATATCTCCAAACCTCATTTTTCAAACCTTAGCTCTAATGTCTAATCAACACTAAACAACAATTAATATCTCTCATCAAAATGTAATATACAATATTCTCGACATACTCATAAGACTTATTCATACATATCTTTATTCAGAGCTAGTTGTGACTTCAATATCGAAATAGCATTCCAATTTCATCTACCCTACATCACTTTTTTCAGAGGAAAAATCGAACTTTTTATTAAGACAATAAAAAGTTACATATGTAGATGCAATTAAGCATTTTGTACACTGTGAATCCACCACAAAACAAGACAAAACCACAGCAGCATTGATTGTAGCAACACACTACTTAGTCCCAAATACCCAAAAAATATCTATGTCCAGTTTCTAGGCCTCCCCATTATTGGAGAAAACAACCCTTACAATAGTTAGTTTTTCAAAATAAACTTGTATCCAAAAAACCATAATATAAAGTCTAAGATATAGTAAATTGTCCAAAAAACCAGATGAACTGATAAAAAGAAAAACAGTAACTATCATGCCAGGATGATCAAAAATTGTATGGTTGTTGATCCAACACACGGATCCTTCCATCCTCGATTTCAGTTATGTGCCAGTCGCCCAAAACCTGTTGCAAACCTTCCTTAGAAAGGTGGTATGCCTCTGAATTCCGCTCCCTGTAGATGTGGCAAACAATTATTAAATCAAAACCCATTTTTAAATGAAAAAATTCTTCTAAGAGTGGAATCAAAATATGATTTTGACATCTTTGTACTTCGTTAAACCAATTTATAACATTTAAAGAGTCACCAAATATTTGGATTGATCCAATCCCCAAATGTTTAAGCCAACACAATAAGTATTTCAAGGATTGTAGTTCTGCATAATTGTTTGTTCCCGAGCCAAGGCCAACTGAAGCTTTGAAAATTGTGTTCATTGACGTGAATAACCAACCCCGACCCACATGTGTTATGTGGGTCAGAGGCACCATCAAAGTATGCCCAAGGTAAATCAGGCTTGATATGTTCTACTCTAATGTTTCTAGAGGTATTTTTTGGAGAAGGCAAAGGAATTAAAGCAAAAATAGAAGCACATGCTGCTGCAATCGAAGAGGGTGATGATGGGAGGTCCTGAAAAATGTCTTTGTTCCTTGCCAGCCATATACCCCAAGAGATGATCAAAGGGATGTTTCTAAAGCTTTCATTTGTTACTAAGTTCCACCACTTTTGCCAGGGTTCCAAGATATTTGCCCCATTCCATGTTAAACTTATCCCTATTAATCTCATCATAGACTCCCAAATATTGTTGATGAAAGGACAACTTAAAAATAGATGGCATATTGATTCTTCCAAGTTTTTGCATAATATGCACCAGCCAGGACCGTGTTTGTTTCGCTTATGTAGATGATCCCAAGACGGCACTTTGTTCTTTAGGATGCACCAGAAAAAAAAGTCTTGATTTCGTCGGACTACTCAATTTCCACAGCAATTTGCACCAACAATCTTGCACCCCCCATGCCCTTCTCACCATTAGTTAACTATATTCATACTTTGGGGAATATTGTCATGTAGGAGAGTGAACCCATCGGCGCACATCTGGACAGTCCTTATCCTAACATTTGTTCGCTGCAATTCTCTTATATAATTATGCCATTCTTCTCCCCATTGAGGCTTTATGTGTAGATCCTCAATTGTTTTCCATCCCTGAGGCCAATTCGTTGAGAGTGCATTTTGCAATCTGATTCAGAGACAGAAAACCTTGGGAGTTTAAGCAATCCATTATCTCCCTACAGAGAGAAAAATCCTCATTACATCCCACCCCTCGGTCAATTCCTATTTTGAGCTTTTCTCCATTTCCAACATGCCAAGCCAGTCCATCTTCCACAATGCTAAATGATTCCATGGTTGCCTTCCATATTGTTGATGCATTTAAGGATTTTTTATCTGTCCTGCGCATCCATTCATTGATGGGGATCGGGTCTATGTATTTCCTTTTCACTACAGTCATCCACAGATTATCCATTGATAATAATTGCCACCTCGATTTTGTTGCTAAAGAGATTGCAAGAGATGGGAGATCCTTTATACCCCAACATCCCCGAGCCTTTGGGTGAGCAATTTTATCCCAAGCAAGCCAAGGAAGTATTGCATCCTCCTTTGAACTAGCCCATAGAAAACGGCTACACACTTTCCTTATCTGAGTGATAATGCCTTTTACAACCCAAGTGAGAGGGATCCAATAGACTGGAATAACTATAAGGACTGATTTGATTAAAAACAATCTACCAATTCTAGAAGGCCACTTAAAACTCCAATGTTTTATACGATTTTCATTTTTTGCCAAAAGCCAATTCCAATCATGTTTCATGTAGGTATGGAAACCCTGATATTTAACGTTGTCCTTCATGGGTTTTGCTTCAAAGGGAAGTAAAGAAAGGATCTTGTTTACCTCATTCCCCGAGAAGCCTTTGTGGACTATTGAGGATTTCTTAGCATTAATACACATCCCAGTAGCTTTTAGAAACAAATCAAGAGAGAGTTTCAACTATTGTATATCGCCCCTAGTTCCATCACTGAACAAAAGGATGTCATCCACAAACAACAGGTGTGTGATAAACATATTGATTGCTACTTCTATTCCTTTTAGCTCACCTCTTCGTTTGGCGGCAAGAATCAGTTGACTTAGGCTTTCTGCCGCTAGTAAAAAGAGGAGCGGAGAAAAAGGGCTACCCTATCTAAGCCCTCTTTGGTTGTGGAAAAAATGGGATGTTGCACCATTTATCAGGACTGCAAAGCTAACATTTGAAATGCATTCCATGACCCAATTGATGAAACTGCTATCAAAACCCAAGTGAGTCAGCGACAAGCGTAAGTATAAGCAACCATATGTCTTTGATAGGTCAATTTTAACTATCAGGCCTTTTCTTTTGCTCCTCTTTATGTTATGCATCGATTCTTGAGCTACCTCGATGGCTTCATGAATCTCTCTGCCATCAAGGAACCCAAATTGTTCCTTAGATATATGGCTTGAAAGAATTGGTTTCAGACGAACAGCAATAATTTTGGCGATGATTTTATAGATACAGTTACAAAGAGAGATAGGCTTGAACTCTTCAAAGGATGAAGGGTCATCAGTTTTAGGGATTAAAGCCAGGAAATTAGGGTTGAAAGGTTCATAAACATAACCTCTGAGTCTAGATTCCTCCACCACCCTAGTAAGCTCTTCCCCAATTACATCAAAAAAATGTTGGGAAATTTCCACAGTTCAGCCATCAGGCCCTGGACTCTTATCTTTCTATATAGATTTTATTACCCCTTCGACTTCACCTTTTGCAACAAGAACCATTAGCATCTCATTTTCTTCCTCCTCTACATATCTAGGGAACCGTTGAGCCACCCGTATTACCTCTACAATTGAAGCCTCATCTGGGGCTCTGAACAAAATTTTGAAGTGATCTCTTCCCATAGATGCCAGTTCAATAAAAGAGTTTGCTATACCCCCATCTGTGCGATTCGTTTCCCAAATAGTATTAGTATTTTTCCTTCCCTTTGTGTAATTTTGAAAGAATTTTGAGTTCTCATCACCCGCTGAAAGCCATATTGATCTGCTACTGAGTCTCCACTGTTCTTCAATATCATTAAGAAATTTCCTTCTTCCTTACTCCAATTGTTTGATCCTTTCCCTCTTCCCCTCAATCTCATACCCATCCTCTTTCGTGCTCTCCAAAGATTCCAATTCTTCGCCAATACGATTTAATTCAGCTTCATCCCTTATCTTCTTCTCTTCCGCCAAGACTTGCTAACACATAGCTCCTTATCTTTTTGTATAATCATTGTACAAAATGAATAGTACATATCCAAGACATGCAATAATCTTATAAATTAAAAACCCAAAAGATCTCTCATCCACATTATTTTAATTAGAAAGAAAAAATATATATACATTATATTCAAAAAATTATACAAAGCACATATCAACTATATTATAAGGCAATTAAACATTATGAGACAAGCAAACTTTAAGCTATGCCACCAATAGAACTATTTAAAAATAGTTTGTTATGCATCCACATGTTGCCTTACCACTCTTTGGCTTTCACAAAAACAAGGGCAACAAAATTGACAATGTTTCTGTTGATTTTCTAGTGCAATCAAGACTAGTACAGTTTTTCAATCTGATAAGTACTTTCAATGATATAATTAGACTTCTTTAGAGCATTTAATCATTAAGCAATTATACATGAAATATTCCAACCATTCACTTTTTTCAATAGAGCAATAGAGATCCCAATAAACAATGAAACAAGAGACTCCAAAATTTAGGCTAGCAATTAGGGGAAGACCCAACAAATCTTTCCTTATGAGAAAGAACTAAGTTCATCAAGTGTACATCAAAATATTCCAAATATCTAACCTCAATAAATGCCACGTCAAATCAATCAAAGGAGAGAGAATATAGTCAATGCTAGTCAAAGTCAAGCCTGCAACATACGGGCCAAATTTCAAACTGAGGTAGCTAATAGAAGCAGTGAAATTTGATCAACACCTCAATCAACAAATCCAGTCAAGTTTCGGTCAAAATCTAAGAGATGGTCGACACTCAACGAGCCAAAAAATGAGCAACCTTTCAGCCAAACAAGGTCAACAAACAACTGCAACTTTCAGCCTCCACAAAAAATCAAAATTTTCGTCAAACAGAAACAAATTATCCCAAGTCAATATTGGTCAAACAGAGGATAAGGTTGGTGAATGGAAAACAAAAATTCTCCTTTTCTCCTTCACACATGTGGATCAAACTTCTTGTTTCCGAACGAATGATGTGAGTTGACGTGATGCCAAAATTAGGGTCGACCAACACTTATTTATCCCTTTCATTGAGTCGGGCCGACTTGGTCAACATGCAAAATATAAATTTTCTCCTCCAGTTTGCCAATGAAAATATTGACCATAGCTTCCATTTTTCAACCTTCACTCTTAGCTAGGGAGGTACTTTTCATTCTCTCTCTTAAGATAGATCTCCCTAACCAATCCACAGGTCTCTCAAAACCAACCCAAGGGAGAGAAAAATGTACAAGTCGCTCTCTCTTTCAAGATCAATCTCCTTGACCAATCCATTGGTCTTTTAGCAATAGCCTAAGTGAGAGATCAGGTGTACAACTCTCATCATAAAGAAAGATACATACCATCCAACACATCCCATAAGCGAAAACCCAATGGCATCAAGGACAGCGCCCAACTAACCATGGGATGTTAGGATATTCCGACACATAGGATATAGTTAAGTTCAACTTGGTCTAGTATAGAGTTAGGTTAGAGTTAGGTAAAGTGTGTTTCTTTACCGTTGTACATTTTGTAACTTACAATCCGACGGTCACAATATGTAGTGATCCGACGGTTCACTCTCACCTCGGTATTACCGACACTTGATCCGTGGCTTGACACCCGATTGGTCCATGAGTTCTATTTAAAGCGCATGGAGGGTCATTGTTCGGGTAATCCGTGCATGAGAGAAGCTTATGTAAATTTTCATTCTTTGATTAATAAATTGTCTGTACCCACGTTGGGACAGGCCGTGGACTGTTTCCCTCCTTGCACTCTGAGGGTTTTAACCACGTCAAAAATACTGGTGTATTGATTTGAGATCTGGTTGTGAGCGGTGTCCTTTTGGTATTCTTCTGTGGAACTTACCCTGTAAATTCCTACATGGTATCAGAGCTATTTGAGGGCCGCGTCCGTTGGTGATCCAAATCTGAAGCCGGTAGAACTGCATGCGGCTGTCGTTTCCTAGATCTGCTGTTTCTGACTGCTTTCGGGCCGAGAGGACTGCTCTGTTGCATTCGGAGCATCTGTTTCAGTGAGGAACCCCTTTCGTTTCACGCGAAAAGGTTTCCGGTAGCCCTAGCTGCGTCATTTTTCAGATCGGGAGGTATACAGTGTTTTTTTTTGCAGTTTACTGTCTTTTTCTCTCTGCTTATTTCGGTTTCGGTTTATTTAGCCTTTTTTTTTTTTTTTTTTTTCCCGGATCCATACCTTTCATTTCTGCGTATGCTCTTTGCCCTGCGACTCTGTGCGATCTGGGCAAATCAGAAACAGAAAGAAAGGATTTTTCTCATGCGTATGCTCTTTTCCCTGCACCTTAGTGTGATCTCGGAAAATCAGAAACATTGAGGAAAATATTTAGTTTTTCGGCTAAAAGCTAACTTTGAGATTTTTTTTAAAAATTTCTAGTTTTTTGGCTAAAGCTAACTTCGAGCCGTAAGGTTCGTTTTTCTTTGGATATTCGTGTTGGGTTTTGTGTTTTGTGTTTTGTAGGGGAAAAGAGTCTTCCCAAGGCAAGCACGCAAATCGAGGCCCCCCCCCCCCCCCCCCCCTCTCTCTCTCTCTCTCTCTCTCTCTCTCTCTCTCAAATCTTTTGTATAGATCAATTGGTTCAAAGACCTTTTAAGAGAGTAGAGGTCTTGGGTTCAAGTCTCCATTTTGTGGGGGCGGATTTTTTCATTCCCGCACATTCGCGCACTTTGCCGGCAACGTCAACAATTTTTTTTCAAAAAGCCATAACTTCTTCATCCGGAAGCCTTTTTCAGAGCCGTTTTTTTTAAAACCGCCTATTTTTTTGAGATCTATCCATTGGACCACTCACTTTCAGCATCTTCAGCTTCAGTTGTTTTTCAAAAATGGAAAGTCCATGCCAAGTCATTCTTGACAGCACTAACTACTTCCAATGGGTCGCCTACATGGGAGATTTACTTAGAAGTAAAGGTCTCTTCAGAATAGCCACAGACCAAGAGAAGAAACCCAAAGATGAAGACAAGGCCGAAAAATGGGAAAATCGACAAGATCAAGCACGTGGCTTGATAGGAATGTCTGTTTCTCCTGATCTTAGATTCCACATTGCAGAAATTGAAACTCCTCATGAAGCATTAGAAAAACTTGCTAAAGTTTTTGGGATTAAAAATGAAATTAGATCCCATCAACTTGAAAATGAGCTGCTTACTTTGGATCCTAATAATTTTTCTTGCATTGAAGATTTCTTGTCAAAATTCAAGAACCTTAGATATCTCTTGGAAGGTGTTAAAGTTAAGAAAGATGATGGTAACCTTATTTATTCCATCCTCACTAAGTTAGGGCCAGCCTACTCTGTATTTGTTTCCACTTTCCATTCTACCAGGGAAGCTTTCATTTGTCAAGGCAAAGACTACAAGCCCCCTTCCTTTGACTCCTTTTGTGATTCCTTAATAAGAGAACAAGAAAAACTCTTACACCTTGGTCTTCTTAATCTTGGAAACTCTTCCACAAAAGCGTTAGCCGCCCAGCAGTATCCAAATTCAAAGAATCCTAAGAAGTCTTATCCTCAAAGGAATGGTCCTAAACCAACTCAGCCTCAAGATGAAAGATCATTTCAGCAATATGATAAGCCCAATAAAAACAAATGGAAGAAGACTGAAAGACATTGTAACTTTTGTAATCGAGATGGCCACTTAGAATCTAAATGCTTTAAGAAGATGGAAGCCTTGGAAGCCGCAATGAAGAAACATAACATCCATCTGGAGCCTACTTCAACTTCAACTTCCGGAACGGCATTTTCTGCATGTCATCGTCAATCATCTCAGTCTAGTTATGCATTAAATGTATCTTCTTCTTCTTCTCATTCTCATGAGTGGCTCATTGATTCTGGAGCCTCTTGTCACATGGCCAAAAACCAAGCCATGTTTTCTTCTTTAAATGATTGTAACACCAAAAATATATATGTTGGTGATGATAGATCTCTTAATGTTGTAGGGACTGGAACTGTTCATCTAGACAATGGTCAGTTCAATGATGTATTATGTGTTCCAAACTTATCCTGCAACCTTCTATCTGTCTATCAGATAACTCATTCAGGTGAAGGTAAAATCGTTGAATTTTCACCTCATGATGTTGTAATCAAGGATCTAAAAGATCCTAAACAGATTCTAGCTACTGGTCTTGCTGATGATTCCAAAAGGTTGTATAAGTTTCACAACTTTGGGTCATCCCATCTTCCCTCAGTATTTGTTGCTCATAATGATGAAGTGAGCAAACTTTGGCATGAGCGGTATGGTCACTTAAACTATCGCTCCCTTCAGCATCTCTGTAAAGAAAACATGGTGACAGGTCTTCCTATGGTATCTTGCAAAGATGGTGTTTGTTCCGGATGTGTACTCGGAAAACATCATCGGGACAGTTTTGACAAACGTGCCTCTTGGCACGCCTCAGCCCCTTTACAGCTTGTGCACAGTGATTTATGTGGTCCTCTTCCTGTTGCTTCATTCTCTGGCTGCAAGTACTTCTTAACTTTCATTGATGATTTCTCTAGACGCACTTGGGTATACTTCTTAAAACTCAAGAGCGAAGTATTTACCACCTTTTTGGCCTTCAAAGCATTCGTTGAAAAACAATCTGGACATCAAATTCTTAAGCTAAGAACTGATAATGGTGGAGAATATGTTAAAAATGCATTCATCACCTTTTGCACCGAAAATGGCATTCAAATGCAACATACTGTTCCATACACTCCACAACAAAATGGTGTAGCTGAAAGGAAAAATCGCACTTTAAAGGAAATGGCTAATTGTATGCTGCAATCTAAAGGACTCAGTCTTAGTTTTTGGGCCGAAGCAATTAATTGTGCAAATTATATAATCAATCGCACTCCTACTAAGGTTCTAGAGAATATCACTCCAGAAGAAGCTTGGAGTTCCATTAAACCAGATGTAAGTCACTTTCGTGTGTTTGGAAGTGAAGCATGGGCCCATATTCCAGATGAAAAGCATAAAGCCTTAGAACCTAAGAGTGAGAAATGTACTTTTGTTGGATATTCTGAAGATGTAAAAGGCTATAGACTTATTCCATTTAAGTCCAAAAATGTTATCATTAGAAGAGATGTAAAATTTGATGAAAATAAATCGGCCTGCGAGCCTAGTCCGGCGGATGTGCCACCTCTTCCCATCTCTTCTATCTTTGAGAACATTTCTTCTTCTGATGATGAAAGCGAGGATGATAATCCTTCCCCACCTTCTCAGGATCCTCAACTTCCAAGATGGGTCCGTGCTACTCGGGATGCAGCAGGTGATCTTGCCGGTGATCCTACAGATCAGCGACGTACACGTTCTCAGTTTGAAAGAGCCTCTTCTTTACTGGCTCAAGCTCCAGTGAATCATGATCCTGACACTTTTGCAGAAGCTTCAGGCCATCCACATTGGGAAACAGCTATGAATGAAGAATATCATTCATTGATGACAAATGATACATGGGATCTTGTTCCTCTACCAAAGGGACGCAAACTTGTTAGATGCAAATGGGTTTACAGAACCAAGTATGGACCAGATGGGAAAGTTAACAAACATAAAGCTCGTCTAGTTGCTAAGGGCTTTTCACAGGTTGAAGGCATTGACTACACTGAAACCTTCTCTCCAGTTGCCAAAATGAACTCTATCCGCCTTGTTCTTTCCCTTGCTGCCTCTTTAAAATGGGAAGTACATCAAATGGATGTTAAATCTGCCTTCTTGCATGGGGACTTGCAGGAAGAAATCTATATGGAACAACCCATTGGCTTCATACAAACAGACTCCAGCCTCGTTTGTCGCCTTAAGAAATCCCTTTATGGCCTCAAGCAAGCTCCTCGAGCTTGGTATGCCAAAATGGATAGCTTTCTTTTAGAATCTGGCTTTTCTAGGTGTCATTCTGACAATACTGTCTACACCAAGAAAGTGGGCAACTCTCTCATCATCCTTGTTCTTTATGTTGATGATCTTATTCTTACTGGTAGTGATCCCAACCTTATAAACCATGTGAAGTCCAGCCTTAAAAAGAAATTTGAAATGACAGACTTAGGACACTTACACTATTTTCTCGGTCTTCAAGTCTTGCAATCCCAAGAGGGTATTTTCCTTTCCCAGTCCAAGTATGCTTGTGATATTCTTCGTCATTTTCACATGGAAGACTGTAAGCCAGCCCCTTCTCCCTTTCAGTCTGGAGTCAAACTTTCAGTCTCTTGTACTTCTCCTGAAGTTGATGCTACCTTATACCGTCAACTTGTCGGAAAACTCTTGTATTTAACCCATACTCGTCCTGATCTTTCCTTTGTTGTTGGCCTTGTTGCTCGTTTTATGCAAAACCCCCGTGAAAGTCATTGGAAAGCAGCTAAAAGAATACTTCGTTATGTTCGAGGTACAATACAGTTTGGGATTCATTACAGTGCCAAAGCAGCTCCTCTGTTAGTTGGTTTCACTGATTCTGATTGGGCTGGTGACCTTGATGATCGGAAGTCTACTGCCGGTTATGTCTTCACTCTTGGTTCAGGACCTATTACATGGGCTTGTAAGAAACAGGCTGCCATTTCTCTTTCGTCAGCAGAAGCAGAGTATCGTGGTGCCGTGGAAGCTAGTAAGGAAGCCTTGTGGCTTCGTCAGATCCTATCAGAGTTTGGCTTTGAGCAGCAGCATCCAACCACACTTTGGTGTGATAATCAAAGTGCCATTCAGCTATGCAAAGATCCAGTCCAGCATCAGCGCAGCAAACACATTGAACTACACATGCACTTCATCAGAAAGCTCATTCTTGACCATGTTCTTGAAGTGCAATATTGTCCAACGGATGATCAGGTTGCAGACATCTTCACAAAGGCTCTCACAGAGGCGAAGTTCACTAAACTTCGATATATGCTTGGAGTTCAGGAAGTTGTCACTAAGGGGGGATAGGCTCTAGTGCCTCCTTCCTTCTCCTATTGTGTCATATTTGTAAATCCTTCAATCCTATCCCAAGTTGTTCTTAAGGGGGGATGTTAGGATATTCCGACACATAGGATATAGTTAAGTTCAACTTGGTCTAGTATAGAGTTAGGTTAGAGTTAGGTAAAGTGTGTTTCTTTACCGTTGTACATTTTGTAACTTACAATCCGACGGTCACGATATGTAGTGATCCGACGGTTCACTCTCACCTCGGTATTACCGACACTTGATCCGTGGCTTGACACCCGATTGGTCCATGAGTTCTATTTAAAGCGCATGGAGGGTCATTGTTCGGGTAATCCGTGCATGAGAGAAGCTTATGTAAATTTTCATTCTTTGATTAATAAATTGTCTGTACCCACGTTGGGACAGGCCGTGGACTGTTTCCCTCCTTGCACTCTGAGGGTTTTAACCACGTCAAAAATACTGGTGTATTGATTTGAGATCTGGTTGTGAGCGGTGTCCTTTTGGTATTCTTCTGTGGAACTTACCCTGTAAATTCCTACAGGGATCAATCAATGAAGCCATATACAATGGTTTCTCAGCCAAGCACATGACCCAAGAGAGTACACTGGGTCCATCTCCCCGACCATAAACAAGGTCTCTTAGTCCACGGACCCAAGGGAGGAATTCCTATCTCAATCCATGACTATATCGTCTCTCAATGAACTGACGAAAGGGAGAGAATCTCAAAATCAGTGTCCTTGACCAGACTTATCTCTCAGTCATCATGACCCAGACTTACTAGCCTCTTAGTCAACTGACATAAAGGAGCGACAATCTTCCTGACCATAATATATGGCCTCTCAGCTACAACAAAAGGAAGATTCTCAATCACATGATATTATACTATCAGTGCTCCCTCTCTCCCAAAGAGGAATTCTCAACAACTCTAGTTTGTTCTCTGAAATAAGCAAACTTCATCCAGGACAATGGCTTCTTCAAAACATCAGCAATATGTTGATCAGTAGGGACATATTCAAGCCTCACATCTACTCTTTGGACAATATTCTAGATGTAATGATACTTGATCTCAATGTGCTTTGACCTGTCATAAAAAATTGGGTTCTTGATAAGTTTCACACAACTTTGATCATCACAATATACAATGGTTAATTCCAACACTTGTTCAAACAAACTAGCAGACAACTTTCAAAGCCACATAGCTTCACAACAAGTTGAACATGCAACGATATACACAACCTTGATTGTACTAAGAGCAACAGAAGTTTGCTTCTTACTAGAACATGAAATCATAGCAGAGCCCAAGATAAAACAGAAACTGGAGGTGTGTTATTTCTATCATCAAAGCTTCTAGCCCAATCAACATCAATGAAACCATGTAGCTTCCATTTTCCATTTGAAACATATCTCAAACCATAGTCAATGGTGCCACGTAGATATATCAATATATGCTTCTCTGCAACCTAATGCACATTGGGGCTCAACCAAGAATTGGCAAACGTGTTCACATCTTAGCAAATACCACGTCTAGTGTTCACAAGATAATTCAGCGAGCCACTAAATTTGCGATAAATAGAGGGATCAATCATATTTGAATCAAAATCATGTATCTTCTTCAAATTTGTCACCATACGAGTGTCCATGGACATGCAGTCAATCATTGCAAATTTCTAAAGGATCTTAATAGTGTACTTGCCTTGTCCAACAAAAATTTCATTAGGCTTTTGCCAAATTTCCAATCCCAAATAGTAATGCACAAGACCAAGATCCTTCATCTCAAATTCAGAAATCAGCTCCCTCTTACACTGGACAATGAGAACTTCAGCCCCTATCAAAAACAAATCATCTACATAGAGTAACAAAATCAAGGGCTCACCTTGAACAACTTTGAAGTACAAATTCAAATCAACATCGCTCTTTTTTAAACTAAGCCTCAACAAATAGCTATCAATGTGAGAGTACCATGCACGAGGAGCTTGCTTAAGCCCATACAAGGCTTTCTTCAATGTGCAAACATGTATCTCTCTATCATGAATTTCAAAGCATTGAGCTTGCTCAATATAAACTTCTTCTTCAATGACTCCATTTAGAAAGGCAGCGTTGACATTCATTTCATCCAATTTCCAACCTGAAATTGAAGCCAGAGCAATGACAGATCTAATAGAAGCATACCTGGCAACAGAAGCAAATGTGTCTTGACAATCCTCTCCCTGCATGTTTGGTTTTGTAGATCAATTTGGAAGACACAATAGATTTCTCTCCAGGCCTTGGCATGATTTCCCAAATATCATTCTTCATTATGGACTAGTAGTCTTCAATCATAACATCTTTCCAAACTTGATGCTCAGTTACTTCTTCATAGGTGGATGTCTCGGACTCAATGATCTTACACATCATTGTTGCATAATCAGAGTACTTCTTTGGCTTCTTGTTTTCCCTGAAGGTGCCACGAGGTGTAGCATGTCCTTAGGCTTCCTTCAAGCTTCTTTCAAGCCAGACATGTGTCTTCCTAGTCTTAGGTACACTGGATTTTGGAGAATCAACAAATTCAATTGGATCATGAGACTCTTCATGGGGATCTCATTCCATAGGTTTAGGTTCTTTAGATTTTGATTCCACATTCCTAGGAGCCACTTGCATCTTATCATCAGAATCCAAGTGTGATCCCTTGGACTTTTAGAACGCAACATCCTCATCAAAAACAACATCCATGCAAGTTTCAAGAGAACGTTGTCCTGGTACATCGACCTTAAAGGCCTTTCAATTTTCATTGTAGCCAACAAAGGTTCCCTTCTTCCCAGAAGGCTCCAACTTTGTCATTTTCTCCTTGGGCACATGACCATAAATAGGACAACCAAAAATTCTTAAATGTTCAGCATTAGGTCTCTCACCTATGAAGACTTCTCTAGGAAAGGCTTCTTTAGGAGTCTTGTAATCCAATATTCGATTTGAGCACCTATTTCGAACATAAACAATTGTCCTCGAAGCTTCTCCCCATATAATCATCGGCAGCTCTTGATCATGAAGCATGGCCTTGGTAGCTTCCATAATGGTCCTATACTTCCTTTCAACAATTCCATTTTGTTGAGGATAGTAGGGAACTATCAGCTCCCTCTTAATTCCATCATCCCTACAGAAAGCAATCAATTCCCTCAATACATACTCTCCCCCATTGTTAAACCTTAAAGTCTTGGTCCTTCCTGTACCATTTTCAACATGTGCCTTGAATTCATGAAACTTCTAAAATACTTCATCCTTTTATTTCAAAAAATAAATCCATGTTTTACAAGAGTAATCCACAATGAAAGTGGCATAGTATAAATGACCACCCAATGATTTATCAAACATAAGCCCCCAATTATCAGAGTGCACAAGATCTAAGATTCCTTTAGATCTACTATCATTGTTAGCACATCATCCTATGACATTTTTTCCAAGAGCACACCCTTTGAAAACCCCATCGTGCTCAATCTAGATTTCAGATACACCTTTAACAAGATCCTTAATTCTCGACAAGGCTATATCATGAACATGAGCCATAGCTCACAAATATCAATGGTGTTGTGTAACAAGGCTTGAATAGACTGCCCAAGGAGATTATATAGGCCTCCAGTTTGTACATCAATGACTTTGGTATATTCAAAAGAGGAATCCTTCCATACTAGAACTTGGCAATCAACAAATGCAATTTTATATCCTTGTCTTCAAGAGATGAAATGGTCAACAAATTCATCTTCAAATCATGAACATATAAAATATTGTTAATACATACATTACCTCTTGATTCCAATTGGAAGGATGATGAGCCGACACCTTTATCTTCGTATTCTCCATTATATTCAAGCTCAACCCTTTGTGTTATCTTATGTTTAACCAATTCAGAGAGATGTTCGAGACTTCCAATAGTGTGCATAGAGGCACCATTATCTATTGAATTGGAGGTACAGCACAATCCTAGATCTGGGTTTGTGAAGTTTGGTCACAAAAGCATTTGTGGGGAAAGAACCCAAGTAGAAAGGTTTTAGACCCAAGTTGGGGTTTAAAATCTAAAAGAAAATTAATATTTCCTAAGGTCTAAGTGCATAAAACCCCTAAGTTCTAAAGGGTTCCTAATAGGAACAAGGAAAGGTTATTTGAAGAGGCCTAAGGGAAGGCTAGATGCATCACGTGAGAGGAGACTCATTTGTACGTAGGGCTACTAGAGACGTAGCAAAGGAGAGGTCGAGCTTGAAGACCGAATAGGGCTCAAGGGAGACCTGAGTCATCCATCAAGGACAACGCCTCTGGCATAGGAACAAACTAAAGTGGCTGCAACCTTAAGGAGCCAAGACTAGTATGGTGAATGATGTGAGTTTCCCAAGATCTGTCTTGGTCGAGTAGGAGCAGATGTGGTCGAGTTGGTTTGAGATTTGGGCACAAAATTATTGGCATATTTATTCCCTGTTGCAGGCCACAAATGTATTGATCCAAGGAGAGGGTCATGACCCTGTGGGCAATTTGTTGGAGAGTCGTAAAGCCTAAGGTCTTGTAGGAAGAAGTGTCGCACGCCCTAATGGACTAGCGCAGGTGTGTATGAGGGTAGCGCAGAATTTGAGGGTATCTTGAAGGCCAGAAATAGGGTATCTCTATAGTTGTTCAGGAGTGCCCAGGTCTAAGTTGTTTCAGCACAGAGAGAGATGTCTTGAGGAGAGGTGGTTACCAGGAGATGGAGGAGTTGTTCAAAGAGTTAGACAGCGTATCAGATGCCCTCCGGAGAACGCTCTTGCGGCCACCAAGTACAAATACAAGAAACATGAGATCAAGGCAAAGGAAATTATTATTGATGGTCTGCGGGATCATTTACTTGTTTATGTTGGTAACTTAAAGAAGTCCAAGGACATGTTTGATAAGCTTGTAGGGATGTATCAAGTCAACAACTTGAACCACATCCTCTTCTTGAAAAACAAGCCCAAAGAAATGAACATGAACAAGGGGGAATATGTACAATCCTACATCATCAGGGTGTCTCAACTAAGAGACCAATTGCAAACTACTAGTGAGCCTATATATAATAGAGAGTTGGTGATGATCACTCTTCAAGCTCTTCCTCCTATGTGGGAAACTTTCATTACCACCATAAGCAACAATAACAAGCTCAGAAACATTTGATGAGCTCGTTGGACAATGCACTCAAGAAGAAGCCAAGATGATTGTCCGTGGAAGAATTCAAAAGAATAAAGAAGGAGAGCCAGCTGCCTTTGTTGCTCAAGACAAGCGGAGGAAAGGTAGAGGAGGACCATATAATTCAAGGAAGTCTGCTCCAACACCCCAAGACTCCTGTAGAAGGAAACCAAGAAGAGACATGGATATGTCAAAGATTGAGTGTTACAATTGTCACAGGTTTGGTCACTATGCTCAAGATCGTCGAGAAAGAAGGGATGCTCCAAGGTCAAGATGCAACGACAATCGTGGCTTCAGCAATAGCAGGTTCAGTAATAGAAGAGATGATTGAGGGGGAAAATATGATAGAAAAAGAAGAGATACTTCGAATGATTGAGATGAAGGCCAACATCCTCAAAAGAAGTCAAGAAATTGAGCATACGAAAGTAACGCATCTACTAGTCAATTTGAATATATTCTTATTTATGTCCTCTCTAGCTCTTCTCCTCCAGACTCGTATGATAGTTGGCTAGTAGATAGTGGGGCTTCTAAAAACTTCTTTGGGTATAAGGAGGTCCTCCCAAATCTAGACGAGAGAGAGACAAGTTTGAAGATCTTATGAAGGGCTTTGGATCTATCGAATTTGACTTAGACTCTTGGGAATCTGTTACTCTTCAGGAAGTGATGTATGTTCTGGAACTAAAGAAAAGCATGGTGTCTATTTCGGCCTTGGAAGACAAAGGAATCACAGTCGGCTTCATCAAAGGAAAAGTCCTTGCCTGGCCAAAGGAATATCGATTAAAAGATGCCTTTACATTGGGGTCTAGAGTTGAAGGACTCTATAGAGTTATTAGAATCCCTCTACTAGCAATGGTCCACGACACTAATCAGCAAAGCGAGCTATGGCACCAAAGATTCGCACATCTACATTATGGAGCTTTTCTGAAATTGAAGAAGTTAGTCTCTAGTATTCCTGATGTTGAAGCTAGACATGATGGAGTATGAACAAGGTGTGCCACTGGGACGAAAACAACGGGACCATTCACCTCTAGTGATAATAATAGCAATGACATCCTCCAATTCATTCATTCTTACCTATGTGGATCGATGCCCATGCATTCTCTTGGTGGCCATCTCTACTACATAACTTTTATTGATGACTTCTCCAAGGAGACATAGATATACTACTTGAAGCATAAGGATGAGGCCTTTGATATGTTCAAGGACTTCAAGGCATTGATCGAAAATCAAACAAGGAAAAAAATTAAGATCTTCAGGTCTAACAATGGTGGAGAGTACATTTCAAATGAGTTCATAGACTTTTGCAAGAAGGAAGGAATCAAGAGGGAGACTATTGTGCCCTATAAAATCGATCAAAATGGAGTGGTTGAGAGAAAGAACAAGGCTATTGTGGAAGTTTCCTGAGCTATGCTCCATGATCAAAAGTTATCGAAGTTCCTTTGGGGAAGCAATAAATACAATGGTATATGTTCAAAACAGGGTTCAAAGGGTTCCTCATCATGCATTGGACATAAAAGCTCGTGAAGAAGTGTTCACAAGTGTTAAGCCTCACATTGGTCATCTCAGGATATTTGGTTGCCTCATATATTTCCATGCGCTGAAGGACACAAGGAACAAGTTGGAAGCCACCGGGAGAAAAGGTATGTTTGTTGGGTACTATGAAAATTCTAAAGCATTTAAAATATATAGTCTTAGTGAATGGGAGATTGAGATTCGCCAAGACGTAACTTTCGATGAAGATATTGCCCTTGGAAAAGCAAGGGACCTTCCTCTGCCTTCTCTGCCTAAAAAGAAGAATGATGATATGGATCTTCTAGAAGGTCCTTCTGTATTTGAATTTGAGAAGCAGATTATTGATGATCCTATGGAGCCCATGGATCCCTTGGACCCGCCTCCAAGTGATCCACCTAAAGAAGACCATTGTGGCTTCGAGATACATTACAAGATGCTCAAGGACACATTCCCGCCAAAACGACTTTTAGAGAGAGCAAAAATCCATGTATGTATTAGGGATACCTTATAGCGATGAGTACTAACATTCAAGCTGATGAGTAGGAAGATGAGTCCTTGTTGGGTCCACATGATGAATGGGATGATTTTGAGAACACGTGTATTGAGGATGACGAGGCTATGGAAAGTAAAGTTGAGGTTGACCTTACCTTTCTTGAGGGTATCACTGCTGATAACTCTCCTTTTGAGAACCTTGAGGAAGGTGATCCCCTGAGCTACGTGGAAGATGACATTGAAGATTATTTCTGCATCGAAAAGGAAAAATGGAAAATTGTTGGGCCTCAATTTTATTGTGCTCCCATTTATGATACTGAAAAAGAAGATGGGGCTCAGATTGGTTTTCCCTTTCTCTCGGGCATTACTTACGATGACATATCCATCGATACCCTTGGGAAGGAGAATTATTATTTTCCTTGGCATGAAAAGGGGCAGTTGGAAGTAATTGATTCTCCTTTTAGGGAAAACCAATTTTTTTATGCCAATAGTAAGGAAATCGATGAGGCTCCTACCTATCCTCCTTATGATTCTATATTCATATCATCTGAGCCTTTAGATTATGATTTTGGGAAGAGAAACCTATTGGATATAACACTCCACCCTCCCCTAAGGAAATCGATAAGGCTCCTACCTATCCTCCTTATGATTCTATATTCATATCACGTGAGCCTTCAGATTATGATTTTGGGAAGAGAACCTTTGGATATAACACTCCACCCTCCCCTTTGCCTTCTTCTTTGTTTCATCAGTGTGAGAGTGATTCTCGCACCTATTCTCATATGATATCAAGTGACCTTGATCCTTTTCGCCTTCCTAAGTATAGTGTCGAAGAAGAACCCCTCATCGAATATTCTTTATCTCTTTGGGCACCCCCTCAGGATCATGATCAATCTATAATCTCCCCTTTCCAGTGTGATCATCATGGACAACCTACTTATGTTTATCCATCTCACCAATTTCCATTTCCTACTAATCATAACCTTGTAGAGGCCATAAAATATGACATAAATGATAAAGACCATAATGGAAATAATATGCTCGAAGTTTCCATCCAACAAAAGTTTATGAGCCTAATCATTGACATCTCAATATTTTGGTTAGAAGAGAGGATCTCATGGACTAGATTACATCCTTTTCTTACTCTCTTCTCAATCGATCATCCATGTGTGGGCATTCTATTTTCCTACGTCCCACCAGCCTTATCACCCATGTGATTTTGTCCACATTCGCTTTAGGCCATGTGATTCTGTCCACATTCGCTTTGGCATTTGCTACATGAGTAATCATATAGGCTGACATATTTATATTGATTTGATGATATGTTGGTTGGACTAGCTTTATGAATACACTTACTGTTAGTTTTGTACAATATGCATATTAAGGTAAGATGCATTGCATGCTAATTTTCATTTACATTAACATCAAATGATATTCTCATGCTAGAATAATTCCATTTATATTTAAAATTGCATTCGAAAAAATATTTCCTTTATGACTCAATTTTATGGGTCTAATCCAAGCATGTGCGATCATGAGACGTCGCGAAAGCATGTTGCCCCATGTCTTTCATCTATGATATGTGAAAGTAGCAGGTCTACGGTGAAACAAGAGAATGATGGTGTTCTCATGACATTCCGTTCAAGCAGTTTCGCTCACTTTTTGAGAGATCAAGTCCTAGTTGAAGCCAAATTTTACCCATCATTTTCTGGGTGATATCCCTAGGAGAAAAAGTTTCTCCAAGATGGTCCTCAACCTATAGCCACCAACCCCTTGCATAGACTGACTAGCTCATTGTGTCGTTTCTCCAAGATGGTCCTCAACCTGCAGCCAACAGCCCCTTGCATAGACCAACTAGCTCGTTGTGTCGTTTCTCCGCCACCTGAGCCAGCGATGCAATTCCTCACCCATCTGTCATGATCATATCTTTGAAGGTGGGCCTCTCAATACTAAAGGTATGTCATGTCATTTGGTAATTGAGTATTGTAGCTTACTTATCATGGAAACTTTTGGGCATGGATTAATGGAGGGATTCAACGGAAAAAGTGGGCTAGGTTTGTGCTCTTGTCCCCGATACCTCTTTTGGATTTTACCCTTAAACCCTAGTCTCATGGGATCTCTTTTACTAGCATTTAGGCTTTAGGGATGGTACTACATGGGAAACCTTGATTTTGGTTGTGTGGTCCCGCCCCCTCATCCACATATATCACTTCCCTTCCGCTCATTATAACCCCTTCATCATTCCTCCCAATTGGGTCCACATTCCTCCACTGGGTCCACAAAGGGTTAGCTTTCCCCTCCCCTTTATCCACACCCTGGGTTGGGGCCTAGAACGATGCACAGAGGTTGATGCAGCTAAAAAGAAAAGAAAATGCATAATTGGCAACATTCAACAGAAAATGTACGACAAAATGCAAAAGATGGTGAAGGCAAACACATTTAGCACGTGTGCAATGAACCGCCCCATGATCATCACCCTGGTTACTATAGGCCCTAGATGGGCCTCCTCTATCATTCAGGAACCCATGATTGTCCCAACCCCTAGTGGGCAATGAACCGCCCCACCTTAAAGGGGGCATCCACTGCTATACTTTACACATCCTGCCCTCACTCCTTGAGCCTCGAGAAGTTAACCAAAGAAAAATCATAAAAGGCAAAAGGCATATGAAGAAGCGTGGAAAAACTCAAGGTCAAGGCACCTCATGTACCACGATTGCTCCCTCATATATGTTATTTACCCAAGTGTGGGCTTCCCTTTATTAGCTAACCTTGTACCATGACATGTGACCCAGGATTGCGCATTCATCCCCTACTTTGTTCCATTACTTTATCACATGACACCACCATTTGAAGGATGTACCAAGGACATACTATCCCCTTTAAAAGTAGAAACAACCTAGTAAGGTGCTTGGTTAACCCCCTTCAGAGCTTGGAGACATTAGCACATGCCAAAGCCCACTATGGAAGGGCATGCCATTATGAAGTGCCCATGTGTTGTCCTTGGCTCCTTGGCTTGTAAACTCTTTAACTTGACTTCTTTAATGACTTGGTGTACTGGAAGGCAAGGGGACACATTGGATCTTTTGCAGGATTGCAGATGGTCTCCATCTTGTGTTTGGTCTCCCTATACGGGGTCCTAACCCTCCAATGGGTTACATTGGCACATGTAGGGTGTGTGTAGAGAGTCGTGAGCCTCCATAGTAGTAGACAACATTCCATGGAGCCCCAAAGACATTCAGAGATTGCTCGAGATTCACCTATTAGACAAGGAAGATGCATCTGGTTCACCATGCCCAGCGGGCCCCGTAGTTATATCGTGCACTTAGCAGATGACCCAAGAATTGTATGATGATGTAGCATCACTTAGACCATCATCTGGGCCCTTATAGATGGTCTACAAGCATCTTCAATCTGTTTCGAGACCCATGAGGACACTTGTGTGCCCCCACACCCATTTGGGACTACCATAGGTTTCATTATTTAGAGGACAAGGGGCCAACCCCTTGTCCACCGCTTTTGGGAGATCCTATTTCACACTATGGCACCTACGGACTTCATTAGGCCTCATTTAAGGCCCAGCAACATGTGTTATTGATCATTCGACCTCTTGAGAGGTTTATTCTTTTGATTATGAGCTAGTTTGGTGGGCTTGTCACCAAAAGTTAGTTATCTTGTACATTCTTTTATTTTAGCTCAGTTGGCCCTAAATAGTCAAATCAAATTCATTTGGAGATGTATAAATACAAGTGATATGTTTTCATTTTAGCATAATCACTTGGATTGATCATTAGCTCTTGTGAGAATTTCCCATTCTTTGGAGGAGGAGATTTTTTGGATGAATGGATGAATTTTGATGTTTGGTTAAATATTCTTGGTCTTAGAGCTTCTCTTATTGGCAAACTTAATGATTGGATATATTCTTCTTGCATGTAAGTACCTTTTAAATGCTATTTTTGTTATGTAATTTTGATGCATCATGATGTTGGGAATTTTGTTATTCTAGGGCTTATTTACTGCATCAGTTTATGCGAAGCTGTGGAAATTAAGTTTCTAAATGGTGTTGTATCATGATTGGGCCATGCAATGAATGAAGGAATGTGCCTAGGGATAACTATTTATCTTGATAAGTCATCAAATTAGGCTAAACGAAGTATAAAGACCTTGAAGTTGTTTCAAACTAACCCTAACCCTAGTGAAGTGTCTTCTACGCCTCCTTGATAAGTTGAAATCGAGCCAAACCCTAATTTATCCATGACTCCATCTCCTCCCAAAGAGGAGAGCATTGGTATTCTAATGGTGATCACTTTAAAGAATATTTTTTGTCACCTTTTCTCTTTCTTTCTAGGCCTCACCTACATAGGTCACCTAGGGCATCACTTATCTCACAATATAGCCATCTAAATACTTTGATTTTTGGTCCATAATTGCACTACAGTTTGCTCTAGAAGCCCTACAAATTTGAGGCAAATCCGATGGTGGGATCTCGAGATATTGCAAGTCCTAGCTCGAGCACTGTTCTTGCCCTAGGTTCCTTTGGATGGTGACCTAATTGTGATTATTGCATCAAATTCAAAGAAAAAATCTCCTCTAACCTCTTTCTTCCCCTCAATTAGGTTAAGCACACCCTTGGTTGATAAATTCCATCCCCTTGACCTAATTTTGGGTCCACTTGGTCCCATCTGGTCCCACAAGTTATTGATCTCGATTTCACAAAGACCACTTGGAATCCAAGTTTCCACAAGGATTTTAGAAGCTAAGAGTCTTCTTGACAAGTCATATTCCCAAACCCTAGTTCTTAGAAGTCTCCTAAGCCCTTCCTAGTGAGCCTTTCATCTTGCTTTCAAAGCAAGCAAGCCTTATATCTCAGTGTCTCTTGGTAATAGGATTCTAGGATCACCTCTCATCCTATCATTGATATATTCATTTTTGTGATCCTTATTATGACAGGCCCCTCCCATCAGTGAAAGTTCGTAAAGAGTAGGGAGCTTTAGCCAAGGTGACAATGGGTTATTGCTCCATTGTTTCCCTTGACCTAGTAGCAACCCTTCAAGGATCCCATTTTGGGACCCCTGCTAGTTTGAGGTAACAAGATCTACTATGATATCTTGGAAGAGCAGGAAAAAAGGTGTAGCTTTAAGCACAACTGAGGCAGAATACATAACTAGTAACATGGCTAGTTGTGAGGCAGATTGGTTGAGAAAGCTCTTTGGACAGTTATTTGAGCAGCTCCTAAATATTATTGTGATATATTACGACAACAGAGTTGGAGTCTATTGGCAGAGAATCATGTATTTCATGACAAGTCCAATCACATTGAGATCAGGTACCACTACATTCGAGACAGAGACAAATCATAAGACTTCACCACATCGACAGACGAGCAAATAGCGGATATACTCACCAAGGCTTTGTCAAAAGGGAAGTTCTTGGTCTTCCGAGAGCAGCTTGCACTGATGGATGTAACCCTCGTGGGTAAGGGTCCCTGCTAATTGAGAACAATGAGCTATGCTCTTTCCCCCCTATTTGAGCTCACAATGAGAGAGGAATTGAGCCTGAGAACTCATAGGGTTGACGTATCTCTAGGCAATAGGATGGTTGTGAGCCTTACCCTTTGTGTTAAGTGGATCTCTCCTATTGTCACCATATGATGTGCATGATCCTTGACACTTATGACAAGATGGGCATTTCCCCTATCATGATTGATAGCGTATACCATAGTATGCATCCTACCCATAAGCAGGGCTTGTTGGGATTGCCTCCCCATCTAGCCAATGGGTTGAGAAGACTTGAGCAGGTGTGATCCTTGGATAGCAAGTGGATCTCCCTTAGGTAGGCATGAGTAGGTGCGATCCTTGGATAAGCAAGTGGATCTCCCTCAAGTATAAAGGATGCATGTATTCTACAACTTGATACTTTAGGGTCAACTTGGGAAGATCAACAAACATTGGGACGGTTGTGATATCTACCCTATATATGGCAAGTTGATCTCGCCTGTTGACTAGACAATGGGATGGATGTGATCCTTATTGGTAGATGGATCTCGCCCAATTGTCATTGGATAGAGGGTTATAGCTTAAGCTCCCTTATGATGTCAATTCATATTTTAGATTTGACAAAGTGTTCAATAGTTGAAGTACAGATGAGCAGAGACGACATTTGATTTGATGATAATAAGACATTTGTGATGGGACATACTTTGCAGTCAAAATTTCTCCCTAGCTAACAAGGAGTGTTAATTTGACAACTTTGTGACAAATTTCGTCCATTAGGCATTATTCCTCCTTCAAAGAGGTCCAAAATTGCCACTGGAAGCACTCAATTTGGTTAAGGAAAAGCGTATTTTTTATGAAGAAACCCACAATGGCACAAAACGTTAAGGTTGGCCTAAAAGGCTAATTAGCCCTTCTCCAACGCCTATAAATACAAGTCAAGAAGACTCATTTAGAGGCATCACATCAACTCAAGATTCTTCTCTCTAGCCTCTTCCCATTGGTTCATATAGATTTGAAATATTGCAGGTCATGTTCACGAGTGTGAGGGACTTGGAGACAATTTTGCATTGACTTTTACACTGGAGGGTTTGACCACTATTTGATAGAGTTTAACATTATCTTTTGACTTGCTTTGAATAGGAAATTTTTATTTCTTCAGGCTGAGTTGATTGGCACAAAAACCAAGGTGAATTGGGTTGTTTCACTGGCGTTCACTGCACGTTTGACATAAGGTTTGACTGCAAGGATTGACTGCAAAATTTCTCTCTCAATTGACCGAGTTTGACTAGGTTTTCTTGGATTGTTTTGGGCTCACTTTAACCAACATTTGAGGCCAAGTTTGTGGCCTATTGACCAAGCTCTTCGGCGAACTAATTTGGTTGTTGACTTTCACTGGTTAGGGCACACTTTGACTATTGTTGACTTGGACAGAAATTGCAGACTTTGACAACTGACCAAAGTTGAATTTTCAGGCTCATCATTGATTGGATATTGGTTTGTATATTTGGATAGTCAAAGGTTGACTTTGACTCAATGTTGAAATTGGATTATTGTACTCTTTACTAAACATTTTATGACAATCTAATAAGAAGAAGAATTTGAAAGTATCTTCCACCTTCTGGGTTTTTCCCTGGTCTTTGACCAAATATTGTTGTCTCTTGTTGTCTCTTATTACTCATTGTCATTTATTGTTCTATCTACAATTGTTATTGTTTATTGGAAGATAAGTTCGATTGCTAATTGAAGTTAAGAATCGGGCTAAAGTAATTGTAACAACATAGAGCAGTGGAAAATTAACACAAGAGGGAGAGAAGGATAACAATAAATATGTGAGGCTTAGCCCTTGCAAGTAACCTATAAAGACACATCTAACCTTACACATGTGGAGAACAACACTCCAAGGGGGGTACACATATCAACTGCTCCAAGTTGATGTCATCAACAAGCAAGGCTTCAATGCAAGGACTCTCCACGAAATGTGTCAAATGCTCCTCCTACAAGCATCAAATGACTCAAGTAAACCTCTAATGCCATGTACTCAGCGAGGTCCACTCCCCCTACATGAATATTATCACAACCCATGCATGCCCAACTTAACTCCAAGCCCAAATGCAAGGATTCAAGCTACCTCATGTTATCTAGGCTCAATGTGCTCCACTTGAGTGCCAAATATCCCTCCAATATAAGGCAGTTTCCTCGCAAGCAACCTACTCCATATGGCTAGCACATAGAATACCATCAATTTCTTCGAAGATCTCCAACACCCTAAGAAACATTATCATGAAATCACCCCATTAGAGTCGAGGAATCATTATGTCATCCATATCCATTGTGCAAATCCATCACAAACCGTCAAGGGCTAATCACATACAATGTACCCCAAATCTCAAATCTTATCAGGCATCCCCAAACATGATTTAAACATTTTTCGAATGAAGCATGGTAGAAAATTGTTGAGGCATTATCCCTGGGCTGATTTGGCACACTGAAGCCCACCGGTATAAGTAAAAAGGACAACAGGACCACGTAGTTAGACAAGCCATGTTGAAGTGTCAGTGAGCATGCCAAGCTCCACGTAATCCCAAAAGGATTTTCCCCGGAAGGATGGTGAGGGAAAGAAAGAGTTTATGGGTTGATGTGGCTTTCCAAGGGCCTGCACCTGTAATACCCCTTGTAGTGCATGTATGTATGGATTGTGGTGTGCCCGCTGTATGGTGGATTGTTATGTGACTAGGATGAACGAGTCGGCAAATATGATCATGTTGCCACGTGTCAATGAGAGGTCTACAAGTATTGCCACACAAGTGCCACGTGGGGACCACCCTGGTGCCAAGTAGTTGGTTGGTGAGGTGGTATTAATTAAATGGTTAATCTTTAGGCAACTATATATTGGAATCCAAGAGTCAAATCAGAGCAAAATTTATATCGTTGGATTCGTCCTGACCATTCGTTTTAAGTTTCTTGAGAGTAAAAGAAAGTGAAAAACTTGGACTTGTTTCCATAACTAGAAAATAGAGATCAGAACATCATAATAACAGTGTCTTACTAAACTTAGTTTGGGCTAAGAATAGTAGGGTGTGTGTTACAGTATATCCATTATTGAATCTAACTTCTATACAAACATGCAAATTTGCTACTCACTAATACAATGTGAAAAAAAAAATGTTCAAAACAATTTTAACTAAGGCGGCATGGGAATAAAATAAGAGAACTGAATAAGGGTACGTAGAGCTCCTGTGGGTGGGCCCTCCCCAAGGTGATTAGAAACCTTTAAGAAATCAGCAATAAATATTTGTGAACCAAAATAGCTTGATTAAACTATTGAAATAAAATACATAACAATTGAAAATTAATCACAAAGATCTAAAGCTATCGAGGAAACAAATAACATTACAGAGATTAGCCAACATCAAGACCAACCCTGAGCTCTTATACAAAGTGTAGGGAACAACCTCCTTTATAGGAGGGTTTATTTCCCTCAAAAACCCTAAAAATTAGGGCTTGATTTCTAGGATGTCTCCTTATCATACAAAAAGGTGCTCCCAATAGGTTGAACTGCTTTAAAAGGAACACGAGTGGACTTGGCTCTAGTTCTATAGTGGGAGGGAGCAATGTCCTTCAAATCTTTCTCATATTGTTGGATAAGAGTATCTTCACAAGATCTACCAAATCATCATATTTTTTGCACAAAAAGGTTAGAATATTCGAAAGGTGACCTAACGCTTGGAGCGCTCCTAATTTACACGATATCACGTTTTTATCCTAATGTTTGTCAAAACAAGGTATAAACATGCAAATTAATTAAAAAAGCCATCACAAGTGAGCCTACAGGGTGTCCATTATGTGGGCCCATCAATAAGAACATCACAAAAGCACATGTGAGAGACTTTATACAAAAAAAATCAAATATACCTTAACGTGCAATTAACATTGCAAAAAAGCACATATAGACCCAAAAGTTAGTATTGCAAAAAACACATAAAGGCCCAAGTTAACATTACAAAAAAAACATATAGAAGCAAAAGTTGACATTATAAAAATACCCTAACATTTGAAAGAAACCTTCACTGAGGCCCAAGTAAACCATTATAGGTATTGGTGACATCATTTATAAAGGGGGCTTTTAACTACCATTGAAACATAATACCATAGAACCCTATGACAAAAATATTACTACAAAATTATGACCTACATAGGCTTTAGAGAGCTAATAGAATCAAAGTGTTTAATTACACAATCGAAAATATCAATAAGTTTCACATTTAGTGTATAGTGCATATGATATCAGTGCGAAAAATATTTTCAAACCAAATGTTCATGAGAAGCAATATATACTTATCACAATTATAAAAGACATGCTTACATGTGCCCTGGTATCCAAAGGTTGTTAAAATGGGTTTCTTAGGTATCAAAGACAAGATTACACTTGTACATAAATCATTTGGACCAAAGGAAAAGGGTTTTAACCTAATATCAAATATATGGTTGATATAATCTAATTACATCTAGAAATTTAGTATTGACATCGTAAACATAACCTATATGATAAAACATGAAACAATGAACATAGAAATTTGATATTCTTTAAGTTTATATATAGTGTCCTTTATCACCATTTTCCAAATGGTGACTAGTTAAGAATGAAAACCAATTATGTTTGTATCACAACTTTAGATCCCAAAAAAAAAGTATACCTTTCTTCCTCTATTTAGAGGAGGAAAGATACGCGTTTAAGCAAGTGGATCCAAATAGTGAAACAAGTGCCACAAAATACCCTTGAAAACAAATGAAATTATGATATTCAAAGCCTTAAAACAAGCAAGCTTGGAAAGTTATTGAAGGACCTTAGGGCAAAAGAGTTCCTTATTTAGAGAAAATTCAAACTATTGAAGAAGCACCAAATACCCCCGGAAAACAAAAGATATTATAACATTCAAAGTCCTACAACAAGTAAAGCTTAAATAGCCAGTAAAGGAACTTTAAAATTTCCAAAATACAAATAAAAAGCAAGCAAAAAAATAGTGTTTTTAGTCTTTGGGAAAGCCATGCATAATATAGCTTCTAACCAACAACCTCCAAGGTTGATTGATTGGTAAGACATTCGTTTTCCATCCACACACAAGCAATCAAATGGGCTTTTATCATTTTTAACCTTAAGAATGCATCTTCTCCTAAAGAAAAACATAAAATTCAAATTCACGACTAGGCATTTCTATTACTTATACCATCTAACCATATATAGTTTCTCATAAGTTTTTCTAACTATTCAAGTTAAGTATATCCATAAAACCAACATGGAGAAACATATTTGAAATGTTGATCAGTGCTTTTGACACTTGTTTTCTAAAAGTGCTTCCTTTAAACTCAAGAGAAGCATTACACCCAGCCTAAAGAAATTAGAATTGCCCAAAGAGATCAAGCACCACAACTCGCCTTCTTGTAATGGAAAAACAATCCTCGACGAGGCGAACCAATGAACAAAATCGCATCATTCAACCAAGTAGTCATGACAAGGGACTACTACTTCTGTCAAAGCCACCTACAAATTTACACTTGCTTCCAATCGCTTATTCGTGTCTCTGAGTGAAATGAGCCCTCGTGGGTGCTCTAACACACCATTGTCTTCATCATTAACCCGCAAGCCAATGACTTTTTTGACACATATGAAACCTGCCATCAAAGACAAAAAAAAAAAAATTAATCATTATATAGTTTATTGAGCTTTTCTTCAATTTTGTTCATCAATCATTCAGAAATAGTTTCTAATATTTTATTTTCTAATTGTCAAAGTTATCTAGATGCAAAAAACTGAGATGGAGAAACATATTTGAAATGTTGATAAGACCCTTTGAAACTTATTTTTTTAGAGCGCTTTCTTTAAACTCAAGAGAAGCATTACACCCTAAAGGCCTTAGTATTGTTCAAAGAAGTTTAACACCATAACTCACCTGCTTGCAGAGGAATAATGATCCCTGAGGGGCAAACAATTGAACAAAACACCTTCCTCCAACAAAGTTGCCACGATAAGAAGGAACTATTATGTGAAATTCACCCAATGCTTTGCACTCAGTTGCAATCATAATCGTGTCTCCAAGGTATTTGAACCTTGGTGGCTGTGCCTTGACACACGATTGTCTTCATTGCTAACACATGGCCCACTAGTCTTTTTGACACATTTAAAACCCATTAAAGATAAAAATTTACTATAGCTTTTAGTAATCTTTTTTTAATTTTTGTTCATCAACCATTCCAAAAGTTCGCTCATCAGTGCTTCCAAGCTTAAATAAAAAACCAAAATATTAAAGCACTGGTAAAGGTCACTGTCATTGCCACCATATATCAAGGCACCAAGAGATGTTTTGTCTAGATGATAAACACTATGAGTTTAATGTATTCATAAAATTATCACCTTTAGCCTTTCCGGGGATGGGAAATGAAAAGGGATCATAAACAAATTATAGAGGATACCAAAAAAGGAGCTACATGGAAGCATTAACGCCTTTATGGCTATCTCTAGGAACCAAACTCAGTCTCTCTTATAAAGTAGATAAAGCAAGCCAATGGAAACTCCTTGAAAAAGACAAACTCAATTACTCTCATAAAAATGGTAGAGGGAGCACTAATGAGAATTCCTTCTTACTAGACCTCTTGTAAGGAGAGGAAAAGAACATCAAAAATAAATTAGATCATGATATAAAAGGTGTATTTAGATCATGTTCGTACACTACTAATAAACTATGGACCAACCAAAAGTGTCCATCCAAAAATAAAATCAAGTGCTTGATTTTATACCGTAAGTCTCCTACTTAGGAGGTTCTTCACAAAAAGAACTTTTGTGGATTAGGTTGGTGCAATCGAGACAATGAAACCATAGAACATCTAATCATGTTTTGTTCCTTTATTACAGAGGTTTTGAAAGAAGTGGAAAGCGTGATTGGGCTGGAAATGTAGGAGGAGGAAAAATAGAAGCGACCTTCAAATCTCAGTACTCCAAAAAGGATGCAAAGAAAATGAAAGGCCTTCCTCTCACCATTGGTTGGCGAGTGTGGCTAGTTGACAATCTGAGTTTATCGTAAGCATAAGAGACCCTCACTCTCAAATGTGTAATTTAGTCTCTCAACATCATAAATGCTTACCCACAAGTGGAGAAAAAACATTCCAAACATGAACGCATAGAAGAGACGATAAATAAGAATCTACCCTGGCCTTACTTTGATGGAGCATCACTCGAAAATCATCCCAAAGGAAGTATAGGTTGAATCTTATATCTCTCATCTACCCATAGCATAGCCTTCAAAGCAAGTAATGGGGAGTGATCTAACAATTTCTATAAACTAATGGCACTTATATTACTATTTTAGCTAGCCCAAGAACACAGAGTCCGAAAATTACAATTTTTTGGTGACTCTCTCTTGGTCATCAATGGATAAGAAAATAAGCTTTAACAAGAAATTTCACCTTGCATCCTCTTTATGATGATATACGAATGCAATTGACAACTTTGATACACACCTTTGTCTCCCATCTACAAGAAAATGAACAACACAATTGACAACCTTTCCAGCGTTGGATTGGACTTGGACCAAGGGTACCTGCATCACTATCATCATAAAAATTGGTCATACTACAATTTTTATACATGCACCTTGGATATACAGAAATCTTGTCGATGATCAAGATTTGACCATAGCTTTAATTTTAGTGATGTAACTATGTTTGTAGCATTTTGAGAAAGGAACTAGAATGTTGATATATGTAATTGTTTATGTCAATTTTTAAAACAAGAACTAGAACATTGTTAAGTTAAAGAAAAGAAAGTAGGTGGACATATGTTTCTTCCTAAAGCAATATTGAGCACCTTTTTGAATGTTAGGTGGCATACAACTATGTAATTTTGTTTAGAAAAAAAATAAAACCAAATCCAAATATCGCCATCATTACATAAACAAGGGACCATTAAGATATGTCACATACCTTTCAAAATAAAACATACACAACAAACATTTCAACCTGCAACGTTAAACCCAATTTATACCTTCCCCAATTCTAATTAGATTCTCTAATATTATATCTTAAATTTTGTTTGTGCATCCAAAATAAATGAAATATGAACAGGTTCCTACCTTCCAATGTAGGCTTTTGTCAAAATTTTATATAGAAAATGTTTGAGCAGAATGGTTCTCTCGTGGTTAAATGTTTCACGATCGCTTCCTTTTACACAACAAATTAATTAATAATCAATTGCCTTCTTTCCCCTAATATCCAACCTGAATTGCTTGTTTCTACAAGAAGCAATACAAATGATCTATTGTCAATTCAATGTTTATTTAAGAGAGTTCATTGGCAAGACAATTAACTATGGGAGATGTATCCCTTTACGAAATGCCTCTGAAAAAGGGGATTATATATTTCATTCCAAGTATTTTGAAATAATTTTCTTACACTAAAATTTAATTAAACCACTTTTATCATTTGCATCTATTAATGTAGAAAGGTTTTTATAGAAATTCACAAAATAACAACGAGTTCATTATTGTTAGTCTTTCTCTAGGTGTCACAAAGATGCAATCTATTCATTGCTTGTCTCAAAAAATAATTAAGAAATACTTAGCTCAATTGTCACCTTATTACATTCATGTTAAGCTTTGATATAAGTTGTCTTCCCTTTATCTAGTAATTTTAATATTTCTTAATTCATATTTAATGTTAACATAATCAACTTTAACATAACATTTCAATCAGAGGTATTACTCAATGCAAGGTATGTCAATTGGGGCTATTTCAAGTGGATGTGCAAAATGATTGTTATCTTCCCCACTCAAATTCAACTCCCTACTAGTGACATGATGAGCTATAGTGCCTCAATAATTATTATTGTAATGGCTTCTTGCTTATAAATATCATTATATTGGCTTTGAAACTTGTGAACTCTTAAGTGACTATTGTTGAGGGTTATCTTGGTACCAGCAACGTCACTCTAACCCTCAGGCTAAGAGGGAGGCTAATTTCTTTCCTTGAAAAATATCAATGCAAAGTACAAATTAGCATCCTTAAAATCATCTTCAAACTTGCGTATTGGTTCATTATAATTATTGTCCCATTTTGTCTAACAAAAGACCCAACATTGTTCTAAAATTTCGACCCATCTACCTAGTTATCATGAATAATTGAGATTGGCCAACTTCCAAACATTTTTCAATCCCAATAAGTACAATTGGTCCTCAAAACCCAACGCAATGGGTATAAAGGGTTTATAAGTATCCCCTTCAAATTTACAACAAACTAAAGAACATTTTGATCCCAAAAAAAACGGTGTGACATTAACAAGAGTTTAATCATTTTCAATGCAATTTTTCAAGACATTTTGCATTCAATGAGTTTCTCAAGCATTGAATAAACCCTTCCATTTCCCTTCTCTAGTTATTACACTACACACCACGTCGAAAATAATGGTGGGACACTAACAAGGGCTTCATAATTTTCGCTAAAATTTTCAAACTATCCCAGCCTATTTAATAAAGAAAATATCCAGTGTCAAATAATTCTTCCATTTCCCTTCTAAGCATTAAACCAAGGCATACATCATCACTTTTAGGTATAAAATTGCATTCATTAATAAGAGTGTCCTGCAAATAACTTTCCATTCAAGTTTTTCTCCTTCCCCAAAAACGATAATCCATCAAACTTATTGGCATTCATATCCACTTCAACAATCAATGGAATTCTTTCAATTCTTTCAAGATGATTATCGATCAACCCAAACAATAGAAGCTTGTCGTTGCTTATTAGCACCTAATCAATGATTACATTTTTGGTAAAATGTAAGCATGCACCTCTAATATGGTGGAATAGCAAGCCTCCCAAAATTGTCTTTAAAGTAGGGGTAACCAAATTATCCACTCACCACCACCAATATTCATTTATTATGGTTATACAAGTAAAGGCAATATCCTCTTACCCAATAAAAGGTTTAAAGTTATGTTTAATATAAAACGCACAAGTTTTATTTCTTGCAGAAAGGACACATATATCCATTCTTACATTTTAATAAATATCTTTTTCAAATTTCTATATAATGCTCTCCAATCACTATGAAGTTCTATCTCACAAACTTCATTTAAATTTTGTGAATTGGAGGATCTAGTAGTAGTTGAATTTATTAATATCCTATGTGTGTTATTAGATAGACCTTTCAAATGATACATAAAACATTTTAATCTCCTCCTACTTCAGTTGAATCTCTCCTTGAGTTTCTTGGAATGGTTGTTTTGTGCTTGAATTTGAAGGCCTTACTTTCAAACAAACTTTCCACAATGGTCACCTTCAAACATTTCATCATGCGTTTTCATTTTGGTGTACTATGAGACTCCCAACTTTGATGGTTAGTCTTGCAATACAAGGTTTGAGTTGCATCCCAACGATTTTTGGTTTGCACAAGCATTTATAAATAGAAACCTAAATTCTCCTTTTTGAACTAGAAGAATTCACATTTACAATTCTAATGTCTGACCCTCCCAATGATAGATTTCACAAGGATTAAGCTTGGGCCATATGGAGACCTAAAATTCCAAGGACTTGTCATTCCATGACTATGAGGTTATACATAATCTAAATTCTATTGAGACTAACAACAGCATTTCTTACCCATCTTGATTTGGTAAATTCCTTAGAAGCAAACATATCAAGGTCATGTTCACGAATGTATAACTTTCAGTATGGTTCTCTACAATAACAACAAAAACCCCCTTTTATAAAACATCTGAACCAATATTTTCCACCATTAATTAAAACCAAACACATGCTTCGCCAACAACTACATAATTTGTAGGTTCTCTTACTTTTCCAATCATTTTCCAAATGGTCACACAATCTTCTATAAATTATTCAAAGAAGCAAATCTAGAACAACTAAAAATCTCGCTATATGATTTCAAGTCTCCTCTCAAACTATAGGTCCTTATATTCCTGCAAGGAAAAATAGAAAACACCTTTACCGAGATACTTCAGTCCCTTCCAGCGTGTTCCCTCATTCCTCAACCTTCCTCACTCCATATCTATTGCTACTCATTGTTTTAGGACCTATAAGATCAATTCTCCAACATGGCGAAGACAAGGATTGGTTAATAATGGGTTGGGTTACATCTAATCAAGCCTTGTTGCACGTTCTTTTCTCAACCTTAATTATTGCTCACATGAAGGAGTTGCACTTCTTAAGAAGCATGTCTCCTCTAGCTTAACGGTGACACCAACCACTGCATAAAATAACACTCAATCCTTGTCTTTCCTCCCTAGAGGCTTCCCTGAAATCATCGTTCACCAACTTTTTCATTATACCACTTATTGAAGATAACAAATGTAGATTTTTGCTCAAAAGGTGAGAAATTTGATATCGAATAAAAAAGGTCAATTGCTCTCCTTATGTGGCCTTCAACAAATGTTGTCCTTACCAAATTGTCTTCTAAATGCTTCTAAACAACCAATTATAACTCCAAACTAATTGAATTCCATATATATATATTAATATAATATGAACGATAATGGTTGACTTGTAAGCAAGTATAAACAAAGGCTACTTCCACTAACTTGTAGAATCATTATGAAGTATGCAAGAACACAATTACCCAAAAAAAATAATGAACTAGAACATTTTAAAATATATAATAAGTAGCAGTTAATCCACGTCTAACCACATTTTTTAATACACTCCATAGTTCCCAAGGGAAAGGCAAATAGAGAGGGTGGAGACCTTATTGAACTATTGTGTTATCTACAAAGATTTTAATTGTCAACGTTAGCTTATAGAGTTTGTAAAAGTGGGATATTGTGAAAGCCCCCACCAAGGTTCATGTCTCACTTAGGAGATCCTCATGATGATGCCCATGCTTGTTGTACACTACTACTTGCAATATACATTGGGTCCAAACACAATTCCTAAACAAATTTGGCAAAATAAATACCTCATAGTCGCAACAACTTAGCCAAAGCTTTACTTTCACAAGGACAAGTTCTTGTTATTGTGTTAATTAGAAGCAATAAAAATAGATCTTAACTAAATTTTAATTTATTTTAAAAGGTTCAAATTTAGTGCACAATGGATACAAACAATTTCAATTTCACATTTTACTTCATCAGCGTAATCAACTTTAATGGAAAACCTCATCGTCCATGCCCTAGTAAATCTCATCACATAATATTCGTGGATTCAACCAAATGAACATGGTTGGTGTCTAAAGCAAGCTCGTCTACTAAGGATTCATAACTAAAATTACACCAAGAACCATTGTTAAACAAACCATTTACCTTCTAGTTATTTACTTAAATTTTGATTCAAAATAATGTATTTCTCTCTTTGCTTACACTTCATTGTTGTAGTGTTGTGCAAAACATGGACTCATCAGCATTTGAGGTGCATTCTATCCATGTTTCTCCCTTATTAGTTGTCATTTTCCTCCACTTAATTATACCATTTTAGATGCAATTCTAGATAAAGCTTACATCTCTTCTCAATCATGTGACCATCCAAATCATAGCATTTACAATGCATACTGGAATATTTCCCTTTCAGGTTGTTGTTGTTATATGTTTTCTTTTAGCCTCCCTAGTCTCTTCTTGGTCCTTTTGTTGTAGCCCCTTCTTGAAATCATGATCAATATCAATAGCTTTCTTGCTCACCTCATCTATGCCTTTTCCATTCAACAATTATAATTACCTTCTAGAATCAATGAATAGGCCTCCTGGCACTTCACTACTACCCCAAGGTCTTCCAAATAAATATCCAACTTGATAGCTTGCTTTCGAAATTGGAAAACCCAACTTGATGGCTTGCTTTCGAAATTTAAAAAAAAAAAATGTGTTACTCTACAACTTGTCATTTTTCTGAAGAAAAGTATTACCATGTCATGAGCTAATCACTTCAATAGTGTATGAGAGAGAACTATGATTTTAAAATTCCTTGGAATCCTCCAATTTTGCAACCATGCGCTTTTGCCTAGACTAAAGGCATCTACATAGCTCTCCCACCATAAAAGGCATGTCTAGACATTTTGAAGGAAAAGATTTGTTTTGTCTTCATTACTTTATAAAGAGGAAAACTTAAATACTAACTATTTCAACAAGTGATTCAACTTCTCACCATTAACTTGACCCTCATAAGATGGTATTTGAAGTTTCGTCTCTACTTTAAATGAGACAATCGAAGATTAAGGAAGAGAGTTGTTATTACCTGATACTTAAAGAGTTTTCACCTTTCAAATCTTCTAGATCAATCGTTTCCTCCACATGCTCAATCTTAGTTGAGTGTCCTCCCAGATCCACATTTCACTGCAAAAGAAAACAACAAAATCATATACAACACTATATCTAAAGCACATGGTTCACTTAGAAATCACAAACGACGTTTCTTACCTTGGAAACCCAATTTTCAAGAAACTAGATTGAAATGGCTTTGTTTGGCTTTGTTACAAGCTCAATAAATTTTCCACAAGTCAAAGATATACACCATCAAATATAGAACTAGCATATTCTTACTCCTCGATGATACTTTTAGAGTTTGTTGCTCAAGTCTAAGACCAAATTTTAGTCTCTCAATCATTGCTAGTACACTTTTCTTTTTGATACCGTCATCTCAATCTCTCATATGTGCTCACTTCTAAAATATCTATAACCAAAAATACCTATTAAAAAAAATCACCTTTGTTAGAATGTTTAGACACTTAAAAGTTAGATAATATCACCATTGTATGTAGTATCTTCAAATATAGTGTGTTTCTTTAGTACATCATGCCATAGAGATGAAGTGTAAAGTCACTCTACAGAGAGGACCTAAAAACCTTTATTTATATCTTTTAAAGGATCTTGTGAAGTGATTCTATAATGTATTAACTCATTCCAATAATTAGAGATAAAATAAGGTAAATCGTAGGTTAAACATTTGATGACACCTAAGAAACAATTTTGTAAATCAAAATAATAGATACAAAAGGACATGTGTAGGGACTAATCACAATTAGCTTAGTAATTATAACATGTAGTTACTATATGGGACGTGCAAATACCAGGCTTGAGTTAATATTGAAATAACTAATTGCAATTATCGACCTCCTAGCAACATTGAGCAATTATATAGTGATCGATTGGTATGTTAAATATTAGATAAAGGTTGCAATTACCAAGCTCATAGCAATTTGTCCCATATGCATTTTTATTTATGTAATTCGATGGCCACAATATCTTCCAAAGATATAGTGATCCAACAACCAGTTTCTCCTCAATACTAACAATTATATTGATCTATAACATAACATCTAATTGTTCCATGATCTCTACCTAAAGAGCATAGGGGACCATTCATATAGAATTGATTGTGAGAAATCTATATGCAAAAGAAATTGTTTTGGATTGATATATTGCCTCGAGTGACCACATTGGTTGGGGACATGGATTATTTCCCTCTTTCATAAGTTTAACCATGTAATTCATTGGTGCAACAGTTTTATCTATTTGTGTAAGTGGGTGTTTAAGGTACTTGATGTGTGTTGAAATAGCATGTTTGTCAAACATGCTATCAAAGAACCATGTATGAAGAGCCACTACCATTGTTGATCAAAATCCCAAATCATTGTTACTACATGCATGAAAATATTTCTGGGTGATGGTACTTTTGCCCATTTAAGGTTTAAGCGGTTTATTCCATTGCATCTAACATCTAAAGTGCTACTTTCAATTCTAAACACTTTTCATTTCACCTAAAAAAGTTTAACCTTTTTTACAAAATATAAACTAGTAAGTTTCGTTATTGTTTTTAAACAAAATACACTGTTGGTACTTCAATTTTCTTGTTAATATTCTCAGTTCGCTCTTTTTGGCCAATGTATGCTCTTTTCATGCACTTTGTGATCTCGACAAGCTACAAATAAAACAGCAAGTGTTTGCTTTTCAGCAAATGCTCTTTGCTTTAGGATTTACTATTCAATCCCAACAAATTAGAAACATGGAGAAAAGTTGCATTTTCTAGGTAGGCTAAATGAGATCTATCCTTAATTTTGTGAAGTTTCTATTTTTTTACTTTTCAAAATTTTGTTTGTTTTGGTGTGCGAATGTGTTGAAGCATCTTGGGGTAATCACCTACTTTGAGAAAGAGTTAAAACATTTCCTCTTCATAACATTTACTATATATTTTGCATTAACTCACATGGTTGAAAATTATTTCATTAAATAACAGGTCTTGAGTTCCACTCTTTATTTTCATTTACTTTTAAAGAAGTTCATGCAACTTTAAGGTACCACGTAACTTTTATTTTTGAAGTGCTTTTCACTTAAATTATCAAAATCATTTAGATTAAAGAAACTTAAATCTTCCTTTATGAACCTATTTTTTCATGCACATTAGCTTATGAAGTAATTTCATTATAAAAGTGACCCTCACTTATTTTATAAAGGTAGGTCACTTCATATAAAAGTAACTTATTACATTGAAGGTGCTTTTAAAGGGAACTTGTTATGAAGGGCTTTCGTCAAATACCCAGAGCTTATAAAAAAAGAACACGTGTTTGCACTTTTGTCAACGCGCCAATGACTTGCTTTCGTCAAATACCCAGAGCTTATTAAAAAAGAACACGTGTTTGCACTTTTGTCAACGCGCCAACGACTTTGCCCGTGTCAATCATGCAATCCATCAATCTGATGGGGCGGCTCCGAGAACAATCCAAGTTTGAAAATTTTATGCATATTGAATCCACCTATTCCGCCTATAGAACCCATGCTTCGAGAAACAACTTTTATGACACAGTGTTCGGGTGTTCAATTCCACCTAAGAGTTGAAAAACACTTGAGTGACTAATCCACAAGGGGATTCAAACTCGTGTCTAGATTTATTATGGTCTAAAACACACCTAGCTTTCATAATCCTAACAATAATTGCTTCCACCTAAGCTTTCTGCTCTTCTTTCACTTATTGACGAGTCTCCTACTTTTCTGCCTTTGTTTCTTTTTGTGCAACCATTTTGCCTATTTTCACCTTGTAAAACTTGCTAGTGATACTATCATTGAACTGGAATGTATCTTCTTCACCTATGTATGTGCCCATAGGTTCATGTTCACCTTGCACAAAGCGAATGATTCACAGTGGAAAGGACCTCTCGATTGCAAATTTCTCACAAGTTTTCTAATTCCAACGGGATGGGTCTATGAGTTTATGTAAACAGAGAACAACAGAAACAACGGATCATGCCAATTTGAACAAATAATGTAATGTGTGTGACCAACTCTAAATCTAATTAAAATAGTTGGCATAAAATCGAGTGGCAAACTGTTTGTGACTTGTGCGTGGTCACCAAGTCAGCAAGCTCGTCACTGGCCCACTCCATGGTAGGATTGACGCAACCAACCTCCTTAGAATGTATGTTGGAACATCCCTCTAACAACAAAACGAGCCATCGATGAACACTCTTCCATCCCATTTGCAAAATCGTGATGAAAACGTCAACTGGGTTTGTGAAAGTTGCATTTAAATTATTTGATGATAGATATATTAAAGTTGGACAATCCAAAAAAAACAACTAGATAACATTCCTTCTAATGATGTATCCATCATCTAAGTTCCTCATCATTCTTTTATTAGTATATCAAATCACTCATTCAAGTGAAAGTAAAATAGTAGAGTTTTCACCTCGTTGATTTGTAATCAATGATTTAAAAGATCTTAAACATGTCCTAACAACTGAAATTGTTGAGATAAAGTTGTGAAATTTTGATAACTTTGGGTCATCATCATCTTTTCCATTAGTTTTATTTGCTCATAAAAAAGACTTTGAACAAACTTTCACATGAGCAATTTGGTCATCTCAACTATCACTCATTACAACAACTATGTAATCAAAATATGGTGACTAGTCTTCCTAACACTTATTGTAGAGGTGGTCTTTGTGTCAATTATTGTCTTCTCATCAAACATCATCAAGCATCATCATCACAATTTTGGCAAACATGTCCCATGGAACGCCTTGACCCCCTTGCAACTTATTCATAGTGATTTGTGTGCGGTACTCTGTCTCCTTTCTTTCAGTGCAAAAATCAATTACAAAGTTTGAGAACAAAAGGTGGAAGCAAATATGTTGACAACAAATTTACGACTTATTGCACCACACAAGCCATTCATATGTGAAATGGTGTTAGCTGCAATAGAATTGCACATTAAAGGAAATGGCAAATTGTATGATCCAATCTAAGGGAATAAGACTTAATTTTTGGGCGAAAGCCATTGATTGTGCCAATTACATAGTCAATCACATTCCCACAAAGGCTTTAAAAAATATAACACTGAAGGAAGCATGGAGTATAGTCAAACAAAAGGTAATCCCTTTTCATCTGTTTGGTAGGAAATCGTGGGTTCACATTCTCGACAAGAAAAATAAAGCATTAAAAACTAACTATGACAAGTAATTTTTTATTGGATATTCTAATTATGTCAAAGGTTATAGACTCCTTCAACCTTATACGATGAGATTATTATTGAGAGATCTTAAATGTGATGAAGGTCTCTTAGCTTACAAGCTTAATTTCACATTTGTGTCATCTTCAACCTATGAACCACCATTGGCGTATTTGCGATCTTTTATTCCCAACCTTTTTGTTAATGATCCTACTCCATTTACCTCTTCAGAAGATGACAGTGCACATGAAAATCCACATATGTTTGTTTACCTTCCTCCAATCAAGTCCATTGAACATGAACCTACACCAAAACCACAACTTCCCATATGACTTCTTACAACACAAGCGGTTGGTGATAGTCTATGATCTTACAAATCGGGATTGTACAAATTGATAGTCCTATCCAGCGTCCTTAATTTTGGCTCAAGTTCCAAAGAAGCGTGATCTAGAAACATCCATTGAAGCATCTAACCATCCATGTTAGAACACAAAAATCGACGAACAATATCATTCCAAAAGGAAGGAAACTTGAAAAGTAGATGGTTGAATAGAACTAAGCATGCATGCAATTGAAGTGTTGGAAGACATATGGCTTGATTATTTACCAACGAACTTCTCAAGTTGAATGCATTGAATATAATGTAACATTTTCTCCTTTAGCAAAAATGAACTCCATCCACCTTGTTCTAACCCTTGCCACTTCACATAAATGGTAAGTCCATGAAATGGATGCTAAATTTGCACTCTTGACTAGCTATTTATAATAAAAAAATTCACATGGAAGGACCTCCTAGCTTTGTTCAAAATAACCACAACCTCGTTTGCCACCTTAAGAAATCTCTATATGGATGTAACCAAGGTACTCAAGTTTGATGTGCCAAGATGGATAGCTTTCTTCTTGACACTAGCTATTTATAGATGGCAAGCGGTCATGTACCAAGAATGTAGGAAACCATTTCACAATGTGTTCTTTATGTTGATGACCTTATTCTCACTAGTAGTGACCCAAAAAATATAAACCACATGAAACTCTACCTTGGGAAGAAACTTGAAATGAATTATTGTCTTAACCTGCAAGTATTATAAACAAAGGAATTTCCCCTCCCTTGTGTAAGTATGCCTATGACCTCCTTCATCACTTTCACATGGAAGAAGGTAAACAAGCCCTATTTCCCTCCCAATTTTGAGTCAAACTTGATGCCACATGTACTACACATGAAGTACATACCATACATACCACTTTGTATTGTCAACCAACTGGTATCCATACACATCTAACTCATACTTATCCTAATATTTATATTGTTGTTGGTCTTGTTTCCTGATATATGCAAACACCCCATGAATGCCATTAGGAAGCAACATAATGGATACTTCAATGTATCTAGTGTACAATTCAATTTGGGATACTTCATAATTCAAGAGGTAAGCTCCCTTGGTGCTTTTTTCACGATTTCCAATTAGATTAGCAACATTGTGTTAATTTTCTAATACCAAATTTGATGTGATTTATACCCAATAAAAACTTTGTTTTATGAAAATTGTTGAAAATAAATACACTAGTATTTTAACTTTGGAAAAAAATTGTCACAAAAAATAAATGGCAAATAGAAAACCAGTCACAAAACTAGCCTACTTGCTAGAGCCCAGCTTCACAAGTCTCTACCTCCTCCTCAATTGAGCACACCCTTAGCATCCCTCCGTAAACAAGTCTCAACCCTCCATTTGCACACTCAACCTACAAACATATGCTCAAAAATTTGTGTAGTTATACACTTTTCGCCTCTCTACAATCTTGAGTCTCTTGCTTGAGGAACTCACAAGAATAATGTGTCCTCACCTCTCCCCTTGGGCTTATTTTATAATTTCTCATCAAGCTAGATCTCAACCCCTAGATCTCCTAAGTGATAAATGGTTAAGATTAGATCCCAACTCTCCATTTAGATTAGCAATTGAGATGAATATAAATCGCTTAAATAGTTAAAGTATTTATTATTAAAAACTTAATTAGTAAACTAATAAATGTGATTTTCCAAACTTAGGAAAGATATTATAAAAGTCACTTACTCCGCATGAGCAAGAACCTAAAGAAGCAATATGATATCCTTTGTATGCTCAACACCTAGCCTAAGCAGAAGCACATGTCCAAGCTATTAACATCAACACTGGGATGATTGAAAGTCTACTGCAAGCTATGTTTTCAATCTTGGTTCTAGACCTGTCACTTGGGCTTATAAGAAGCAATATGTTCTTATTCTTCCTTCAACAAAGGTAGAGTATCGAGTAACAATTCCTATTGTGTCACCTATGTAAGTCCTTCAATCATATCCCAAGTTAAGATCTTAAGGGCAAATCTTAGGATATTAAGGCACTCGAGGGTTGGTTAAGATCAACTTCGTAGGTGTCTTTAGGTAAAATGTGTTAACTTCGTAGGTGTATTTAGGTCAAATGTTTTTCCTTAGTGTATTTCATTCACATGCATGCATGCATTTCTAATTAATTTTGTAATCTAATGGTCACAATATGTTCTAGACATTGAGTGACCCAATGCTTCATATTCTCCTCAATTCTAACGACTACATTGATTTGCGACTTAACCACCAATTTGTCCATGATATCTCTATTTCGAAGATTCATTTGTTGATCATCAATTGTGAAAAATTAGTAATTAGTATGTAAAGATATTTTCTTTTGTATTGATATATTGCCTCTACACTGGCAGAGGTCATAAACAATTTCACTCTCGAGGGCTTTAACCATGTAACACACTAGTATATTAATTTTTAACCTGATTATGTGAAGAGTTGCTCAAATATTCAACTTGTGTGGAAGTAACCTATTTTGTTGAACCACCTTCCATAGTGGTAGCAATTTCAATGATCATTCATGACATTTTTTCAACACTAGTGGTCATCCACATTCCTCCCCAAAATCATTTCTTTTTCCTTGAGAAAGATGCAAATCGATTTTGCCTCCAATAATGCCAAAAGATTTCCCCTTTTTTTCCAAAAAAAAAACCCGGCAAGATTTCCCCTTTTTTTCCAAAAAAAAACCCCGCCATATTTTTTCCTTTTAGATAACAAAACAAAATCAGTCCCATGCTAAAATTAGGGGGCATGTGGAGATTGTTCTAAGCTTGATGTTATTAAAAACTCACCACTAATGGGCACCAAACAAGCAATTTATGGACAAAATAGATCCGAAGCTATTTTGGGAATTTGAAGAGTAAATGAACATATTTAGGGCTGATTTTTGGCGAGCATATGTGCATATAAGCAAGTTCAACGTGTATCAACTTTCCTTTGCATCCAACTTTATATATCCTTGTTATACCAAAACTAAGAAACCAATTTTAACATGTCCACTTCTGGAACAATCCATGTGCTTCCAAAGCAAACTCTTTTGCTTCAAAAATACCAACCCCTAATATATCAAAAAAATAAAAATAGAAAAATTAGATTAAGAAAAAAAAGAAGTTAAATTAACCATTTTAATATTCATCTTCTTTTTTACTAATCAATATAGTTTATAAAAAATATAAAATGAGAATAGTTTTACTAAGAGCACTTTTTATGCAAGTTATTACATAGTTGTACCAATATCCCACACTATTTATAAACAAGCTTTTATACAACAAACTTCAAAATATTCAAAAACCCTTGGGATAAAAATATTGCCAGGAATAAGAAACAACGATGCTTAACTATAAAAATAGATCATAGAACTGCTCAATAACCTAATGATCGAATTTTAAATTTATTTTGTTAATACACATTTTCAAAGCAAAATGAAGTTAATGAAAATATTTAGTAATAAATGTGTATTGAAATGGAAGGTACCATCTACAATTGGATCACCAAATGAGCATAAGATCTTAAAGGCATTGATGAAATTAGCTAATGATATATGAGGGCATAGAATTTGATGGCCAAGCATGCATAATATCTTTAAGGCATGGATGAAGTTAGCTTATGATATATGAGGGCATAGAATTTGATGGCCAAATAAGCATAAGATCTTGAAGGCATTGATGAAATTAGCTAATGATATATGAGGGCATTGAAACAGAGGTCCCATTTAGAATTCAATGGCCAAATGAGCACAAGATTATTGAGCATTAATAAAAATAAAGCTAGTATATAAAGAATTATGTGGATGCAATAATATAGATTTCAAATGGATAATAATTCAATTAGTGACTATGTTTTGTCTTCTCAACGTTTTGGTTCTTCCTTGGGATAGAGAATGAATTCGTTAAAAGGATTGAAACATCAAGAGGACAATAGAATGCAACATTATGACTCCAACTGAAAAATACAGTCTCAAACCTAAAGAAACTCATCAAGACTCCCTTAAGAGGACAATAGAATACAACATTATGACTCCAACTGAAAAAATACAGTCTCAAACCTAAAGAAACTCATCAAGACCCCTTTATAGACAAGGAGGACTTCAAAGATAAGATAGATAATACACCTCAATATTGTAAAAGGGAAAAAGGTGGTAAAGATAATGGGAATCTAACTCAATTTCATGTAAAAGGAAAAATAACGGTAAAGATAATGTGAATATGCATCTTACACTTTGAGCTCACGTGAAAAAATAATTATAAATGAAAACAAACAAAAAAATTGAATAAAATCAATACTCAAGTGTGTGTCCGGATGATGCCACACAACAATTACGTTTTCACTTTACAAGCTTTAGTGTCAACATTTTCACGTTATTCTTGTCTTAAATTGAAATTCAACAAATCATTGACCACTTTGTATCCCCTCGTAATCACAACCCTAATAAATAGCAATCAAAATAATTATGAATAATATACGACTTTAGTTTAGTTTTGGTATGATAATCATGGTTGATGCATAAGAAACTAAACAAAGCGTGGTCCAAAATTGTGTTTTAATCTTATTTATCTGAGCATTATCTTATACCCTCATTAAAGCCTTCCACTTATCGTGATTCACACACTTCATCTACCATGTTTGATTTTATTGCAAAGTTACAATACGAGCCTCATTGTAACTAGGTGTTTGTTGAGCCAAACCGTATGTTTGAATCGTGGGGAATCATGAGCGTCAATGGCAACAAATGTACAAGCGAAGCAAGATTAGAGGTTGGGGCGAGAGAGAAGACCATGCAAATAAAGAAAAAAAAGGGGGAACGTGGAAATTTTAAGGATATGTGTAGAAACCTCAAACAAATCTTTCTAATTCTCAAGACACCAATTATAAAAATGTTTAGAAACATTTTTGTAGAAATATTTCATATTTCCTGAGGATTTATATTTTTTTCTAGAAAATTGGGCCATTTTCGAAGTAAAATAAACTATTCCTGTAGAATTTGGGCAAATTAATTACGAAAATAGAAATTTTCTAATCATTTTTGGAAATAAAAAAAGGGAGAACTTAGGCAAATGGATCTCTTTCTAAAAGTGTCAATTTTCAATAGAGTTTTTCTTCATAATCAATTCAACTCTCGCAAGTTTGATTCAATAATAAATGAGTCCAACGAAGTTTAACAAATTTATTGTCTAAATATAAACTCGTTGAATCTCAAAATGTCCATTGACCAATCTCAACTCCCACAAGTTTGATTCAATAATAAATGAGTCCAACAAAGTTCAACCTCTAAATTTAAACTCGTTGAATCTCAAAACTTCATAATCAATTTCAACTCTCACAAGTTTGATTCAATAATAAACGAGTTCAACAAATTCATTGTCTAAATATAAACTCGATGAATCTCAAAATGTCCATTGACCAATCTCAACTCCCACAAGTTTGATTCAATAATAAATGAGTCCAACAAAGTTCAACCTCTAAATTTAAACTCGTTGAATCTCAAAACTTCATAATCAATTCAACTCTCACAAGTTTGATTCAATAATAAACGAGTCCAACGAAGTTCAACAAATTCATTGTCTAAATATAAACTCGTTGAATCTTAAAATGTCCATTGACCAATCTCAACTCCCACAAGTTTGATTCAATAATAAATGAGTCCAACAAAAATCAACCTCTAAATGTAAACTCATTGAATCTCAACAAAGTTCAAACTCGTTGAATCTCAAAACTGACATTGACCAAACTATTCCATTGCAAGGACACAACAACCCTTGAAGGGCAAACATTTTGATTAGGGGAATCGAAACCATATGGGACCAACAACAACACCCTTTTTCACCAACCCAGCAAACCCTTGTTTACATGATTATGTTTGGTATCAATGGAACATTGAGTTGATAAGAGGTTCAACAGATGACCAAAATAACGTCTGCAATCAAAACTACTTTTCATTGAGCTTCACCTAATAAACCATTTCACAAAAGAAGATAGGAGATGAGAACTTCACCCTTGATTTTCCCTCAACACTGAAAAATAGGAAAAGAAAAGGAAATGAGCTTTTTTATATTAAAAATTTTAAGAAAAGGAGCTAACCTCCCTCCAGATAAAGATAACTTTATACATATCTGATCTTTTGCTAGGAATTGTGTGCCTCAGGCCATTAGCGTTGATAAATAAAAAATTGTCTTGGTGTATATGTGAAGCTTCAAGTGACAACTTACTAGAGGAACACATATCATATCACATATAAGAGATGATAAAATTTTGAAGACAAGCCCAAGAGTCCTCAATTAGAAAAATGTATGTGCTAAGTGTCCACACAAGTGAACATAATATAGGAGATGATGAGATTTTGGAGATTTTAAGGTTGGCTTTCTATGATTTCTGGAGACTGAGAAAGAGAATCATAGTACTTGTACAGTGCATCAACATGGAAGAGTAGTCACAAATCTAAGCAAGATAGTTTTTCCCTATTCTCCCAAACCAGTGAATATTGAAAGATTGAATGTAGTGGTTCAAACAAGGAGCCAATTTCAATTTTTCTAGAAAGCCAAAATTTATAGGTGGGATAAAAACAAAGCTTTCTTTTACCAATCATAGTTTAAAATCGTTAATCAATTAGTTTTAGTTCAAGATAAGGCTTAGGAACAAGTAAGCAAACTATTATAATTATATAATAGCATGATAATAATAAAAACACACTTGAAACGGTAAAGAACCTAAAACTATGGCAAAATATAGTAACAGTAAGCTTTATGTGGAGGATCATATATTCTCCCAGGTAGAGGAATGGGAAAGGGGTGATACCAAGGGTAAACTAGTTACAAGATAGTAAACACCATGGAGAAGATGATGTTCATTTCCTAAATCATTGTCCGTTCAAAAATATATATGGAACGTAGGTGTACACAATCGGATAGCCAACCTCTAAAGGAAAATATGACAATATGGGGCTACTGAAAACAAATAATCCGAAACTACTGGAGCATTGGGATTGATATGAAGCATCAATACAAGCTTTATTATCCATAAAAAAAAAATGGATAACCAAAACAAAATAATATGTTACGTGTTAATGTAACAAACAAGCCTTTAAGGAAATTGTGCAAATGCAAAAGAAGAGAATCCTCATTTCAGCTAACGAACTTAAAAAATGGAATTTGGCATTCAACTCCCCCCCCCCAAAAGGGCATGCTATGGAGAAATCAACGAATCTCCCATTCAAGCCCGTATCTTTTAAAATTTAGGCATTATGCTAGTTTGACTGATCATGTACATCACTCAATGCATAGATCATGATCAACATCACATGGTGTGTGAAAATTTTGATATTTGATGCTCTTTTCATACTTTATTTGTCAACACCACCTCGGTTTTTTTGGACGTCGTATATCTCACCCTTTTATTATATCAAAAGAAAGGGGCATAATTTTCTTTTCATTAGAAAAAAGATGTTATCGACATGAACAATGCTCATTTTAGTGGGGAGATCAGCCTCTACACCCTACAAAGGTTCAAAAAGGCATTCCTTGAGGGAGACTTGAAACTAGTTATGCATATCCTTAAAAAAGATGAAAACATTGAGTGTTTGAAATTGGTGGGAGATCAACCTCAACACACCTACAAGGATTCACGAAAGTATGCTTTGAAAAAGACTTGAATATAGTTGTACCTATCCTTGAAAAAGATGCAAGCGATTAGTGTTTTCAAATTGGTGATTCAAAAAGGCATCCTTTGAAGGATACTTAAGCTAGTTATACATATCTTTGAAAAGATGCAAGCAATGAATGCTTTAAATTGGTGAGAGATCAACCTCAACACAACTACAAGGATTCAAGAAAGTATGCTTTGAAAGAGACTTGAAGATACTTATACATATCCTTGAAAAAAAATCCAAGGAATGAGTGTTTAAAATTGGAGGTGAGATAAACCTCAACACCCTACAAGGATTCAAGAAAGTATGCTTTGAAGGAGACTCGAAGATAGCTAAACATATCATTAAAATAGATGCAAGCTATAGTGTTGTAACCAGTTGCAAAAAGTCAATGGTATAAAGATCAAAACTTCGGGTTTGATCAACATTGTTCCCATAAGTACCACAAATAAATTGGTTTCTCTCTTAACAAATTTATAACCATCTTAGGGAAAAGAATCAACTTCCACTCCTTTCAAGGATTCTTCAAGGAACACTTGAAGGTAGGGTTACATATCCTTAAAAAGGTACAAACAATAGAGTGTCGTAACTTGTTCAACAAGTTAACTATATGAAAACATCAATATTTTGAATTTTGGTCAACTTTGTTTTAATGAAGAGGACCACTAAACTTCTGAGCAAACTTGACCATTGTAGGATGTTCGCACTCTAAAGAATCCCACTTTTATAGAGGCTTATGTAAGAAAGAGGATCACAATAAAACCTCAAAACCAACAGCCCAAATGCTCACAGCAACGCAATTCATGCAATTGATTTAGAATAAAAAGATGATTAAGAATTTTAAAAAGAATTTCAAATATTTAAAAAAAAAAAAAAAACATATAGTGAAAGAGCATTTATGCTATACCTTAGGTCCAACCAAAGCTAGAACGATAGAAAGGATGACAACCAAGGATATAATAATTGCACTCTGGGATCATAAATGTACTCAAATTATATACACTATTGATTATCTATCACACCAAGCTTGGAAAAAAACACTCCTCATATTGCTCATCAACCAAAGAATCATAAATATCCTCATTATTGATATACCATCAAGGGCAGGAAAACCACTCATGGTTGTCCATAAACGAAGGATAAATTCCAACAAACGGGATCAAAAATAGACCTTTCGATGCTAGTGGCGCAAAACAAAGCAAACTTCAATCATTTGTAGTTCAAAAAAACATCACAAATGTTTACACTTAGAAAGCACAACTCCAATTTTAGATTATATAGAGAGGAGGCTCAAGAACATGCAAAACTAGCTTGGTCAACCCAAATTTGCAATCAAAGATAAATCATCGAGGAAAGAACTTTACTCTTGTACCTTGAGATAACACTCTTGCAATGGAATGTATTACCTTGAGATAACACTCTTGCAATGGAATATATTGTGTGTATTGACATCATTAGAAGAATAGGGTTGTGGTGAATGTGAAAGGATAGGATTTGTGTGAATGTGTGACATACATATTAATAATATGTTAAAATTACCGCTCATAGAAGAGTGGTGAACCGTAAATTGTCGTGGATAATCACTTGATAGTTCGTCACAACAGATCTAATAAAATTATATTTAAAATCCGAAATTCTGAAGTATTACAGTTTTATTAAATATCTGGATCTGTAGATTTAATGTTAATAGTGCATGCATGCGAATTAAAACTATGAAAAAAATAGAAAACGGCAAAAAAAAGCTCACACACATTTAACACAAGATATGCTCTAGGAAACCCTTCAAGGAGAAAACCCAACTAAAAGGTGAGGTCGCTCCGCTCTCTTTATCTAAATGGAATATGGATGCGAGTACAAATATGTAGGGCTTTTGCCCCGTGGGCTGTTACAGTGCACAATTCCTCTTTGTGTGCTCTATCTCCTATCCCTCTTGGCTATTTTTGCTCAGCAATGTAACAAATGCACTCAAAAGAATGTAATCCCTTTTGCTCCTAGTGGCCCAGTTATAACATGGCCCTGACAACCTACTAGCTAGTGTTTAGGTTTGACTACCTCAACATTTAACCAAAGTTGCAATATAGAATTTTCTAGGGTCTTCTACATCATAATCACATGGCTAGCCCTTTTCCCATGAATAATGGAGTCTGACGTGGCATCCTCTTGAATTATGGTGGTGAAAACAAGGTGGTCAACTCCCGAGTGGCATAACTTTTGCATACGGACTCTAATTGACGTGATTCTTGTGTCGTTGGAAAGGTCTATGTGTAGAATAGGGAAAAAAGGTATCGCGCTAAAGCAGTTAAGTATTAACCCCAAAAATCATCATTTGATGCCTCAAAACACTCCTAGAAAGTTTCAAATCTTGTTTTGCCAAATTAGGACCCGCCAGTAAAAACAATCTTGTACGCCAATTCCTCCACTTTTCCCACTCAAAAGGCATCAAAATGAATGACAGACAATATAATGATCCAATCTGGTTGGAGTAGTCAAACTACGAGCATCATGCTCATGAATCTAGTTTGGAAACCTTTCTTAAAAAACCCTAAAAGGACAATTTCAAGGATCCTTACGCGTTTAAAGTGAAGAATCCTTAGTGAATCGTGCTAGTTCTTAGTAATACCTACAATAAATGTTTAACATTTTTTTTGTAAAAATATTCAAATTTCTAATGGAGTATAGATTTAGAAAATGCTAGTGATTCTTGAAGTAATTACATAAAATATTTAAAAATAATTAATCAAAGAAAAATAAACAAAAAAAAATACTCTAGAATTTGAGTGAATCAATTTAAAATGAAAAAAGAACAAAAAGGGTGATTTTTTTGGGGGAAGAAAGCATGGAAACTATGCCCATTGGAAAAATTTAGCTCCTTAAATTTTCCCTACCCAAGTAAGTGCAATGCTTGGGTGATTTTCACATCATAAATACACCCCTCATAGGGCGAGAACAAACTGAAGGGATCATTGTAAGTTGTTAATTGTGTGTAGCATCGGGAGGTATTCCCACATGGCAAGAGGCCACCTAAATAAGCCCAGAAAAATTATAAAAAATAAATAAAATACAATTTTGATTTTTAGATTTCAATGTAGGCTCAAAAGGGACAAGTCAAACCCAACAAGTCAAACTTCATTAGTGGCTGTAGTTTGGAATTTGGTTTTTGGGACAAATTTCTAGACATTTTATTGTAAACCTTGTTGAAGAAGAGTTGTTGAGTTTTCTCCCAAGTTTGGGTTTCCCAGGGAAAATTTTGTTGTCTCCATTGTCCATGCATCTCTTTTTATGATCTTTATTGTTTATATTGTTTTTGTTGCTTTACTGTTGATATTTACTGTGTAATTGCTTAATGATATCAATGACATAAGAATGATTAATTAAAAATCATTAGAAGTAATTATCATATCAGAAAATTAATTTTTTGTTATTCACCATTGTAGAAAAGTCAACATGATATTAGAGAACAGGTTGATGCCTAGAAGAGAAGGAAGTCCAAGAGGAGACTAAGTTTGGATATGTTCTAGAGTTGGGTAAATCTATCCAGCAGATAACTGACCCAAGGTCAGTTCAACAAGTTAGGAACAGGGCAACAGTTTGTAGTATGGCCACTCAATCTAAGTATTATCCCTAAACGAGTAGAAGCAAGGTGCAATGTCCCTACTGAGAATTTGATTCAAATAATCAAAGCAATCGATTGCACTCTGGCATGATCTGATCTAAGGAGCGAGAACAATTTCCTAGTTCACTAGTTTAGACTCTGTGTGAGTCCCTAAAGGTTGCATTGATTTCTAGTGATTTGCTATGTTGCCAAGAAAAGTGGGTTAGAGGACAGGTGCATCACTTTTTGAAATAGGGTACGTAAGTTCGTCAGGGGTATATTATAATTTATATATTTTATAAATTATAATATATATAAATTTTGAAGTCTTCCAACTTACATGTTAACAATTGTTAAATTTGAAACCTGGAAATATGCATGTTAACAATTGTTTCAGTTGAAACTTGAAACCAAACAATTTGATACTCATCTATGACATTGGATGGCAGACTAAAATCCTTTTAAAATACACATACACTCTGTTATTAAGTTGACGCACAATGTTGTTAAGGTCTTGTTGTAGCAGCTACAACAACCCTCCAAAATTTTGCCTTAGCTTCGTTTTTGAGCCTCCCTTCCAACCTTCATAGCAGCTTGCCTTGCTTCATCAAGTTCAGAAGCTTCAATGTCTTTCTTGCACAAAGGCAGCCTGTCGATCACAACTTGATACATTCCCCTCACAGGTTGTTCACTCGAACTTGGTCCAGTATGCACGTTGAGCAACTTCCCCAAGAAAATTGCGCATTTTTGGAGGGCAACTAGCTTTCCCTCCAGAAATTGTGCAATCTTGTCTGGCAGCATGCTAGGCTCCAGGATTGCACAATCCTGCCAGTCAACACCCCTCACGAGCTGTTCACTCGAACTTGGTCCAGTTGCACGTTGAGAAACTTCCCCAAGAAAATTGCGCATTTTTGGAGGGCAACTAGCTTTCCCTCCAGAAATTGCGCAATCATGTCTGGCAGCATGCTAGGCTCCAGGATTGCACAATCCTGCCAGTCAACACTCCCAACAAGAATTGCGCAATTTTCCCCAGCAACGCTGCTCAGCCCAGAATTTGCGCAGATCTCGACAGCAATCAGCTGCTCTGCCCAGAAATTGCATAAATCTCCTAGTTAGTCAACCCAGCTCCAGCCAGAAATGTGCATTTCCTTCAAGTAGTCGAACAGCCTCTTGCATGTGCAACTGAGTTAACTGGTTCCCCCTGGGACCGAGCAAAATAGACTTGCATGCATCGGCTAATTCTCCCAAGGTAGCATGCAAAGGCATCCCTTGTTTCAAGGATATAATTTTAGTAGTTGGAGGTTACATGCAAGGATCAATTCAGAAACCTCCCACCAAGTGTCGCTTCCCCTAGATTTGTGGCATGCGCATCACAACCTCGATGTTATCAAAACTCATCAACCGAACGTTGCAAAACTCATTCCTCACATCAACCTTGCAACTTTGACATCCCACATCACATCTAGGAGCAGTCGGCACATTCAGCTCAGCGGTTTTGGGGTAAGCTCGCTTCCCGTGCCTTGTGTTGCATTTCTGTCGCTTTTTTGTTTTCGCTTGTGGGAGTATTGTTTGCATGATTTCTTTGAACGCTTGCTGTCATTTACATCTATACTAGCTTGTCCTAGCTCTGTTCCAGTTTTCGTTGCTATCTCACTATTGTCGCATGCATGAAACTATTTTTCACAGACATTTGCCCAACCGACAAACTGCCTCGCCCACATGCATGTTGATCTGTTTGTTGAATCGTTCATTCATGTTTCGCATGCACTGTCGATCGCTTCTACTATCACTTAGTGTCGCCATGCATTTACTGTCTTAGTTATTTTTAGTTGCCCGTCCGCGAGTCAAGCCAACCTTGGCCCAGACTCTGCCTTCACCAAGGCTGCATTGCTCAATCTGGGGAAGGAAGGCTCAACTTCCTCTCCAGATTTGCGTATGCACGCCCAACATTGGCCTCTAAGACTATTTTGCGCATTTCTAGAGGACAGTGGTTGCTTGGCCCAAGAAATTGTGCAAATCTGTCCCTAGGCCAACATTCCTTCCTAGCTCGAATTGTGCATTGTGCAATCCCAGCAATCAGCAGCCAGACTGGACTGTGCATTGTGCAGTTCCAGCAATGAACCAGTCTCCCAATAGCCCAAACTGTGCCTTGTGTAGTCTTGGCAATCGGTCTCCCGACCTCATGGCCGAAATTGTGCAAACTTCATGATCATCTGTCTCCAGGTATCCCAAGTGTTCATCTGTCTCTCAGCAGTACAAGTACAATGGTTTCTAGGAGAGCAGAGACGAAGACATCGTTCAAAGCACACTTGGAGATGCAGTCGATCAAGTGTCCATGGACTTGCCTACCCAAGAAAACATCAAGTTGTTCGTAGACAAGGACATCAAGATATGACAGCAGCAGTATCACAGCGAGCAACATCATGAACAGCAATGGAAGACAGCATACCAAAATGCAACGAATGCAAGAGGAGGGTTGTAAGATCAAGCAAGTCCATTGATGATGAAAAAAACTTTGGAGACTCCGGAGATGAACTGACGACGCAACATGAAGATCGCACGAAGGCAGAAGATAGAACAAAGGAGTTGCATGTGCTGAAGCAGCAACTCAAGAAGAACATGAAGTTGCACAAACAATCCAATGAGTTGCAGCAGGAACAGGAACAGCAGTGGGCGCAACATGCACTCACGGATAAAACTATGCCCGTACAAGTTAAGGATCCATCCCAGCAGCTGACACAGCGCAGACATGGTGAGCAATGTTGTTGATCGCATGCAAGGGATTCAGCAATATGCATGTCGTTGAGCGCACGGATGCAATCCAACCCATTCAACACACTCACCAAGGCGAATACAAGAAGCAAGTCCAACTAGGCTTGAACATGTACTTCAGCAAGTTGATGTGCATGACCACGAGCACACACTTGAAGATCAGCACGAACAATATGCATCAGTGTGTTGTCGGTTCAACCGTACCCAAGAAGACCATGCGCATGTTAGCAGACGAGTTGGATGAAGGGGCCAAACCAATGCACCGGTTGCAACGGAGGCAAGAGTTCACTTCAGCAAGATGTCACCATGAGGTGCATGCACACCATCACGGATGACTAAACTTAGCATCAGCTCACCACCTTCACCATCACAAGCATGTCAAAGAGTTGGTCTCATCACAGCAGACCGAGTCTCAGTAATGTTTGTCTCACATGAGTACATGTGCATTGTAATGTTGAGTCTTGTCAAGTATAAGTCAAGTGTCAATGGTTGGATGTAACAATCATAGAGTAGGGGAAGAGTCATGAGGGTAGTTGAATTGTCACAAAGGGGAATGTCAAGGGTCACCCCACCCTTTGCTATAAATAATCCCTCATAACTCATTGTACATGTTTTTGGTCAACCAAGCTTCTGATAAGACTATCTTGTAAAGAGCTTGGACAGTATTGTAATGCGCCTTGGCTTCTCCACTGCAAGGACCTAGTTCATCTCTTTGGAGGAGCAGGCGGATGTGGCTGTAACGTTCCACTGATGGGGCTAGCAAGTTTACATGGATGTATTGTATGATTGGAACTTACACTTTTTGTATAATAAGAGTTAGCACATTTTCATGCATATGTTGTTATTGTAGTTGGACTACTCTGGTTGCCTTAATGATATATGTTGTTTAACTTACGTATTTGTGTATGAAGTTATTTGTATGCAATCATATGAATCATGTTGAAAATGTGTTATATATGTTGTTAATGTTGTCCCGTCCGTGTCCACTACTCTGTCGGACACCAGACAAACCTTTCACATGAACCTTGCTATAACAACCGTTGCACTCGTTCGAACTGATCTGTGAGTGTTGTACATGTTATCTTACCTTGTATGACGCCATTGCCGCATCCGAGTGGACTACTCCGCCAGAAGTTGTGCATGTCCTTTTGTGTTGTGTGTTCCTAGCCGAGTTGGCACTAATCCCTTTCAACCTCGAACTCATCTTCACCCTCATCTTCCCCTTATGTGTTAAAACCTTTCATACACCTTCCTTGACTCAATACATCAGTGACACCCTTACTACTGACAGAATTATCTTTCTTGCCTCTGTGCGACATCGCGGCCAAGGCATTACCTTACAACTCATTGTTGGGACTCCTACACCAAACGGTATGAGGTCTAACTGGAACTTCTTACCAGGGAGATCCCCTTGACATGTTGGCGGGTCCAGCACCATCAAGAGGTCTTCAACAAAGTTAATGACAAGGACGACATATTGATGCTAGAAAAGATGATTTGATTCCTATTAGTCAAAGAATACCTATATATGAAGCTAACCTCCAAGGAATTCATTATCATCAATCCCTCAAAGAATGTTTCCAGATAACATAATGCAATCCTTCTACCAATCTTTTCATGAACAACACTTTAACTTATGAAGTTCAGTGGACCTACTAACTACATCCCAGTAAACTATGAAGGTTGAGAATAGGGTTTGCATTCAAAATAACATAACTATCCTTCCAGCATGATTCTACCATATTGAGATAAAAGTACGATACAATGATTTGGCTGCATTAACCTAACCTGGCAATCTTTAAAACCCAACTTCAACTGTAAAAATGTCATTATAGTGAATTGGTTAATTAAGGATGCAATAAATGTATTAAGTTATTTGTAAGCTACTCTTGGGCAGAAGGAGATTATCTTCCATCTGATATATCATATGGATATCTGATACCCAAATCATTTCTCTATCATTTGTTTGATACTGGAATTTTAAACTTCCATGAACTTATTCAACCCAATGACAAGCCATTACGTGGAATGTGATAAGAACAGGGTTTTTGGAAAAAGGAAAAACATCGTCAAGAACCCCCCTCACACGCCCGATTTTGGGGTTCACGCTCCCATTTTGGGGGTTCAGCAACCCTGTTTATGCAAAAGAACCCAGCCCGAAGATTCTACATATTGGATTCGTATGGGAAGTATCAAGTTCTTTTGAGAGGTACTCGTTCCAGCACCTGGTCCCTGGAGACGGGAACTTGGAACATGAACCTGAGACGGGTTTGACAACCCCACCTTCGTGAACGCAAGCCCATGCAACACATACAATTTGAGATTTTGAATTTAAAGTTATGATCTAGTGCGCAAATTGTTTATTTGTGGGCAAATGAATCGATTTGTTGTGCATGTTTGTCAACCAATCCATTATGGTGCAATCATGGTTGACATATGATTCAGAGACGTGAGTATGACTGCTATTAAAGGCAAAGTGATGAACAAAATGGCTTTCAAAGTCGAGGGGACAAACTGTTGAAATGTATAACTAGGTTTGGTCTTCATAATGTCTAATCATGACTTTATAAATTTGATATTAAAGAGAAAAGAATTATATTATTGTCATTATTGATGCATAGGTTTCACGCTCAAGATAAACTTATTTGTAGGTCAAGCACCCATTGAGTGCTTCAAGGTTTGTCATAGAATTATGAAGTCAAAAGAATCATTGTCATACATATAAGACCTCTTTGGGCATGTTATATCTTGTAAAGAAAAATTTTGTCAAGTCAAAAGTGCCATAAAGATCCCCTCCAAGACCTTGTAAAACAAGTCCGCCTACAAGAAGGATCAAGTCGGCCTCATGGACTATAATTCAACCTCCTAAGAAACCTATATATAAGGGATATCGACCTCACTTGAAGATTATCCATTCAAGCAAGAAAGCACGTTCGATCTCCTAGAGAAAGAAGCTGGAAAAGGACAAAGATCAAGGGGGTTCGCGTTCGATCTCCTAGAGAAAGAAGCATGATTGAAGTTTTAGACCTCTCTCTCTCTCATGTTAGGGTTTCTAAAGTAAATACTAGACCGAAATTGCATAAGTTGTTGGGGAGGTCGAAGTTACAGAAGAAACTGCAAGGGAAGACGAAGTTGCAGAAGAAGTTGCAGAAGAAGTCGAAGTTATTTGAAAGTCAAAGTTGTTGCTAGGTAAAAATCGCTAGAAGGTCGAAGTTGCAATATAAGTTGCTTTGGAAGTCTTGAAGTTGTTTGAAAGTCAAAGTTGTTGCTATGTAAAAATCGCTAGAAGGTCGAAGTTGCTGGAAGTTGTTGGGGGTCGAAATCCCTGGAAATTGTTGGGGGTCGAAATTCCTGGAAGTTGTTGGGTCGAAGTTATTGGGTTGATATTACTAGAAGCTGCTAGGTCAAAGTAGCTGGAAAGAAAACTTGATCAAGAAGGAAAAGTGTGACTTGGTCTTGGAGGGGTCTTTGACAAAGGTCTTAGGTCTTAGAATTTGTCACCTGAACATTCTATAAGAAGAAAAGAATTCTCGTGGGTTTTCCTCTCAAAAGGAAAGGTTTTGGCCATGGCTTGCAGCGTATATTTTGTGTCCTCTTGCCTCATTGATCTTTTCATTGTTTGGTAGTTGTTTGATGATAGCGAACACAATAATAATCAAGAGAAAGAAGAAGCTAATCAAGATAAGTAAAAATACATCACAAGCAAATATCAAATTAAGAGAAATCACCTAAACTACTTGCCCCTATATTTCTCAACATGGTTTCAGAGCTAAGATGAAAAGACAATAAGATGCAACGTAAAGATCACCCACTTGAAAGAAAGATACATAAAGGGTCAAGCAAATTAAAGAGCATTAAGGAGGACCATCCATCACATCACAAGGATCAAATCATCACAACTCTTGGAAGAAGAAAAAGACCTCAAAAACCCTACCTCCATTGAAAGGAGGACTCTACATTTAAGGACCTTGGGAAGCCTCCACATTATCATCCAAGGAAGGAAAAAGAAGCATTGTCATCATCATCAAAGAAATCAAGGTGATCTCCCTCACATTGAAGCAAAGATCACATTTAAACATCCTTGAAGAAGATCATCAAGGAAGCAACATCATCAAGAAGGCATCAAGTTGAAGATATCATCATCTAGGATCATCTTCACTTGTCAAGTAAGTATCTTTATATTTATGTATGAATCTACTATCATCATGACTTCATTCCACCAGGAGAGCAACAAATTAGTTGGGTCATCAAAGCTCCTTGCATGGAAAAGGAGAATAGATTTGATCCTCGTAGAGAATGAATTTCTTGTATATGTTAAGGGTTAAATCTCCAAACCATCTCAGGAGCAATTTCAAGCATTATCAAAGTATATGAAAGAGGAAATCAGGGCTCAAAGAATCCTCATAGAATCAATCAAGGATTCCCTCATCCGTTATGTAGCAAAGTTAGAGAAATCAAAATATATACATGAAAAGTTGGTAGAATTGTTTTTCGTAAGCATTGTAGGAGAAGTTATATCATTGAGAACCGAATTATACAAGATGAAGGTATCAAAGAAAGAAGTGGTAGCCTCATACCTTATGAGGGTATCGCAAATAAGAGATCAACTACAAGAGCTAGGGGAAATAATGTTCGATAAAAAATGACCATTGTTGTACTCAATGCACTACCTGATGAATGGGGCTACTTTGTATCAAGTATCTATGGAAAGGACGCCCCTCCATTAAGTGATCTTTGGTCATTATGTAAGATTGAAGAAACTAGGTTGAAGGCAAAGAGTAATGTTGGATCAAATGTTCAAGTTCAAGCATATGCTGCCATGGCTAGGGGAAAAGGAAAGTTTGGAAAGTTTGATCCTCAGAAAAAGAAGAAGATCGATATGTCAAAGATACAATGCTATGAGTATAATGAATATGACACTATTAAAGGAATTGTGCCAAACTCAAGAAGGACAACAAAAAGAGAAAGGAAAGGAATGAAGCCCATGTTAATGAAGAAGTGGAGGAATCAGAAAAGAAGAAATCGAAGGAGTAAGTGAAAGATCTCTACTATGACTATAATAATCTCCTTCACTAAGTTCTTTTCAGTTATAGAAGAGAATATAAAGCATCACAAGTATGATTGTATGCAATATACCAAGATAGAGTTGACATCATCATACAAGCATGGAAGGATGGCTAAAGCAGAAAGTCTACATGCTTATACCAGTCATCATGATAGAAATGGCATCTCCATTGGAAGCATATAAGGACAACAAAAGTAGCAGTATATATGGTTGGAAGTAATTCATCTAGCAAGATAGAAGATAAAGAAATCATCATACATCATCATCATTAGGAATGAAGATCATCAAGATCCTCTTAGTGGAATCTTCATTGAGAAGGTTCAACTCTACTTGGAAGAAGCAAGTGCCTCGTAGATAGTCCACATTCCACCTTGTGTGGGATCCACTAGTAAGGTATGATGACTAAGATGTGCAGCATGTCAAGTTGGTTTAAGTACTTTCATCTTCAAGCAAGAAAGGAAGTTGCTAGAAGGAAGTGTAGATGACCAAAAGAAGAAAAAGGTATGTATATATTTAACAGATAAAGAAATGTCATCATTTAGTTGCAGATAGCTTGGTTGAATGCTCTATCTCATGAGCATGATCGAATGAGGAGGATCTCTTCCATTAGAATGATGCATGAAGGCAGGTGGACAAGGTGCCTTGAACTCTTCTACATATTGATAAGATGAAATCAACATAATATGACCTCATATGGAATATGAGGTGGTTGACAATCATGGTTCCCATGTTGAAAGAACCATGTAAAGGAGATCCTAAGGAAAGCAATATGTGAAGGAAGAAAGGAGAGTTCGTGAAAGATGCAACTATAGTCACGAAAGATAAGTGCTCAATATCCAATAACTACAAGAATTAGCTATGACATCTCCATGGATGAAGGTATTAAGATCGTGGTATACTGCAAAAGAAGAATCTTGGTAATTAATGTCTTGGAGATGGTTTCATACATGTACAGGATGTTGACGTTGCAAGAAGTTGATGTCATGACAAAAGGCCATCATAACAAGGTAATTTTGATTTGATGTTCATTTTGATTTTTGAAAACATCTAGTTGGATTATAACAAGGCGACTGAAAGAGGGTTGTAGAATTCACCTACAACTAGTACTCATGAGATTGGATGGAAGATCCTAAAAGAAGCATGACTTGGAAGAGGTATTGTATGAAGGATAGCGAGATGTGGACTACAAGATCACTTCTTGATAAAGAAAATGATGACATGACTATTGGTTCAACATTATGTTTCGTTGAAGGAAAGGGATATAGAAGATGGTTGATGCCCTACATACAAGTTCTAGAAGAAGGCTTTGTAACGAAGAAGTTAAGTTCATGACATGATGCCAAAAGGAGGATCCCTACAAGTTGATGATAGTACGATGATCTCCACTGAAGAAGCAAATAGTTGTTGTTGATAACAAATCCCCAGTTATGAGGGAGTTGGGGCAAGTCCCTAAGTAAGAGGGAACTTGGGTATATTTCTTTTATAGGAATGAGTAGATCCTCCCTAGTTGAGAGGGAGAGGTAGACATGTCATTCTTGTCTTCATGTTATGAAGAAAGAATGGAGGATGGAGTAAGCCTCTAAAATAGATTTCGATACTCTTTAAGAATGTGGTAGGGTATCCAATAGGTAAGAGTAGTCGAAGAGGAAATTCCTCGAGGATGTGTTATTCTAAGACAAGAATGGTCCTAAAAGGACACACCTTGTGAACATCCGAATGGGGTATGTGCATTGAGAGACAATGATAAAGGTGTTTATGAATCATTGGTCTCCCCAGCATTGTGCTCTAATCTTGTGGAGAGATACAGTTGCTAGTCAAGGCCTTGCTATGTGATAATGCTGGTTGATATGATGAGATGCATAGATATAAGCTGATAAAATAGCTTATGAGATGGCTTACCAATCTGACTCTTCTTATGAGAATTCTTCAATATGAGAATGTCCAAGTACAGTGTATGGATTATGAATACCTCCCTAGTTAAGAGGAAGTGTTGAAATGTGTAACTAGGTTCGGTCTTCATAATGTCTATTGTAATCATGATTTTATATATTTGATATTAAGGAGAAGAAATTTATTATTGTCATTCTTGATGCATGGGTTTCATGCTCAAGATAAAGCTATTTGTAGGTCAAGCACCCATTGAATGCATCTAGGTCTGCCATAGAATTATGAAGTTAGAAGAGTCATTATATTGGAAATGACAAAGAAATTATCCAGGATTTGAAGACCAATTGTCCTCCAAATTCGACATGAAAGATCTTGGTGCTGCAAACTATATTTTGGGCATGGAAATTAAAAGAGATCGGTCAAAGAGGAAGCTCTGGTTAAACCAGAGGAAGTATGTCGAGACAATACTCTAGAGGTTTAATATGCAGGATAGTAAACCGGTGAAGGTTCCTATTCCTGTAGGTGTGAGGTTATTTGCTGAACAGTGTCCCAAGACACAAGAAGAGGAAGAGGACATGTCCCGTGTTCCATATGCAAGTGCAGTGGGTAGCCTGATGTATGCAATGGTCTGTACTAGACCAGACATTGCACGTGCAGTGGGAGTATTGAGCAGGTTTATGTCAAAACCTGGGAAGGAGCACTGGACAGCAGTGAAGCGGGTTTTCAGGTCTTTGCGTGGCACTAGTGATTATGGTTTGTGCTACCAAGGAAGACCAGGATTGGACAGAGTGTTAGATATTGATGGCTTTGTTGATGCAGACTGCGCTTGAGATCTGGATCAGAGAAGATCTACAAGTGGGTATGTGTTTAACCTATTTGGAGGTGCAGTCAGTTAGATGAGTAAGAAACAATCTGTAGTGGCACTATCAACTACAAAGGCAGAATACATGGCAGCCACTCATGCAAGCAAGGAAGCAGTTTGGTTGCAGAGATTGTGTTCAAGTATGGGGTTAGTACAGGGAGCTATAAGAATAGACTGTGACAGCCAAAGTGCAATTTTCTTGGCAAAGAACCCTGCTTATCATTCAAAGACAACGCACATTGATGTTCAGTATCACTTTGTGAGGGATATGATAGAAGACAAAAAGGTGTTGCTGGTAAAGGTGGACACTTTGAAGAATACTGCAGATGCATTGACAAAATCTGTGAGCTCTGAGAAGTTCTCTTGGTGTAGAGAAGCAATGGGAATCTCAGGGTTGAAAAAATGACTAAGCTCTCCTGTGGCCCCCTGTGGAAAGAAAACAACAAGTGGGAGATTGTTGGGTTGTGTTATATTCTTTCCACGTAGTTAATAGGGGGTTTGAAGGGCACCCTTAACCCCACTTTATGGGGTCCGGGGCAATGCCCCGGAAAATTTTGGTTTAGGACCATATGTTAGGTTGGGCGAACCCACCTATGGTTTTGTGCATGATTTTCGCACATGTTTTTTGGACGCGATGGTTTTCGATCCATGGTATTGGACGTGATGGTTTTTGGTCCATGGTATTGGATGCTTCGGCATGTATAAATATGTATTGTAACATTGAAAGGAACATAATGAAAAATCAAGTTGGTAGTCCCGGTTTTGGGATCCAGGGAAAAATCTTTGTGCATATGTGTTTTATGGGTTATGCTCTCGCATTGTTTATTTTCTTTGTTTAAGAATTCGTATGCAGGTAATTTTTGTACAGGGTTAAAACCTACATTCAAGTTGTTGGGTCGAAACTGCTGGAAGCCACTAGGTTAAAGTAGCTAAATATAAAAGTTCATTAAGAAGGAAAAGTGTGACTTGGTCTTGGAGGGATCTTTGACAAGGGTCTTTAGGTCTTGGAATTCATCATGTGAACATTCTATAAGAAGAGAATAATTCTTGTGGATTTTCCTCTCAAAAGAAGAGGTTTTGGCCTTGGTTTGCAGCCTATATTTTGTGTCCTCTTGTCTCATTGATCTTCATTATTTGGTAGTTGTTTGATGATGGCAAACACAATAATAATCAAGAGAAAGAAGAAGCTAATCAAGTCAAGTAAAAATGCATCACAAGCAATTATCAAATTAAGACAAATAACCTAATTTAGTTTCCCCAAGATTTCTCAACAACAACTACATGGTATATGTCTTGTGCTTTGAATCCACTCCTATTTATGATATGCAGAGTGACGAGGACCAGGAAAATGAGAAAAGAATACATAGCAAGGGTAAGTCAATGAGTTGAGACCGATGTGAATACCATTCTTGCAAGAGCGGCACGAGGATCTTGTGGTGCGAAAAAGTAAGGGAGATGTTTTGGGTTTACTCTGGTTAGAGTGGAATGAAGCAAGGGTACGAGTGTTGAGGTGTGTCGCAGCAAGAATGGATATTGCAAGCTTTAGATCGAGGGAGCTATCATAAACATGGACAATGGTCCATCGGGTTCTATTGTGAACTAGTTGTATAGTATTACATTTGAAATTTAGAATGGCAGCAACCCAACAAAGCACTTACCCAGTGACTTGATGGAGAGAAGCAAAGTGTTTACTCTCTAAGTCAAGCGAACGTGGCAAGTATTTTATTCTTGAGGTCAAGGCAAATATCTTATTTATTGTGCCAAGGGATATATTTCTTAATCCAAGCAATTGTGTGCACTATGTGGAGTTCTAATTAGCGTGTTGGTGTGTGTGAACCAAATCCAGTATGAACTCTTCCACATTGGATCCAATTCTGGAAGACAACATGATCTTCGAAAACCACAATATCTATGGCCAAATGGCTTGGTCTCTATTGTGCATGGTTGTCTCTTTCTATTGTTCATCATTATGGAAATTTCAACATAAGTTAGGACTCTAAACACATATTTTATTTATAAAATAGAATTATTGCCCATGGGATTGTGATCAAATGGCAAGCAACAAGGTGACCCATAAAATTGTGGTCTAATAACAAGTAACAAAGTGACTAAGTGAATGTAGAGACCCAAGATCAAAAACCCTTACGAGGATTCTCATGAGACCAGACATAAGTCCTAAGAGATTTGATGACATAGTAACAACCATCATGGCATAACACACGTCTATCTATTCTCCTAATTAATTAACCAAAAAAACTAGTGCATAGCAACATAGCTAGAGGGAACATTGTACACTTCAATAAGTTATGTTACAAGAAAAAGAAAAAGAAAATTACAAACTATATGCATGCAAATTACATAAAATATGAAATTTTATGAACAATTGAATCAAAATCTACAATCTAAACATATAGATAATAGATATCATTTCTAAAACTTCAAAACATCACGATATTTCAAAATCCAATGTTTCATAAACTCTATAAATATGTTGATAACTTGATTATGATAAAAGCATTAATTGTTCATAATCATACAGTGAAAATGTGAAAATTACCAGTGTCCAGCTTATTTGGGAAGCAATAAAGTTTGCATAATCATCAACATAGTCTAAAACCTCCACATCCTTCAATGCAACCTTGTTTAATTGTCCATAGTGAATCATAAGAAGCATTGTCAAAACCTTATTAGCCATGAGAACTATCAAAAGCATCATCATCACCCCAACAATAGAAGCAATAGAATCCCTCATCATTGACTCAACAATTGTCTCATCCTCATATGAAAATGGCAGCAAGAACACTCCAATGTGAAGCTAGCCATAAAGCATTTACGAGTTATCGAAGCCCTAATCTTCAAGATTCATATACCACAAATTATTAGACTTGTCACAATAATTGACTTTTGATAGAGATTAAGGCAAAGATTTGTGTTAATGTAAACAATATCTCGACATTATTGGTGCAAATCATTTTTTCTTCAAACATCAGATGAAACCCAAAACATCTCCAATTTCTAATTGTTATTGAAGTGTTGACAACCTGTGAAAGTTGTTGAAGCGTTGACAACCTGTGAAAGAACTCCAATCAAAAGCCCCTGCACTTCCAAATCTCTAAAACCATAATATGCCCATAATGGAAAAGGCTTCATAGAGCCCTGTAAGAAACTCCATTTACATTTCCAAATACATTGTTCCCTGTGACAGATGCAACACACTGGTTCTTTAGATTTGATAGCTCCGTCAATTCAGTTCAAAAATGATGCTCAACAACATAAGGCACTACATGATTTTCAAAAGATATTATTTGGAGAGCTCAAAAAGGGAGGAGAAAGAAGAACAAAATCAAGCTATGTGAGAAGCAGAAAGGAAAATTGTTCACTCCTACATTGTGGGAAGAAGCAAAACAAGTAGGATTTCAAATAGCAGTGTTCAGTTCATGGCTTTTCCATTGCTCTAAATTATGTATTTTTCCATGTGATTAAAGAACATGGCAATTTACCGACCAAATAAAGTCCCCCCTTGCCATTAAAGAAAATAATTGCAAGAATTAAATGTTGGAAGAAAGAGCAACACCTCTTTCCTTGTTTTATTTGGACCTAAAATTGCACTCCTTCAACCTATATTTTATGGGACAATCCAATTAAAGCAGTTAGACGACCAAGATCAAAGGGTTGGTGTGGGATAAATACCATGTCTTTTTTAACAAAACTTTTAAAAAAGCAGTCTTATATGCAAAATAGATAAAACCACAACAAAAACTTTTTATGCAATATAGAATGTACATAGTTATAATTTTCTTCAGGAAGTTTTGTCTTCGGATAATATAGGGAAATATATAATAAGCATACATATGCATAAAATTGTATAGAATTTTTCTTTTTGTTTCCTAATTTTTTCTTTAGATTAACACACACACAAAAAATCAATACAAATCTTGTACAAAAAAGATGCAAATTCTTTGTAAATTTTGTTCAATATATACATCATGCAAAACCTATAGGGGGTGTGTTATGAGTATGGATCTCATGCCAATATAATTCATATCTATAGGGCACATAGATTCATAAGAATCAAAGGAGGAGCACAAACTTGTTATAATAACTTTTATCTTCCCAAAATATGTAAAATAAACAATAAAGGAATCCGTATGAATGTAAGGAAGAGCACAAACTAGTTAGAATAACTTTCATCATATCAAACAAATAATACAAACAACAGACTAATGATAAGCATACATATAAATACCATTGTCTAGAAACTCAAGGTAATATTCTCCATCCCTATCCACTACAAGATTGACAACACAACCTATATTTTTTCTTTCTTCATGTTTTTGTTGGTGGTAATAACTTTCAATAGAGAATCCAACATCTTAAAGGACTAGATCAATTTAGATACACTAGAGTAAAAAACGACATGAAGATTGTCAATCTCCTGCAGGAGCAGAGAGAAAATTCATGATGTCTATGTAAACGATATTAACATGACAAGGCACTTCAATAAATGAAGAAATATAAAAAAGATGAAAGCCTATGGACATTGTGAAGATCGAAGTATATCATATAACAATCCCAAGTAAAATAGGATAATTATCATCATAATAAAGCAAGTAAATAAAATGCACAGTCTCTTTAAGTATGAATATGTAGAATAAGTTCAAGAAAACGCATTGGGGCATATGTGAACATACATCAAAGACATTGTTTCCTAGCCGTGTGGGTTAGCTAATTGAAATCAAATACTCTATTTCAAGGTAAAGTTTGTCATGAGGCCAACCTAATCCCACTAAATTCCCAATGGTTGGTAACGGTTGGCGATTGAGTCGCCCTCAATCTACATATTCCAAGAAAGAAGGGGTATATTATGAGGTTTTCCTTGGGATATAAATATCAAAAAAACTTATAAATAAATAGATTAATATAAAGAAAACAAATCAAAGATTGATGTTTCTAATCTCTCATTCAATCAAGGTTCTATAGAGTACTCAATTGTACTTCCTATACACAAAAAATACACAATATTTCCTCTATCAAAAAGGACCCACAAAAAACAGGGGTTGGGGGATCCAACAAAGTGGGTTTTCCTTGGATAAGAAATGAAAGAAAATTTGTCTGAGGTTCCTACTAAGTACTCAAAATTAACTTCGTCTGCCAAAAAATACATATGGTTCCTTCTAGAAAAAAGAACCCACAAAACATGGGTGAGTAGGATGAGGGCGGGGGTCAGCTATGAAGCAATGGACAAAAAAAAATGGTTTATGCATGGGGACTAGGAAATGAAAAAAACAACAAAGCATAAGCAATAAAAGGCTTTGTCAATTAAGGTTATCTCAAGTGGTTGGGAAAAATTGCTATTATCTTCCTCACCCAAGTTCAAATCCCCACCAATGACATGTTTGAGTTATAATGCCTTGATAAATATTGTTGCAACGGCTTCATGCCTATGAATAGTTGTATTGGCTTAGAGCCTTGTGAACTCTCAAGTGATAAAACCTATGGGCTGACTTGCTACCAATAACCTCACTATGGCCCTCAAGCTTTGAAGGAAGGTTGATATCTTTCATTAGAAATAAACAAAGAAACAAAAAAAACAAAGAACATAACAAAAAAAACACAAAAAACAAAATGCAATAACAAGTTTCTAGGGCTTATTTATGCTAAACAAAAAAAAGGTCAAGTGGCAATGGTCGAGAGTTGTTCAACAGTCATAAGATCATTGTTTAATCAAACCCTTCTCCAAAACTTCACAATATATGATCTCACATACAAGATTAGTCAACTTGTTCAATACTTCATAAAACTTTATTTCTTCCAAGCTTTGCAAACACAAAAGAGGGAGGTCAATGCTCAATCCAACTTATGGTGAATGGGGTGCCTACATATTTCATGCCTCGACCATGAAATGGTCACTTATGATGAAGGTTATGTCATAAAACAAGTGTCTCATCATGCATACTAGAATGCATGGGAAATTAAGACCCCACCCCTTTGAAACCATAAAACCACCCAACATCATCAATCATACTCCATTCTCATCAGCGTGTGAATTTCAGTAAATAGAAGTCTATCTAACTTCATTGTTGAGCTTGTTTTTGCTCAAGCTCAATGACATTAATGCCATCCTTATTCTAATCTGAGAAGAAATTGGAAAACCTATGCTAAAAAAATAAAGAGACACTCCAAGGGTGCTTTGGTCAAGGGGTGACTTGCGCCATATCTCTTCCATAGAAATGTTCGACTACCATTGCAAAAATAATCGTCGCATCTTATGCAAGCTCAAGCAAGTTCAAGAAGGGATTGAGCAATGTCAACATGAGGTTGTTGAAAGTTCAATGTTGTGTAATGAATTCCACCATTTGATAGATTCATTAGTAGAAAGATTGTGACAACATACTTAAAGCAACGAATGGGTTAAGAGGCCAAGGCAAAATGGAAGCTACAACCCAATTGGTAAACGTTAAAGAATTGGAGAAAGAAGTTACCATCTTCATGCAAATTTATCATCAAAATCCCTAGAGATGCATCTCAAATTAGTTCTTTGCAATCTTTGGTAGGTAGAATCTTCAATCACTCCAACATCTGCCCAAAAAATGATTACGTTCCCTCCCTTTGCGTTGTGACTTAGCACTTGCCAATGACAATGATTTGGACATCCTGCGCTCTCCCAAACTAGAACTCATGCATATATTATAAGAAAAGTCAGCCATAAAGATCAAACTAATGGGGAAATAACCTAAAGATAACAGCTTTGAAGACATCGGTAGGTCTAAAAGTTGACATGCTTAAAGAGCATAATTACTAGTTTATTTTCAATATCTATCATGTTTTGTCAAGTCATTTTTTAGTATGTTGTGGTTGTACTCCAAAAAAAAAATTGTATTACAATGCATTCTAGCTCATCTATGCTTTTTCATATACAAAATATACCCATTATTGTGAAGAAAAGAACCTGCAAAAAGAAAAAAATAAACATAAATATTATTGACCTTGTACTACTTTCTAAGGTAAAAGAAGCTAAATAAGGAAAAACATCCTTATATCTCAAGGTCAAATATGGCAACATATATGCATAAATACCTCGACGGTCATTGGTGTCCTATTTCCATGGTCATCGTGTCCCTTGTCAAACACCAAAATCTATGCGTCCGTGTCCGATGTCCATGTGTCATGTGACTTAGCTAGCCAAATGTGAGATCTATCCCCAACTTGCAGAGGTCAGAAGGATATGTCAAGGAAATGTAACTAGTTTCAGTCTTCATAATTGTTGGTGTACACATTTCAATACGTATCCTATGTAACAAACAGAGGACGAAAAAGAAAAAGTTCAAATTTGTAAGCATGAGTTCCATGCTCATTATTGATGGTCTTTTAGGTAAAAGCAAGTTCTTTGTGCTTCTAGGGTTTATTAGGTCTTAGGATTTATTGTCATGAGTCAACGGGGTCAACATCATGTTCCTCAGACCCTTCCGGGCAAAATGTAATTGTAAAAATAACTATTTTTTAGTCTAGAAATTCATGGAAACTCCAAAGGTACAATCGGCCATGGTAGTTACAAGTCGGCCTAAAGGAAGGAATTCAACCCCTTGGAAAGGCTATATACAGAAGCAGTTTGACCTCACACACTCAATAAGTTCAATTTCTCAAGAAAGAATTTGATTTGTAGCTGGGAAGCTGGATAAAAGAAGAGCGAAAGGAGAAGAAATAAGGATGAAATATCTTGTTTTTGGCTCTCTCTCTCTCTCTCACGTGTGAAGTTCTAAGGTTTTTGGTGTTGTACAAGGAGGCCAAAGTTGCAAGTCCCAGTTGTAGTAGGAGGAAGTGCAAAATCTTGTAGATGGAAGAAAGAATACCTACCTTGACCTCGATGACCTTAGGAGGACTTGTCTTACTCTAGGAAGGTCTCAAGAGGAATCTAAATTAGGTTTTCTATGGAGGTTGCAAGGCCAAAATTGCAGGGTCGAAGTTGCAGAAAGAGTTGTAGTATTGAAGTTGGCAAGTAAAAGTTGCAGTTTGAAGTTCTTTGGTGGAAAATCATGGAAATGCTTGCTGGAGGGTTGACTTGGTATTTGGAGAAGGGCTTGGTCTAGGGTTTGGGTCCTTCCCCTTGGAGGGGTTTTGCCCTAGCTGAGAGCCTAATTTCTATGTCCTCTATTGTTGTTATTTCCTTGATATTTGTTTGATGAAAAGATATAACAAACAAACACAATAAGAATAACTATGTTCACAAGCAAATACTAAGGTAAAGGAAAATTGAAGTTGAAGTTATAAGTTGCCACTCTGAATTTTCCAAAATGGTATTAGAGCTAAGGTGAACAAGTAAGGCAGCTGGAAAAACACTAGAAGGAATTACTTTTCAGGGGGGAGGAAAAAGGAAACTCTCAAGGAAAGCCTAAAGAAGAAGACTTCAAGGAAGATTGTCTCTTGAAAGGGATCTAGTTAAAGACTCATTGGTAGACCTCTTTAAAGGAAGCATCAAAGGATCTTATCATTCATCACTCTTGGAAGTTGTTGTTGGAGGAATCCTAGGGAACATCTTTCAAGGAAGTCTCCAAATATCTTGAAGGCATCAAGAAGGTTGGAGACATCATCAAGAATCAGGTAAGTATCATATTATTACATCATGTTTGAATCTACAAGTCGTATGGGTTCTTTCTGTGAAGAGAGCCATAAGCTCGTTGGAGCATCAAATTATCTGGCCTGGAAGAAAAGGATTGAATACTCACAAAATAAGAAGTAATGGAGTATGTTAATGGGGAAATTACAAAACCTATCAAAGACAAGACACCAGAACTAGCAAAGTACAAGAAAGGGGAAGTAAGGGCTCAAAAGATTATAGTTGAGTCCATTTTTTTATTCCATTTGCTGCAAACTTGAAAACTTCTAAGGCAATGTATGACAACCTAGTGAACTTGTACTCTGTAAGTACATCAAGACAAAAGATGTCTTTGTAGAATAAGTTATATAGAATGAAGAAATCAAAGAATGACAACCTGACATCCTTTCTTATGAAAGTCTCTTAGCTAAGAGCTTGCAAGGGCTTGGGGAATCAATTTCTGATTTGGAAGTGACCATCTGTGTACTAAATGCATTGCCACCAGAATGAAGCAGTGTTGCAACAAGCATCTACTCTAAGAAAGATTCAACTATTTTTGATGAGTTATGGGCTCAATGCATTATGGAAGAATCAAGGATCAAGGTAAAATATGACATTGGATAAGATGACCAGTCTTAAGCCTTTCTAGCCCTAGTCAAGAAGCGGAAGAAGGAAAAATTTGGACAGTCCAAGAAGAAAGACATGTCCAAGGTTCAATGCTTTAAGTGCAATGAGTTTGGACACTTTAAGAGGGACTGTCGAAGCCAACAAAACAATAATAGAAAGAAAAGAAGCAAAGCCCGTGTAGTCGAGACAGTGGGAGAACCTGAGAAGAAGCCGAAGAAGGAAGAAGTGAAGGATCTTTACTACTGAAGAAGGCCCACTGACTGTCAAGTTATATATAAGGATTAATCTTTCCTTTAGGATAGTATGTTTTGCATAGCATCATAGAGAGAAACATGTGATAGCAACATATGTAGAGTCTACTTGGTTAAGTTGTCTTGTAGAAGTCATCTAGTCTTTAAGGATAGATACATAGACCATATTGATCATTCAAACAGTATCTAACATTTTGTTAAGAGGCAATGATCTTGCTTAGATGGATCATAAAAGATCCTAGAAGAACCATCATTATGGAAGGTTCTTGGGAAAAGCACTATGACAAAGTTAGTATACATTCTATATAAATGTGGAAACAATATTGGTGAAGGAATGTAATGGGTCAGGATGCAAGCTCTTTGTGAGATTAATATATCTAGATGATGGAATAAGAAAGATAGGAATGTACATTAAAAGTGACTCTCGGATAAGATTCATGTAGAATCTTGTAACATGCTTAGAATGATTGTATGGTGTTCAAAAGGAGGAATTTGACTTACTTAAGGATGTATAAAATATTAAGACTTCCTTTAGAATATGTAAATAATTATTAACATCCAATATAATCTCTAGAAGAAACTTGTAACTTGGTAATCAAGTTCGATCCTTGGGCAAGGTTATGGCAATGATCTTGCTTTAAATTGATCATTAAGATCCTAGAGGAACCATCATTATGGAAGGTTATTAGAAAAAGCACTATGACAAAGTTAGTATACATGTCATGTAATGTGGAAACAATACTTGTAAAGGGATAAAGGAATGCGATGGATCAGGATGCAAGCTCTGCGTGAGATATATATAGCTAGATGATGGAATAAGAAGCATAGGAATGCATATTAAAACTCTCTTAGATAAGAATCATGTAAATCTTGTAACATGTTGAGAATGATTGTATGATGTTTAAAAGGAAGAATTTGACTTACTTAAGGATGTATAAAAGATTAAGACTTTCTCTAGAATATGTAAATAATGATTAACATCTAGTATAATCTCCAGAAGAAAAAGTTGTAACTTGGTAATCAAGTTCAATCATTTGGCATTGTGATGCATGAAGGAAGTTTCAAGTGGAGATGGTCGATGAAGATGTTGATGGTACAAGAAGGTCATCATGATGAGGTAAGTCTGTTTTATTATTGGTTATATAGTTAACAAGCTATTTTTGCTACCTGGAAGAATGTTGCAAGGATACGTGATGACAATCGAGGCAAGTTCAACTGTATAGATGGAAATGTATTAAGAGTGTTAAGAAAGCTCAAAATCTAGTACCTGGCAACTATGAAAACAAGATATGCCCATCTTGGGATTGAAAGGTTGTTGTGCAAGAAGATAACATGAAGGTCAAAGGAGATCACTTTCATAAGGTAGCTATGATAAGCTTGAAATTCGAAAAATTGACCTGAAAATGGGGCACTAAAGGCTTCTTGTCAAGCTTACTAGAACCTCTCCCACTTCCAAAGCTTAAATATCCCCAAGACCTTATGATTAACCAATTGCAGAATTAATAAGTGCTTAAAAATAAGTGTATTATTATGTTTGTTTTAACTGTTTATGTGCTTTGAGTTTTGTTGCTTATGCTGATATGTAAATACATGTAACAGGAAAACAATGCAGCTATTACACAAACACACATAACAGCGATATTAATATGGAGTTCAACCAAAACTCTTGGGCTACGTCTCCTTGAGCTCTAGTCAACTTGACTAGGCTCTCTGGGATTATGGCATAAGTTCTTTTACAAGCTCCATGCTCAACTCCATTGGATTAAACAGAAATAATGGGCGTAGAATACCATCTTATCCCGTTGGCTGTCCATACTTCTGCAGACAGATCTAGGCTTCTCTGAACTAGATTCCTTCAATCATCGCTCTGAGCAATCTTCCTCTAGCTTGCACCAACTCCCTCAAAATTCCCACTCTAAACACCAGCAACAGCGGGATCACTTGATCTCTTTGCTATTCTTGGCTCTGGCTTTGGCTCTTTGGCTCTCTGAGCTTCTTCCGGCCTCTGCGTGCCTCTGTAGTTCGCTTGACCTCCAAGCGACTCTCAACAACCTTCAGCAACAACTCGTTGCTGTCAAATGAGCTCTCTGGTTCACTCGACCTCCAAGTGACTCCAAAACTCTCTGTTGCCCTCTCAATGATGCTCTACGGCTTTCGTGAGGCAACCTTCTGGCTCTGCGGCTTCCACAGTCGTTCCTCTGTCCTTCGATCATGAGGAATCATTCTTCCGCCTCTGTGTTTTCCTTGCTCCCTATGGCTCTGCATCTGACCCTCTGGGCATCTAGCTCTATGGCTCTGCGCTTGGCCATTTGACTATGTGGCTCTGCGCGTCACAAACACATCATTGTTACGAAACGCCCACTTGCAGCATGGCACAATGATCAGGGACAGTTACAAGGAATCGAGGGCATTTCTTCAGGCAAAAACCCGAAAACGGCCATATTTCCCAATACACAGAGATATACCGGAAATACACAGGAAAACGCCTCATGGAGCATTTAATCAGACTTCAAATATTATTGAATCGCCCCTAAAACCTATCGGGTCCGTCCAAATATAGCTTATCGCAATCGCATAGCAAAATGGTCAAAAAAACCCAATACACAGGAAATACAAAGAAATCTCGAATTCACAGATTTCAAAACTTATGAAATCGGGTCTATAAACCCATCGGGTTCGACCCTTATCGGCATATCGCTATCGCATGTCGCATGGTGCATTGGCCTTTGTATCAGGGATCCGCCGATCTCCCGATCTCCGATCACCCCGATCGAATCCTGACCGTTGATCTGCGCACCTGATCCAACGGTCCATGCACAATCACACATCGGCCCATCGACATTTCGGCATATCGCAATATCGCAACGGCCCCGAGTGTCACGCCCCTACACTGGCGGTACTCTTCCAACCGCACTATAGCAAGGTGCGGCACTACCAACCGTTTTATTTTCACCAATACTTACAATTATAGACTACGCCTAACATTCCATACTTAGTTTATTTTTCATTACCAAGTATTATCTTTGTCCTTTATACAATGAAAGCCCATAACATTCACATAAACAGCATTATACAATAGAAATGCATAACAGTATAAAAGGAGGGGCAACTCCCTGCAATATGAGTCTGCCTGAATCAATATATATAATCTTCTTTTATAAGTACAAGTTAAATCTTGGGAAACCCCAAATTTACACTTAGCCAAATTTCCAACTTCGGCAAACTCGGTTGCCCAGCTCGTCGACGCCTCCACAGAGTCACCGCACAACTCACCAACCCTTCGTTCACCTCGTTGCACGATCGTGTTGTTTGCCCAAGTTGGGTGCGCCTTGTCGTAACGAAGTCGTCGCACACGGGCGCCTTCGCACGAGCTGCACCTTCGTTCACAACCTCAACACTTCACTGTTTCCACCGTTTCATCGTGCACGACGCGCCCTACCAAAGTCGCACGTCCGCACGATTCTTCGTTTCGGCGTGCATGGCACGCCCTCGCCCAGCCACCCGTCCACCCAAACTCGCTCACCCGAGTCGCCACACAACTTCACCCGAGTCGCCCGAACAACCTCACCCGAGTCACCACACGACTTCACCCAGCTTGCCTGAACGACCTCACCCGGCTCGCCCGAATGACCTCGCCCAAGTTTCCTGCCAAACAACCTCGCCCGAGTTCTGCCTGAACAACCTCGCCCGAGTTTTCTGCACGAGTTTTTCGCCCGAGTTTCCTGCACGAGTTTTTCGCCCGAGTTTCTCACCCGACTTTTCTTGCACAAGTCTTTCACCCGAGTTCCGCTCGTCGTGTGGGCTCATCCACGCACTGCAGAACTCCTTGATCGAACTCGTGTTGGCTGAATGATGATTTGCCTCCACAAACCATCCATCAATATATACGGGCGGGTGGCGGGTTATGTCACCCGGCCGACCCGCCCAAGCCGACTCGTTCAACATGTTGCCTTCGCCCGAGTGGAGGGTCGGCCTGCCCAACTCGTGGGACCACCCTCACAACTCGCCCAACATTGTATAAACTCGCCTCTTGGTTCATTCATTTCGCAAATTTCGCACAAGTCCTTCGCACAGTGGAGTCACCCTGCTCGTCGCACAGACCGCAGGTCCATACATCCTCCCCCACTTGAAGTCATTGTCATCCTTGACGATATCTCATCCCAGCAACCATCTGTCACCAAGATATCCATACCAAGGCATATACTCCATCTGTATGTCATACATCGGAAAATCATCTCAATCCATAACCATCAACCACCCTGTCACAATCTCCACATGTTGCTCCCATCGTGGAAGGTTGGTCCCTCCATCTCAAGCTACATGCCTACTTGAACATATCGTGTCGACATCATCATGTGTCGTCCTCGGGTGAACCGCTACCATGATACTCCAACAAATGGTAACACATCTCTGCACACTGCATGCCCTCATGACTTGAATTAATGGGGTAGTTAATCCAACTGTCACGCCCAAACCATAAGAGTGTACATCCCCATGCCATCATCAATCGTTTCTCTGAACATCCCGTCACATCCTCAACTCGATCAAGAATCCATCTCCATAAAAGTAAGCCATGCTCAAGTCCATGAAGTAGTCTCCATCTCATCTGCAACATGTTGTCCATGATGTTTGGTACTAATGTGCTGCATGAAATCAGCCACATCTACCCCAACAACATCATCCATCTACAAGACATCCATCTCCTCAAAGTGAAGAGATCATCTCATCAAACTCTGACTCTTGATGTGCCACATCCAGGTCCATGAAGCAGCCCATGATCATAGATCAATCAGCTCCCATGTGTCAAAAGTGGTTAAGTCTCGACTCAACCCATGCCCAAGTGTTGCCACCAAGGTATCATCATCATTGTAACTCCATCACTCCAAAGTGTCTCATATCGATCCTCCTCATCAAGTCATTCTTCCAAGCCACACCCATACATGTACTCAGAAGTATGTATCCCATTCTGCATCAAAGTCTCTAACCTCAGCTCCTCAATGCTTCAGATCCTCCAAGTCCACCATATATGAAGTCCCTAAAAGTCACAACCTCATGTCATCATGAGCTCCATGAGTCATCTCCAACCAACACTCTAGCAAGCATACAAGTCTCGCCCCAAAGGTCTTTGCAAGATGCCTCAGCTCTCCATGTAGTAGGAATGCTCCATAGTCTGCTCACAACTCCATCCAACTCCATGGCCTTGTTGTACATAAGTGCACAATCTCTCCATCGGCTCATAAGTAACACATCTCCATGTCACACCAACAAATCCACCTGCACAACATCTCTGCCTTGGCACTCCTTATTGGATGCCCATAAGTGACACCTCTACAAGTGCTCCTGCATCATCTCCCTGCATAAGATTGCTATGCTCCATGTCTCCAACCCGATGTCCATGACTAAGTTGTCCATGTAGTCCAACCAAGTAGACCCATCACAACAATCGGTCATCCTCATCCAAGTTTGCAATCTTCGGTCTAGTGAACTCGGTCACCCAACCATATCATCATCATCACGAGTCCCTTCCATCATAGCTCCCCCACTGAAGCTTCCACCAAGACTTGCTCTTGGTCTCGGCCATGAGAAGTCCACCCAAGCATCATCATACCCAACTGTGTGCCCTTCAATCTGTCCATGAGTCATGTCGGGCACTTAGCCAATTTTCCATGTGGCTAAAGCATGACCCAATCTTCCGCAATGATCACATCATGTTCCTCCCTTGTCACGAGCCTTTGCACCTTCTACCATAAGGTACCTTGGATGGGGATATTCACATGGAGGAGCCTCATGATCATGATGATGATGTAAGTACTATTGATACTTGTGTTTCATTTGAGCATTTGGTAGATGGATTGTATGCAGGGAAGGCGGCCATGACAAGTCCACCCAAGCATCATCATACCCAACTGTGTGCCCTTCAATCTGTCCATGAGTCATGCCGGGCACTTAGCCAATTTTCCATGTGGCTAAAGCATGACCCAATCTTCCGCAATGATCACATCATGTTCCTCCCTTGTCACGAGCCTTTGTACCTTCTACCATAAGGTACCTTGGATGGGGATATTCACATGGAGGAGCCTCATGATCATGATTATGATGCAAGTACTATTGATACTTGTGTTTCATTTGAGCATTTGGTAGATGGATTGTATGCAGGGAAGGGTAACATCAGTTTGCCGATGCTAGGGCAAAAGAGACCCCTTTTGCTCCCTCTCAAAACTGGAGGAGATTCCATGCTCCCTTTCTATTTGGGAAGTCAACACCACAAACCTTACAACTTGTGTTGATAGGAGTACCAACTAGTTGATCTTCATAGCTATATGGCTCCCTCTTTCTTCTACATCTCATGCATCGATCTTGTTTCCTTTCTTTTGACGTATCATGGAGCCATCTCCACTCTTTGATCTTGTGACAAGTTCTAGGTCATCTCTCTTTTTCATCACTTTCATCTTCGACAAATGAAGGCATTACATTTTTGATCCAAAATGGAACTTGGATAGACTTCTAAGTCTAAAATGTTCCTCACAGAGGAAAATTAAAGTTCAAGGACTACTCCTGGAAATAGTCCCATTGCGTAGATCTTTTCATTCTAAATCTACCACAATTTGAATGGGCTAAAATGGACTTCGGATGAAGAAGTCACAGAACGAAGATTTCCATTGTCCTTTGAAAAAGAGGCATTTCCTTATAAAAAACGTAAGGCCTTCTTAAAGAAAATCGCATCGGAAAGGGTTAAAAGGGAGGACTTAAAGCAAGGGTGGAAGGACCCCCGATCAGCGATCTCCGATATATCGGATCGGAGGTAGGATGTAGGTGATATCGGGACCCAGGCGGGGCCAATTGCAATATGCCGATGCAATATGCGACGTGCGATATCGGCAGATCGACGATGTACAAACCCCCGGTGTATGGACCTAAGGTCCGTGTGATGGGCAGGGCGACTCCACCGTGCGAAGGACTTGTGCGAAATGTGAAATGAATGAACCAAGAGGCAAGTTTATACGATGTTGGGCGAGTTGTGAGGGTGGTCCCACGAGTTGGGCGGGCCGACCCTCCACTCGGGCGAACGCAACATGTTGAACGAGTCGGCTTGGGCATTGGGCGTGGGTCGGCCGACCGCCACCCGCCCGTATATATTGATGGGCGATTTGTGGAGGCAAATCATCATTCGGCCAACACGAGTTCGATCAAGGAGTTCTGCAGTGCGTGGATGAGCCCGCACGACGAGCGGAACTTGGGTGAAAAACACGTGCAGGAAAAGTCGGGTAAGAAACTTGGGCGAAAACTCATGCAAAAATCTCGGGTGAAAAACTCGTGCAGAAAACTCAGGTGAAAAACTCATGCAGGAAACTCATGCAGAAAACTCGAGCGAGGTCGTCGAGCAGAACTCGAGCGAGTTCGTTCAGGCCGGACTCGGGCGAGGTCGTTCAGGGAGAACTCGGGCGAGGTCGTTCCGAAAGAACTTTGGCGAGGTCGTTCGGGCAGGAAACTCGGGCGAGGTCGTTCCGGCAGGAAACTCGGGCGAGGTCGTTCGCGCAGGAAACTCGGGCGAGGTCGTTCGCGCAGGAAACTCGGGCGAGGTCGTTCGCGCAGGAAACTCGGGCGAGGTCGTTCGGGCAGGAAACTCGGGCGAGGTCGTTCGGGCAGGAAACTCGGGCGAGCTAGGTGAGGTCGTTGGATGAAGTCATGTGGCGACCCGGATGAGGTCGTTCGGGCGAACCGTGTGAAGTCGTGTGACGACTCGGGTGAAGTTGTTTGGGTGAACGAGTTTGGGTAAACAGGTGGCCAGGCGAGGGCGCGTCGTGCACGTCGAAACGAAGAATCATGCGGATGGTGAAGTGTTGAGGTTGTGAACGAAGGTGTGACTCGTGCAGAGGCACCTGTGTGCAGCGACTTGGTTACGACGAGGCGCGCCCAAGTTCGGCAAACAACACGATCGTGCGACAAGGTGAACAATGGGTTGGTGAGTTGTGCGGCGACCATGTGGAGGTGTCGACTAGCTGGGCAACCGAGTTTGCCGAAGTTGGAAATTTGGCTAAGCGTAAATTTGGGGTTTCCCAAGATTTAACTTGTACTTATAAAAGAAGATTATATATATTGATTCAAGCAGACTCATATTGCAGGGAGTTGCCCCTCCCTTTATACGGTTGTGCGTTTCTACTGTATAATGTTGTTTATGTGAATGTTATGGGCTTTCACTGTATAAAGGACAAAGATAATACTTGGTAATGAAAAATAAACTAAGTATGGAATGTTAGGTGTAGTCTATAATCGTAAGTATTGGTGAAAAGAAAACAGTTGGTAGTGCCGCACCTCGCTATAGCGTGATTGGAAGAGTACCGCCAGTGTAGGGGCGTGACAGGTGGTATCAGAGTTGATGATCAGGAAGCTGATCGGGTTGACGATGAAGTGTTGATCCCACTGCACTATCGTGACAAGTGGTATCAGAGCTAGTGCCAGGGAGTTGGTGTTGGTGTTGAAGCGTTGAAGCTGATACACACCTGCACTTCGTGACAGGTGGTATCAGAGTTGGTGAGCTGAATAAGGAGCTGATTCTACGAAGACCAAAGACTTGGCAGGGAGTTCAAGTTTTGCAGGTGACAAGTGGAATATCAGGGTGATTCAGGTGAAGGGTGAAACAAGTTTAGCAGAGGTGAAGCCTTGTGCTTGGGCCAAGCAAAACGATAAGGCATGGCAAGTTTGGAAGAATGTGAAGGGAAGCTCTTGCTTACCTTATACATGTTGAAGTGGTTGAAAGAGGAGAACCCACGGATTCGAAAGGAACTTGAAGTCTTGGAAAAGAATGTTGAAGACGTACTTCTTCAACTTAGTTGAACAATGTAGCAGGATGAAGTTGCAGATTGTGCTAACAAGGAAGAGGACGTCGTGATGATTGAGGATGTTGCAGATGTGACAACGATGGAGGATGAACTTGAGGTTGATCAAGTTGGACTAGGTCGTGCGGTTTGCAGACATGGATGGATGGGGATATTCACATAGAGGAGCCTCATGATCATGATGATGATGTAAGTACTATTGATACTTGTGTTTCATTTGAGCATTTGGTAGATGGATTGTATGCAGGGAAGAGCAAAATCAGTTTGTCGATGCTAGGGAGCAAAAGTGGTCAATCTTTCCTACAGTTTGACTAGCATTGACCAATGTTGACTTTGACTTTCCTCGCATATTTTGAGATCAATCTTTTGTGCAGTTTTATGCAATGTTCCACCAAGTTTCTGGGACAGAGAAACATGGTAGCGGGGATATGCACAAGGGGGACGTATATAAGCAACCCCAAAATGTAGGGCAATTTTGGGGAAACAGGGGGAGGACATCAAAGTCATAAAAATTATAAAATTATTAAAAATTTAATATCTAAAAATAAAAATCTTAATAATTATGAAATGTACATCTAAATATGAACATAATTTCGTATTAAACTATTATGAATCATAATTATCATTTGACATTTCTGCAACCATCAATGTAAAATTGCAAATCTAAAAGTAAATTACTAAATTGGATCCATCATTTAACATTATGCAATGTTCCATCTAAATTCATCATTTGGCAATGGGCATTAACATTATGCAATATAAATCTAAACTAAATTAATCATTTGATAATTGAAATTACAGAATGCACATTGAAAGTAAATTCATCATACGACAATGACATTATCTTGAATGTCTAAAATAGCCATAGAGTACTAAACTAAAAGTAAACATAGAAAGCAGTGAAATACTAGTAAATTTCTCAAGAAGTATTAAATAATAAATTGCAGCACGAAACTGATGGCTCCAAGTTACAAAATGAAAATCGTAGCTCCAATTTGGCAGCTCCAAGTCACAAAATGAAAATTGTAGCTCCAAATATCTCAGGCCCCCCGTCGATGGTAAATCTAAATCACAGCAAATTGCAAACAAAAAATATTGAGCGGTGGTTGCAAGAAAATCTCGAGCGGCAAGGTAAAATGTCGAGCAGTAGTACAAGGAAAATGTCGGGTGGCAAGGTAAAATCGTAGGGTTAATTAGAAATGAATGAGAAATGTGAATGATTATGTTTTAAAGTTTTAATTTATCCTTTAGTTTTTATTTTCATTTTTTTAATTATATTAAAATTTGTATTTTTTGTAATTTTTTATGTTTTTAATTGTTATTAGCAAAAACAATTAGAGGGACACCAAGGGATGCTTTTTGTCACGAGAAAAATAATCCTCTCGAAGTTTCCCCAAGTTTCCCCAAAAAAGGGAACATGGGGAAACGTTTCCCCAAGAGTTTCCCCATCCCAGGAGCTTGGAAGGGTGGGGGCGCGTCCATGTGTGGAACACTGGTTTTCTTTTTGGGCAGGTCGTACTCTTTGGCACAAAACTGAGGTGGTCTAGGCTCTTTGACTACAAAGTTAAATTGCAAGTTGACCGCAAACTTCAAGGCAAATTTTGACCAAGTTTGACCACTCACTTTGGGACTATTTTGGGTTGACTTTGACCTCATGTTCAGGCCAAGTTTGACTAGGTATGACCGAGCTGCTTTGAGGACATTTTGTTGCAAGTTTTATCGTCGTTGACTTTCTAGTTAGGGTTGAATTTCACTGCAATTGACTGCAAATTTGACAAGGTTGTTTTTACTTTGATTTGAGAAGTCAACTTTGACTTTTTGTACTCCCTTTGTTGAACATTTGATATAATAATAAGAATTGATGAAAGGGTTTTCCCCATTATCTGGAGTCCACTTGTCCTGGCTTATCTTTTGCATTTTGTTATTTCATGTTCTATCTACAGTGACTGTCAATGTGATTGTTATTGGTAACTAAATTGGAAATTGTCATTGGGTTGCTAAAGGACATTAAAGAAATTGTGCTAAGCATAGAACATACCATTGTTAACTAAAATTAACATCTTGTCTAGTTAGGCCTCAGAGACAGTGTTGCTCATAATGATGATGCTTACAGTACGGCTTTAATACTTTATCAATCCAACTCTTCTTATGAGAACTCTTCAATTTGAGAATGATGTTGAATTGGGTATACAATTATGAATACCTCCCTAATTAAGAGGGAGTGTGTTGAAGAAATGTAACTAGTTTCGATCTTCATAATTGTTGTTGTACTTATGTAAATGTTACAATTTGAAGTTGGTTGGTGCAAAATCAGAGAAAGACTTGTTGGAGGGTCGACTTCGTACTTAGAGTAGAACTTGGTGTAGGGCTTGGGTCTTTCTGTCTCATTTTGAAGCAGATTCTATAAGAAGAGAAGAGTTTACCGGGTTTTCCCCTTAGAGGTGTTTTACCTTGGTTGACAGCCTAATTTTTGTGTCCTCTGTTGTTGTTATTTCATTCTTGATATTTGTTTGATGAAAAGATATAACTAAAGAACACAAGAAAAATAACTAAGTTCACAAGCAAGTATTAAGGTAAAGGAAAATTGAATTTATAAGTTGTTACTTTGAATTTTCCAACAAGATATTCACTAGCAAGAAAGATATTTTGTTAATCAAGTTAATCAATAAGTACCTCATCCCAAAGTTATGTCCACAACACTGACAAACATAAAGGTGGCCTTGAAAAATTATATGGTAAGAAGCAAAATGAGAAAAGAAGTGGTATCTCTCTTAACTTGGAATAAAGTACCCACACTAGCGCATTGCATAAAGCACATACGTTGAAACACAGGATTTAGTCATACTATAATAAAGATATCTAAATGAACTAACCAACTTGAAGACCAAAATCTTGAGAAAAGATTTTCGTTAATCCAATTAATCTTATCAATAAGAGTTAATATTATCAATAAGTACCTCATCTTAGAGTTATGTCCACAACATTGACAAACATAAAGTTGGCCCTGAAAAAATAAATGGTAAGAAGCAAAATGAGAAAAGAAATGGTATCTCTCTTAACTAGGAATAAAGTACCCAAGCTAGCGCATTGCATAGAGCACATACGATGAAACATAGGATTTAGTCATACTGTAATAAAGATATCTAAATGAACTAGCCAACTTGAAGACCAAAATCTTGAGAAAAGATTTTCGTTAATCCAATTAATCTTATCAATAAGTCCCTTGCCCTAGAATTAGGTCCACATCATTGAAAAACAATGAGATGACCATGAAAACTATGTGGTAAGAAGCAAAATGAGAGAAGAAGTGGTATCCCTCATAACTGGAAAGAAAGTACCCAAGCCAACACATACACGAAGCACACATTAAAACATAGGATTTCGTCAAACTGTAATAGAGATAACTAAATGAACTAGAAAAATTGAAGATCAAAATCTTGAGAAGAGAGTACAACAAGGTTGCAAACAAAAGAATAAAAAAAGTTGAAAAAACTAGTTCAATACTCCAAGCATCTAAAATTTGACATCCAATAAGAAACTCAAAGAAACCCCAATGATGAGCTCAATCAATCATGAAGCCAAACAGGAAATCTATTCCCAAGTTTGGGAGGTTAGAAGTCAACACACCCTTCATCCCCTCAAGGTGAGGTGTTGGAAATTAGGCACTTACAGTTCAACCTCATTACCATCATTGATGAAGTTGAAATCTTCAAGGGTTTCCAATGCTTAGGTACAAGAAACATAGATATCTCCAAAAGAGGAAAAAAACATGGGCACACAACTAGATTCAAGGGTGACTCATAATGGGGCCACAGCTATTTGAGGAACAACCTTGAACTAGAGATGTCAAGGTAAGTTCTACTTTCTACTTACTAGAGAAGATTCAAAGATCATTGGACTCTCCATAAACATAAGAAACAAAAAGCCAAGTGCAAGAGAGCATTGGAAAATGTTGGGTGATTTGCAAAACCTTTTGAAGAAACTAAAATCTTAAGCAAGAAACTAGAGAACTTTGTAACAAGAGAGACAAGAGTGGGTTGCGTTTCGGGTGAACTAAATTTAATTTCTATATAAACAAAATTTATATATACAAGATTGTACCATACATTCCATTGTGCTGATTTGATTCATATCTAACATTCAACTACCGACTCCTAAACTAGATCTTCTGGGAAAATGTTGCACCAATATGACAAATGTTAAAAAGTAAAGCCAATAACCACAGAAATACAACATTATTATTTTGGCCAACTTTTAAGGATTAAGGAGTCACCTTGGTTGCCTAATTTACAAACAAAAGAGCTTTATGGTTTCAACATTCAAGAGGAATATTGGGCATTCTTACCCAAATTGGAGTTAATGATAATGAACTTTTATGTTTATTGAACCTTGCCATACCTTCATAAAGGGGCTAACTCTACCCATAAAAACAAGTACTTGCTAACTTTACCCACAAAACGAGAGGTCATGGCACATATGGATTCCAAGAAATAACCTTTGAAATTCAAACATCCAAACCTACAAATCTTTCAACATTGAGCATAAGCCACTAAATCTAAAGATCATTCCATGCTTCAAAAAATTATCTTTTTTATCCTTTATACATAGGACTCAAGCTTCAAAACTAAAACTAACAAAACCTTTTTGATGTCAAAGGACATGATAAATCACTTTCCAAAAAGCAAAAGAAAATCCTTAAAAGAGTTAGTATTTCCATGGTTTGAGCCTTTCAAGAGAGGATCGTAGGGGGGTTGAGGAGGCTTTCACATAAAAGAGATTAAAGGCATTGCTAGGTGGAGTTAACTAGCCCAACCCACAAAAAATTGGCGAAGGAAGATGCAACCACTACTTTTCAAGGGCATCAAGATGAAGGGAATTCCAACCTCAAGATTATTACCATATCACAGTACCTACAAGAGAAGCCTAACAGGGTAAAGCAATGAATGCATAGGTCTCGTTGTCATGGCAACTAGGGGAAAACCCTAATTGCAAACAAAGACATTTTACACACAATCATGTTCTACATCAAGATCATGATCATCTAGTAACAATATTAATTTGTTTTGAGGGCTTAGAGGAATGAGAAATTATTCAATTAAACGAAGTATGGATAAAGAATTTATCATAGGAAAGGATGTCAATGAAAACACAACTTAAAAATGTATACTCAAAAAAACTATGGCCAGAAACAATAGAAGTTATGTGAGCCATAAATCGAGAATCATAAACTCTCCTAGGTCGCATTGGGTAAGCAAAGAGCTCACAAGGTGGAATATTGCCTCAAGAAAGATGTACACATCCTAAATCATTACCCATTTACAAAATGTGTATGTGGCCCTTGAAACACATAATGCAATTGCCAACCTCCAAATCATAAAATCACAATGGTAGCATTATCAACTACCAAAGAAATACATTAGAATAACCACTACAAAAGCAAAGAAATTGAATTCAAGGATAAGTATAAACTTTATTTGTTAGAATATATGTATTACCAAAAACATCATGATCTTTGAGTGAAACAAAGAAACCTAACTGCAAACAAAGACTCTTGCACACAGTCATGTTCTCCCTCAAGATCATGATTATCTAGTACCAATATTAGGTTGAGTTGAGTGCTTAGAGGAAAGAGAAATTATTCAATTAAAGAGTGTGCATAAAGAGTTTATCAAAGAAAAATATGTCAATGAAAACCCCCCTAAAAAATGTATACTCTCAAACAATGGCCAAAAATAGCAACATTGAAGTGAGTTATAAAATCAAGAATCATAACCTCTCGTAGGTTGCATTGGGGAAGCAAAGATATCATGGGCTCACAAGTGGAATATCGCCTCAAGAAAGATGTTTGCATCCTAAATCATCGCACATTTACAAAGTATGTATGTGGCCCTTGGAACACATAATGGGATTGTCAATCTCCAAAAGCACAATATGTCAACGGAACTACCAATGAAATGCACAAGACTAATCATTGCAAAGCAGAGAAATTGATTTCAAACATAAGTACAAGTTCTATTTAATAGAATATATGTATTACCAAAAACATTGTGATCTTTCAAGGAGAATAATGGGTCCAAGCATAGAAATGGATAAGAACAACATACATTATTAGGAAAATTACCCATTCCAATTTGTAGAATGCAAAAGAAAATACAAGAATTTCACACCAACCAAGAAAAATGCATTTCAAAAAACTTAGAATTTCAAAGGTCATGCACTAGGGAACCACATAAGTTCCCACCAAATACGTCATTTTCATTGAGAAGATGTGGCAGATATACTTTTTATGGGATTGTTAAAAGTAACCCACTATAAGGAAGAGCTAGAACGGTGGTTGGGAATAGCCCCAAGAGATCCTGGCGATATATGCCAAGTGCATTGGCTTATACAACCAAGCAAACTTGATTATGTTGGTAAGAAGATAATCACCTCAAGTGTTAAAAAATGTACTCTTTAAAGGAGACTTAATGTTTATAAAACATATCCTCGAAGGAAGATAGGGAATATAATGTGATCATAGGTTGGACAAGTAAAATGGATGAAAGAAGACGTCAAAAATCTAGATTTGGCCAACTTTCACTTGAGGAAGCATTTTAATTTAACGGTTAACCTCCTATAAATTTAACCATCTTAAGAGCCAACAATTACAAGAATCAAAATGGCAATAGACTAATCTTCGAAAAAAAAACCAAAATGCTCCTAGCAAACCATTTGATGTATAATAGAAATGTGATTCAGCAATTTAAATTTAAAGATTTAAGAACTATTTTTCTTAGTGCAATAAGGTGCATTTAGGCTCACCTTAACATAGAAGCTTCCATTTTAATGATGGAAAGGATGATGTTATAAGCTAGAAAAGAATAAATGCGCTCAATTTAATTTTCCTTATTAATTCTTTAACCCAGCATAGGTGGCAAAAACTACTAACCATCACATCCATAATGGAGTAATGATAACCATCACAAGTCTACCTCATCTACATATAGAAAAGTTCACAAGAAGAGGAACCTGGTGAGAGGTTAGGCATCAAGCATTCAAGGGTATCTAAGTGCCCATATTTCATATGCACATGACAACTTTGAAAGCCCATCCTAATGACCTCCTGTCAATTGGGAAGTCAACCAAAGAACTATATGCATTTAGACAATATCTTTTGACTTTGCTTACACAAGTCTATTTTTCTTTATATGATGGATGAACAATAAGTGCTCCAACTTCTTTTTATTATGAAAGAGTTTCCAAACTATGAAACAACTTTAGTTAAAAATTTCTACAATTTCAAATATTCAAAATCATTATATGACCACCATGCAATAAAATTTGTAAAACCACACTATTAAGAAGTGCATTTACTCTTCCAATTACACCATTTCCTTTAACAAATGCAACAAGTTGGTACTTCAACTCAAGAACTCCTTCAAATTCTTGAAAAACAACACTTTAAAATCCAATTGCCACCTCCTTATCTTCGCCTATAGGCTTCCTTTTTTCCCACTGATTAGCTAAGTAAGCCCCATCACAATATTTTATGTTCAAAGAATTCGACCAAAGTATCTTAATTAATATTGCATTTATCCCATTTATTTATAATTATATTATGTGGTACCCTACAAAAAAGAGTCCTCTTACTCCAAAACCTATGGAATTCTTTCGATGTGTAATGCATACCCTCGAAGCAATAAATCCTCCTACATATATGTATAAACTAGCCCTTGTATCTATCTCTATTCTTTCTTCAAAATCAAATATTTTTCTCAAGGGCTCAATGTTCAATCTCTTTCTAGCTTCTTCGACATTAAGGGAAGTTTGTGTCGATTTATTGAACCTACTAGAGCATATTCTTGTTGCACCACCTTTCTTTCTTGGTTGATTTCACATCATCATATGCTCCTATTGATATTTCGCCACCATCCTTTTTGGTTGATAGACTTAAAAATTCAATTGCACCCTTAGGGAGATGGAAGAAATCAACTTTATCCCTTATATATGACCCTATGTAATCACTATCACAGTTGCAGTAATGTGATAAACAACATCCACCTAAGATTCTATCATTTTTACCTATTTTGGAAACATGCTTCCAAGTAGTAGAAGCAATGAGATATTTCAATGTATTTCCTTCACTCTCTATACTCTCTCGTCCACTTCTCCCACCACAAATTCCATTGTTAAAGCTTCTCTAAGGTGATGAAAAGCATGGGAAAAGAATACATGATAATAACAAAAATAGAAAAAGAATTAAAGGTTTTAAAAGTTGTTTTCCAAGTTTAAAAAACCCTAAGCCTACAAGCACCCACCGCATAGAAGGAATGGCAGAAATTAACAAATTTGTGCACCTTAACCTTTTTGCCCCTCCAAACCTACTATTGCACTCTCCAAAATCCTTGTTGTTCACGCACAAAAGTGAGAATGACAGGGTTCTAAATGCATTAGTAATGAATACAAGAAATAAAGTCAAATCTCCCTAGATTTCCCCCTCGATCCCAAATCCCCCCCAACCTATACCCTTTCCCTCCAAATTTTCCCCTTCATTTGACTATGTATAGGTAAAAATCATGCCAATGATTTTCCTACCAAAAAAAAAAATCCAACAATAGGGAACCTAATAATAACAAAACTTGTTCAATTCTACAAAATCCCATGTAAATCATCAAATCCCCAAATTGAATATGGAGACTAAAGAAATGAGAGTCAAAAGTAAGCAAGCTCACAGCCTAGTATGGCATTGTTAGCATTGAAATGATGATTAAGATCACAAGATATGGTCAAGATAAAAATCTTACAAAGGAGGGGAAAATCAAAAATATGAGACCCAAAGGCATTTATGAACCCCTTATTCATGTGAATACTCCTTTATTGGCCAAATTAAAAATCCAACCAAATTCAACTAAAAAGTACATCATCAACATCAACTATTAACAAGTATATCAACTTGTGTCATCAACAACATATCTACTTCAACAAAACTAAAATCTTATCTTTTAGGCAACAATATTCTACAAGACTTGTTAGGGAGACTATTCTAATTTGGCCCCGTTCAATTTCCTTTTTCCACCCTTTCCCCTCCAATTCACCATTTTGCTCATTTGTTCCAATTTCCCCCCTTATACTTGTCACTAACTTCCGCATACTTCTTTTCAACCTCCTTTGAATCCTTTACCTTTTTTTACCTTTATGAGAGAAAACATGAAGAGCTCTCACCCAAATTCATTTATTAATTCCCTTCATTATGTGGAGATTTGCCTCCTTTCATTCCTCTACCTTTTTGTCACTTTATAAGAAAAGGTCATGAAGAGCCTTAGATACCTTGTCTTAGTCAAATTCATATATGGATTCCCTTATTCATGTGGAGATTTCTTTATTGGTAGAAGAAGCAAGTCCAATTAAACTCAACTCAATAAAATACATTGTTAACACCAACCACTAATATACCTATAAGCATGCACAATTAAGTACTCCCATAAATATTAAAACCAAGCTACATATTTGCTTTGACGAAACTAAAATCTTATGTCCTAGGCAACATTATTCCACTAGACTTGTTGGGGAAACTATTCTAAGTCCCCTTGCAATTTCCTTGTTGCGCTCTTTCCCCTTTGATTCACCTTTTTGCTCATTTATTCCAATTCCCCATTTGCATTGGACATTCATACATTTTTTGTTGGCCTCCTTTTGTTCCACCTTTTGTGTACCTTTATACTTTTCTTCCTTCTGTCTCACTTATCACATATGCTTTAGTTCTCTTCTTCCTTCTGTCTCACTTATCACATATGGTTTAGTTCTCTTCTTCCTTAAAAATAACTCCTTTAGAAACTTTTGAGCCCTTTCCCAAATCTAAGGATGGTACCCACTGTAAATCGAGCAATGTAGACTAGCATCCTTAACCCTGAGAAAAATGAACCAAGGACCTACAAAAAACACCCAATTACCAACAACATCAAGGCAATAATGGCACCTATTAATTAAGCTAATCCTTGAGGCTACATGATTTTAATGCTCTTTAATTTTCTTCACACTTTTACCTTGTTCATTTTAATTTATTGTATTCAACTCCCTAAATGTTATTTCTTGTATCTTGTTTTGCACCTATATCTCTTTGAAGCTTTCGGTTTAGGTTTTCCATTCCCTTTGGCCTCCCTTGTTATTTTGTTCTCCTAAACCTTTTGATCACAATGCTTCCATATGCATGTTCTCCTTCCAAACTTTTTGTTTCTCTATATTGACAAAAACAACAAAAAATGTTTTGTTAAAACATCGAAAAAACAATACTCTTAACAGAATTTGCTACAAATAAATAATAAATAAAAATGCCAATTGTGTGCATCTACATAGTTCGAGGAAAATTGTTGCAAGTCTTGAGTTTAATTTTTCTTCCAACCATCAATTTCTTTAATCTCTATAAGGTAAGTATGATATTGGTTTGTAACCATACAATATGATAACATGATGATGACCATTATTCTTTAAAGATATTCTACTAAACAAATATCATGCAAGCTCCTGGACACATAGCACACAATGCTTAGACAAAGATATTTATGAAAGTAGCATTTGAAGCAAATATACAGGTACAACAATATCTCAAGAATCTTACTAGGGTCATGAAATAGATTCAAAAATTAAAAAGTAATTAAAGGTGGTAGAATGGGTGAAATGATATCTTAAATTTTGACTTCAAATAACTTTCCTAACTCTAAATAATTTGTATGAATTGATAAGTACCAACATTTTGAAATCTACAAGAAATAATGTCCTAATATCAAAAATATATATGAATCAAGAAAATAGTAAATAGTATATCCAAAAAATTTGCATCATACACTACAAAAGTAAATAATACACAAAACATAACATTTAACATGCATCAAAATGAATCGCAGGAAAAAGAATAGCAAAGACGCAAGAAAAATACCTCTTGAGAAATGCCAAAGCAATGGATGTCGTTGTCTCAAACATACGTTGGGCCCAACTGCAAGGCTTCCACCTCACGAGGCTATGTAAATCATCCATAAGATCCCAAAGCTAGCTGTAGAAAAGCTTCATTCCAAAATGGCCTGTCTCCTTGATCTCTCGTTTCAATATTCAAGAGACCAGTGATGTAACTCTCCTTGCAACTAAAAAGTTCCACTTTATCAAAGGAAGTATGGATATCCTTTAACCACTTCTTTTCCTTTCCCACAACTAGATTATCCATCAAGGCATTCAACTTATGTAGACTACCAATGCTTTCTCTTTCCATGAGTTCTGGACAAATATTAATCATCTTGAACAGTGGAAGGTCTCTTTCGAGCTATTATTATCATATTATTTCCCTTTCATATCTTTGTAACCATGACAGAACTCAACAGCCCTACAAAAGAATAAACAGTCATCAGAATGGTTTTATACCTAATATACTGGTGCTTCAGAATATAATATGGAGTTAGTTGCACTTAAAATAACATGAAGATTCCCAACAAATGGCAATACTATTTTAAGACAGGCCACAAATAGCGGGTATTTTTTACGCCTGCTGTTTCACATACAACTAAGTTTGGTCAGAAATTAACATAAAAATAATACTTACTAGGACCAGCAGAAAAAGGATTTGATCAGTAAGAAGCATATTCTGATCACGGAGAAAACCGCTAGGGAGGGGCAACTAGATAGATAGTTCTGTTTTTTAACTGATTTTGAAAATGCAAAACCCTTGCATAGGCAGGAAAGGGCAACCTGAGTTACAAGGGTCGGTCCGGAACCAATCGACCCAATAAGGTCCTGGTCAAACCTTCTAATGAACTTTTGCTACTATGGACAACTATTGGCATATATTTTGACTGAACTCCTCGTAAGAAATGGCGTTGGATAAATTCGATATCAGGGACTATCCCCAAAAAAAAAAAATCCTTTGAATAGATCATCACGCTAACAACATTGTTAATTTCACCGAAAGACAACCAGAGAAATGGTAAACGCAAGAGAAGAAAAAGAGACCTGGAATGCTCAGCCTGTGACATCAAAAATCTACATATTCTGTCTTCGACATTGAATACATATAAAGATAAACCACAGAAAGATCTAAATCCTCATGAAGAAAAGCCCACGAAAAATAAACTGGTACAAAATCACCAAAACTGTTGGGCCCTCTAACACACAGACCTAGTGTCTCCACGGGATTTGCACTTGTACAAACTATTCAAACAACAGTTAGATAATAATGGCAAATCAACAAGGGGTAAACATGACTTAACAGAACGGATAGACATCCAAAAAACGGCACTGCCCATAACTGAGATTTGCACATAACAGCCATAGCGGGACTATTGTCATTCATGAAAAATATATTGGGGTTTCATTTTCCACAGCACTAAACCGACAAACACACACAAAATGAGGCGTACTGAAGGAATTGAAACTGTAACCCTAACAGCACAGAATATTTTGCCCTGATCCATAGAAAAATTCAACATGGATAAAGAAATACCACATATACAGCCCTTGAAACCGAAAAAACCAAGCCATAAACGCATGCCCTGTCCTGAGACGACCAGGGTTTGAAACTCGTAAGATCCGTGAAACACTGGAATAACAGATGTAGCAGAGGGAGGAGTTCCTTACCTGGAAAGTCGATGCCGCCGGAAACGCCATTTTCCTTAGCAGATTTGAGCAGCCGAAAGTCGAAGAACGCCCTATAGCTGAAAGGGGAATAGATTGACGGCCAGGATTTGCCGTCGCCTGGAGTCTCCCCGATGGGTGCCACGTGCGAGAAGAGGATTCTTCTGTCATGTTTATCCTTCATACAAAGCACCGCCTTTGCAATTTTAATTAAATAATCAAAATAAAACAATAATGTTGATGGAAAATTAATTAAAGTAATAAGTCTATTTTTAAATGTTTAATATACAGGCTTTCTTTTAAAAAAACAAATAATGGGATAGTAACACCTAATTTTAAATCTTAATATTGTATATTTCGTTTATATTAAAAGTATTTAAAGTTGCTGAATTCAATTCTATGTTAAAAAAAAAGATTTTATTAATCAAAAATTGTAATTTCCAAGAGTAAAAGGAGAAAGGAGAAATGGCTTTTGGTAAATGAAATGATATTTTAACATCTATGAGGTTAAAAATAGTCTATGGACCATAGTTTTTTGTTTTTCACCTTTTGCAACTCAATCATTTTCTTATTCAAATTGATGATGAGTTGGCCCAACCTTCCAACAATCCCCTCCGTGAAAAGACAATGCCAAGAAGTTGATGCTAACATATTCCCATAATTTTCTCTAAAGTCTTTGAATGCATCACATTCTAAAATGAAATGTTTTTCTGATTCCACTGCGTACATGCAAAATGTACACACTCATTCTTCCCAAGCTTTGTTAGGTTTTTTCCACCTTCTTGTTTCAGACCAAAGTTTATGCAAGTTGGTTCTTAATTGAGCAATAAGAACCTTTGTCATCCACAAAATGTTAGCTCCAATGAACTCTTTTTGTTGTAGATCACAAGTAGAGGTGAATTTCTCAATGTAGTACTTCTTTTTTCTACCCAACTCTTTTCCCATACCCGTTTACGAAATTTCTCCATAATAAATTTCTTTAGCTCCTTGTTATTTTTGGGATAGACATTAAGTTAAATATTCCATTTTTGCATCCATATGTAGTTTTGTTTCATCCATGTTTTCTTTTTCACTCATGCCTTCATTGAAGATAACATTAGGTCATCTACCTACTCTCATTTGCTCAATTATTTTTAGATATCTTATGAGTTGCACCATAGCAATTACTTCAATGGGAGTTGCCCCTGTTTCACTCAACATTATCTCATAAGGTACCAAACTTTTTATTTTGAACTTGCTCATGATCAAGCATTTTTGGATTTTCTCAATTCGTTTCCATTTTGAGACGAGGGTGTTGCTAGCCCACAATTCACACCCATATAGCATCACTGGACAAACTAAGAGTCCAAAATGCACTTTAATCATTTTCCAATCCCATAACTTTGCCTCTTTACATCTATTTTGAAGAGCATGCAATACTTTCCACCCTCCTAAAATTTTCTTCTTTCTGCGGTCCTCCCAATTAAGTTTGTTGTTGAAATCAATCCTGGGGTACTTGTACTCATTTACTTCTTCAATAATGTTGTCTTCAGAAGAATGTATGTTGGCTCTACTTCCTTTTATTAGAAAAAATCATTTTTTCAGAAGAATGTATGTTGGCTCTACTTCCTTTTATTAGAGAAAATCATTTTTTTGGTCTTGCTAGTATTGACTTGCATCCCCGCTGCTCTACAAAAATTCTCAAGGGCATATAGGTGCATTTGCAATCCATGGGTCGATTTAGAAATCAATACAAGATCATCAACATATAAAATAAGCTTTATTACAAACTCTCCCAACTGAACACCATCTCCACCTTGCAGATTTAGCCACTCTTCTAGTTTATCAATATATAAACCAAAAAGAGTAGGGGATAAAGGGCAACCTTGCTTGACTCCAATGTCACTTCTAAAGCTTTCTGAAATACCTGTTGAGGTTCTAATTTAGACTTTCACCTCTTCATAAACGGATATGCTCTAAACGTTAAGTTATATAAATGTCATCATGATACCATATAGCAACACTGAACAATCTGTCATTATCATTATTATTACATTATGGATAGGTTTTGGGGAAGGTAGTATCAACAAAAATTAAAAACTTTGCTTGCTCATGGTACTAATTCGGTGTACATTATTTTTACTTGCACTACTTTTGGTAAGTGGTTGTGTGAAGAAAATACTTTTTCCTTTTATTTCTTGGTTAGATGACAAAGCAAGGTTGTTCAATACCTTATTAAATTGCATTTTAATATATGTGTTTTACTTATGCAAGTACATAAGTTTGCTTGCATAAGTAAGGCTTTTATGCAAATAGGGTTATGTGTGAGCATTCTACATATTTAGAATAGTGATTTTTCAATTTATTTGGAAAAGTAGGTTTTTCAAGGTAATGTGTTTGAGTATCAGGTATTTCAAAATAATAGATTCTTCAATATTTTTGGAAGATTAGATTTTTACACCGAATGTGTTTCCTTTATGGACATGGTTGGGCAAACACTGTTCAGCGCAACCAATCACCATCCTCCATTTTCATCGTTCCATCCCGTTAAACTTGAACACGTGGAATGTCACCGCAATGAATATTATTGCCGGGCAAGTTGTTGCTACTGCTTGTACCTCACCCCTTTCCGCCTGGCAAGCTGCTGCTACTGCTAGTACCTCACCCCTTTCTTCTTCTGCCATTTCAACCGTCGCCGCTTCATCAACAAATGCAACTACCAGAATTAGTGGAAGGTTGTTTGAGAAGGATCAGGGATGCTTTAGAAGAAGTCAAAGTCCCCATCCATGGTGCCAACAGATGGCAAGGATAGTGTCGCAGTTGTTGCCTCTTTTTCAGCCCAACCTCCCCTAGATATGAGACAATGGAAGATCATATTTGGTGAGCTCTTCCAACACCTTGATGTTGCTCTTTCAATAGTTGCCCATGCTGCACAGATTGTGGTGTTTGTAGAGCCTTAAGCAGGTGTGCTTTTTCAACCTCTAACAGATTCTGGTTTTGTGGGGTCTTCCACAGAAGCTGCTCATAAGCAACTACTGACATGGTTTAATGAACCTCATCCCCAGCCTCAGGTGATCAGTGTGTGGGAAATGGCAGGAGTTGGAAAAAAAACATTACTCCAAGTGGTGGTTACGTGTAGGTTGTGGTTGCCACGACTCCACAAGTTCGTGGACATCCAGTCAATGGAGCCATTAATGCTCTTACTTCCATTCACGATTTCGAAGATGCAGAGGGAATGTCCACTGGGTTAACGAAGAGGGAGCTTATACTATGCTCAAGTCGGTGGCAAATATGGGGATGAAAGCGCTGAAATCACCTCTGATAGAGTATGCGCCTTACAAAGTGTCGATTCTCAAAGCCGTGAAGCCCACCGCATTGAGCTACTGTAGTGTTTTTTTCCCGCCAACCGATGGATATTAAATTGGAGTGATAACGATGAAATCTGTAATGCTTTTCTTAAAGAATTTGGTGTCTAATTTGTAATTCTTTTGTGGTAATCTGAAAGTGAAAGAGGAATTTGATGTCCAATCTGTAATGCTCTTCTTACCATCAGCAAGTGGAGAAGAATTTGATTCCGAAATTCTCATTTCCTAATGTCAAAGAAAGAATTTGATATGATACACATACAAACTAATTGGTGTTAATCCCTTGTCAGATGTGATCAACTCTCCATTCAACGACAATTTTCTTTCTAGGTGATACTTCATTTGAAAATCTGTAGGCATCCATCCCCATATCCGCCATAAGATGGATATCCTCCTGCACAACTTATTGATCACATGATTATACACAGTGCATTCCTTCTAACATGGGTGTTTTTGGATCTGGTTGCAGGCAACCTCACCTTGTAATGATGATACTGGTCTTCTACAACACTTGCGTTGCTAAAATCTAGTATATTTCCTATAAAAACAATGGTTATCGCATTATACAATAAACATTGATGGACGAAAAACATGGGTTTCTCTAGAAAGGTAAAAGCAGTACCAAATTTATGAGAATATGTATCCCACACATTGGCTCCTCTCCTATCTTCTACTACACCCTCGTACTACAAAACAACATACCATTTAATAATGCTTCAGACTCACACTTGTCATCAAGGTAGAGTTGCAAAAAATGATTTAAACCTGGAATGCTGAGAAGGCCATGCCAAATACAAATTCAGGAGGAAAACTCCTTTTGTTGAAATCCACTATCGAGTTTGGACAACTTTGGGCTTCCGATATTTGCAGCTTAGTTAACAAAAGAACGTTTTCTACTACGTATAACAGGGAAGTGCTCATCTTTGGTGTCTGCAATCTAATAATATTGCGGTGAAGCAACTTTATTGAATGGATTCTGAAATCAAATCATGACACAATTTTTATTGAGGGTGTGGACATTCTCAGAGATCGAGCTCGACACCCGCCATGGTGGCGCTTTCAAGGATTCTGGGTGCGGAGGCCATGGCCACACCCTAATTGAGCTCAACCTCATCCATTGTCAGGAAGGTCGTGATCCCATTGTGATTTATTTACCGATTAGCATGGGGATTTATTATCACGGGCTTCGGCTTTATCGACATTTATCGACATTTTGCTTAGCGGCAATTCGTAAAAGATACCTGGAGAAAATCCACATGTCCCTCATCGGGAGTCCTTTTCTGGGAGCTTCTCTCTACTGATAGCTAAACCTAATTCAAAGTCATTAAGCTCTCCAAACAACAAATCTCCCACCAACAGTCGTGCACTTCTGAAAAGAAGCATGAGCTATACAGAGGATGGCATCCAAGGAGCGATTGCTCACTGCAAGCAGTCTCATTCAGCTGATCCAAAGAATGTGATTGACACTTCCAAATATTTGGAACGATCAACTTCAAATCCAGAAGGATATGTCGGTGGTCATGTTCATTAGTTCCAGAACCACAACTTGTGATTAGCAGGAGAAACTTTATTTGGGCGAAGAGTAACCATCATACGTGAGTTTAGTTGGTTCCTACTATTTCTGGGTTGGGTTGAAAAAAATAGATAGAGATCCATGTTAGAGAAATGATTTTAAAGACATGATACAACTTTCCATGTTTTTTTCATGAAGTTTTTCCTCTATTATTTTCATTCAGAAATCAAATTTTAAGACATCAAAGATTGTTATTCCACTTTTTTATTTACATTCAAATAACAGAGCTTGCTCATAAAATCTCTTGTATACTCTTCAACACTCCTGGCTATGTTGCTTTGCAAATTGGCTTCCATGTAAAACGAAGAGTACAAAATGCAACAATTCAAGGAAACTCAATAAACTAAATTGTGACATAAGTGTTGGACAAGCAAGAGACTGTGTTACCTTCTCAACGTCGAACCACTACCAGGCGACGAAAAAATACATTATTGAGGTGGAAAAGGGGCGAATGCGGATTCAAATCAAGGTAGATATGACTCTTGGAGTGGTTGTCAGGTGGTAAAAAATTAATAATATCAACATCTTATTTTCATATTTACCTTCTACTATACCATTGTAGTAGCTTTGATTTCATCATTTGGGATACCATTTCTCAAAACTATAAGATTGAATATCTAAATTTAGAATTTGAGTCAAGTTCATATCGAAAATAAAAAGTTTATTCTTTTATTGCACGACATCTGGAGTCTAATTGATTTGAATCAAGTTGGGACTAATTTTGGTCGTGATAAAGGAAGCAAAGCCTTAATCTCCAGTTGTTACTGAGATGTGGTTTAAACAATGGGAGGAAAAGTGTATTGCATAATGATACGACCTCTGTCGGAGAAGAGCTTTTAGGGTTATTGCTAGAAAGTTACATCATAGTGTTAAGGTTTATCATTTGCTTGGAAAATGATTGTTGATGACTGGAGTCACTCTTTCGTTTTGATGTAGATCTATCCTTCCGCTCAATTAACAAGACCATTGATGCAAAGCTCTATCAACGGCTGAGATGGAGCTACAATGATTTGCTTGATAATAATAAAATGTGTTTTCTAAATTGTGCTTTTGATAATAATAAAATGTGTTTTCTATATTGTGCTTCCTTTCCCGAAGATGCAGAAATTGATGTGGAGATGCTAGGGGAGATGTGGATAGCAAAAAGATTATTCACCCAAAGCGAGACAACTTATTTCAGGGATGTTGGGCGGGAATCTGTAGAAGCACTTGTAGATAGGTCTTAGTTGAGTATGTTGGTGCAAGAAAAAAGGAAATAAAAGTTCATAATGTACTATGTGATATGGCAATTTATGTAGGCCAAGGAAGGGAGAACTTGTTATTTGGAGCAAGTCAACATCTACAACATTCCCAAGTGAAGAAGAGACCATGGATCGCAAAAGAATCTTCGTTCTCGACGATGTTAGTGATTTGCCAATAGATTTGAAGTGTCCAACACTTGTTAATAAAGAGAGTGTCAATAAAATATTAATTTTGAGCAATATATATATATATATATATATATATATAATAATAATAAACAAATTGTTATTTAAAATTTAACAGGTAAATAAATTTAATATTTTTATAATTGATTTAAAATTTGAATTTTTTAATAATATATATTTATAATTGAAATATTTATATATTAAATATGTATTTTTAATAAAATTGTGAGTTTTGACCTATTTTGGTAAATATAAATTTGCCATTTTTTAACTTATTCTATAAACTTTAGTTTTTTTTAACTAATTCTAACTTACATATAGATTATAGTTGTTGCATTACAAAAATAGTGTAAAAAAAATAATAAAAATATGTTATTTAACTATAAGATAAGAATTGTTAAAATAATATCAAAATAAAAATGTTATGGATTATTGCATTGAAAAATGTAATGCAAAATTATATCTATATTTTATATATTAAAATATAGTTGAATAAAAAATATTATATATCTCTGTGTGTCTTAGATATTATGTGGATATTGATGATTATTTGTAATATTTTTAAATAGAATTTAAAATATTTTGATTAGTTATAGAAGATGACATGTTTTTTTAGTAAATCACTATTAAATTTAATATGAATAAAAAGGTACTAATATGATAAAAGTTTATATTTATTAAAAAGTAAATATTTATTAAAGCAAGCATATCAAATAACTTAATTTTCATTTATTTTTACAAATCATCATAAAATTTTATATATATATATATATATATATAAACTAATATTGATAAATTTTAAACCATACCCATTACATTTTCCACATTTATTAACAAAATTATAATAAATTTTTCTTATGTATTCAAGCTTTTGTGATCCGTAGTGAATTAAACAAAGTCTTTCAGTAGAAATCATATGAGAGAATTTTTTACAAACAAAAAACAAATATTTCAATCTCGCAACCTCAATAACAACATATATTATGATATGTTTTACCAACTCTTAACAGTCGAGTACCTAAAGGTCCTTGGGGTCGAGTACCTCTCCTCTCCTTATCAGTCGAGCCCCCTAAAGGGACGGAGTCACTCACTATTCATATGGTGAGGGTCCTCTCCTTAACAGTCGAGCCTGGTAGCTGGTAGGATACCAAGGTAGGTAGGTGGTGCTCTAATAGTACGTTGAACACTTGGATCTTCATATCCACATTTTCACATATAATATCTCGGCATATCTACGTTGACACTTGGAGTTGCATAGCCACCATACGTTGCTACTAGGGTGCTCCTAGAATCTCTATCTAATTCCACTAGCTCTTTTCTGAGAAACAAGTTTCAATAACATATCTAAGTTTTGCATTGCTGCTATGGGGCCGGTATTACGCTCATATAAGTATGATATTGTTCTTGATTAATATGTGGGGCTGGGCTTGCAAACATTGTTCATCTCAACCAATGAGATCCATCCATTAGTTCAATAGTGGGTTGTCGAGATGATTTTCCCAAATCTTCTATTCCTTCAGTGTACTTTACACCTTTAGAGACAATTGCTAATTCAAAGTAATGTTCTTCATACATGGTATTTGTGAAATGAGAAATTATATACTTACTATCAAATTATTTAAAAGAATTCTAAACCAAAAAAAAAATTGACTATAGGAAAACATAAGAAAGGTGTCTTACCAAAATGGTAAAATTTGTAAAATGAGGAAACGCATGCTTACTACCCAAATAAATATCAAACATTTCAAACTCAACAAAATTAAAATTGGCACCTAAAGAATGTTTAAGAAAAACATGTATGTCACAAATAGTGAAAACATGTACGTGACCAATAGTGAAAACATCAAAACCATATCACAATTGCATTAAGATTAACTACTATATATATATATATATATACACATAAACTTTTAAAAGTATTATTAAAAATATCACTCTCTCTAATTTCATGAAAATGCAACAAATTATCTAACAAAACCATAAAACATTATTAAAAATATTGCTTACAATAATTTCATAAAAATACAACAAACTACTTAACAAAACCATCAACTTTTTTAAGAAACCTTATTCTACATTAAATAAATAAAATTAATAATAAAAACACAAATCCAAAATACCCTACTCTAAAACATTACGGCGGTGTTAAATGTATATAAACTCTTTAACTTTGTCATTCTTCATATAAAATTTTCAATTTATTTTTAAATCAATCTCTTTCTTAATAAGTCACAAACTATTTCGCCCATAAAGCATAAAATAGATGGTCATGAGGTGTGTTGTTAAGTCACTTAGTGATGTAAAAGTCACCGGTTCGAAACTCTATGGACAAAAATCCAGTGATGTTAAAAGTTGATATGGCCTAGACCAAGTACGATCCCCAAATAATTTTGATAACTTAAATATCCTAATCACAATTTTTCAAACCACGATTTAAATATAAATAAATAACTCTACTCTACTCTACTCTACTCCACTCTACTCCACTCCACTCCATTAATATGCCCAAGACCAAGTGTCATGCGCACATCACAAACTACTCTACTCCGTTGGACGACAATAAGTTAGTATTCTATGTAAAATGTTGACCAAATAGTATTATATCCGAAAATTGACCAAAGGAGTATTGAAAATCATCAACTATTTTGAGGTCAGAGATCCTCGCTCCCTCTTCCGCCTACCTTATAAGTAAATGAAACACTTTAATGCATTCTTCAATGGTTTATATGATAGGAAAATAAGGTGAGCTGTAAAAATAAATGTGCGGCAATGGTTTATATGATAGGAAAATAAGGTGAGCTGTAAAAATAAATCTGCGGCAAATGAGAAAATGGAGAAAGGTTACCTCGTGAATAGTGAGGGGTGCTTTACATTTTGGCAAATAAAATTTGATGAAAAAACTAAACAAATTAAAACAAAGTATAGATTAAAAAATCAAAACCATGTATTGTTCTTTTTAAATATTTTAAATATTATTTTTTAATTTAATATATAGTGTTATTTTTGAAAGCCTTAATATATAGTGTTCTTTCTAAGACATCAAATTGAAAAATGGAGAAAATGTATAGAATGAAAAAGGAAGGAAAGTTAATATGTTTGATCTCAAAGAATAATTTAGAAAAGAATGTAAAGGTTGCAAGAAGAATGTAAAAGAATGGTGATGGCAGACAGGTATCTGTTTTTTAAATTATTATTTTTTGTGATATAAATCGAGAAAAAATTTAAAGTCAATATGGTATTGTTTCTTTTCATGTCAAAATATAAAGATAATAAAGGAAGATAGAATCTTTTATAAAGAGAGGGGAGAGGAGCTAAGCTTAGAAAAAGAATGATAGGAAGAGAGAATGAGTTTTGTTTTTAAAAACAATTAAAAAAGATTTCTATTCCTTTTCATGATGTTTTATTATGTTTATATTACAGTGAAGATTTTGTAGTGAGAAGGGGATTATGGTGTTTAATAACATGTTAAAATCTATTAAATAAGTAGTTTTGTCCAAAATCAATTACAATGTTTTAAGTCAATTTGGGAGTTTGTATTCTTCTTTTCGCTCACCTCCTCTTTCTCTCTTAAAATGTTATTGAAGATTCTATGAAAAATGGTGGAACATTCATTTTTTGTCTATCTTATTTCTTTGTTAAGGCATTGTTAAATATTTCATTGAAAGAAAATAGTGGCGAAAAAACCATTTTTGTCATGAGCATCCCTTCAAGAATCGGCGAGGATCACTTTTGATTGGTTCCGGGTAATTTCCTTGTTCATTATCAACCAATGTTTTATTATATTTCATCTCTTCCATATGAAAAATGATCTTGTTATTCATTTACTAGTTGTAGCTTTTACAACATTACCAAATAACGTTGGAGCTTCAACAAATGATGATGGCCTTGTTCTTTTAGCCACATGACACACATTTATTAATACAAGATGAGATGACTACTCAACCAAGAAAAGTTATATGCCCGATCTTTTGATCGATTGATGTAACATGTTTGTAACTATTTTTTAACTAATTCATTTTAATGTTAGTTTCATGTGTTTCTATATAGTGGGCTTTGTCTTCCATGTGGCAATTTGTGACCAATCCAATTGTTTACCACATTACATAGACTTCGTACCTTTAGCATTCTTCTTTTGTCACATGACAATCCATAATGTGTTCACGCATTCAGCTGTTAGGGACATGTCTTTTTAGGCATGCCTTGATTTTGTTGAGCTTGTGGGTCAAAGATCTATAGGGGAAAGAATTGTGAACGTTGGCAAGGATGCCTTGTGGATGACCGTTAAAGGAGAAAAGGAAAGAGTGTGAGGTCAACCCCTTAAATTTTGAAGGTGATAAAGATGTGAGGGTAAAATGATCTCTCGCCAGATGCCTCGTGGCAATTGTCTTATCCCATTAAGTGACAAAAGAGAGAGAAAATGGAAGAATGGGAGCCCACTCAACACTCAAATAAAGTTTTATGATGCCTTTAGGCTAACCATGTCATGGACGTGTCTTCATGTAGTTAGGTCATGTGGCACTACTACCTTGCCACTTATAATGATGAACATATTGCCACCTAGCTCCCATGTGATTGGTGAGTTTACAAGCTTGCATGCATTGGGAGATCATTTAAATGTCCACATGGAAGCCCCATGTCTCATAATTACATGGTTGACTTGTGATAAAGGAGAGAATAGGTACAAGGTAGCCCCTCTAATATTTAACCTTTTTTACATTAGTAGGTCAACGGGGAAGTGAGATATGGGAGACCTTATGGATGCCCTACAAAGAAGATCGACAACATTTGGCCGTCAAGGTTTGCAAGAGAGAAAAAGGTGCATGGGGACCCTTTTGATACCAACTAAAAGGCTTGTGTCCATCCTTCCACCCAAATGGATTTAAGCTCGTTGTGACCTACCACATTAACCTTTGCCACATGTCATCTTCAAATTTGTCAAAATAGAATAACCACCTCGTATTTTCCATCACTTAAAATTGGGGTGTAATGACCCAAAGGTGCCACAAGTTTTGTCAACTCATTCACTTCGTGTCTATGTTTGCACAAGACAATGACATAAGGCACTCTACCATAAGAAGACGATGATGAGATGGCATTATCCTATGGACTTAGACCTAGACTAGATCGTGTCATTGATGTGCACACTACATCTTGTCCTCCATGTGTGTATGTAGGTTGTGGGAGTTATATGGGTATAGAAGGCGTTATGGATTCACTGTAACTGTTAACTTGTTGAAGAAGAGAAAGATTAGAGAACTAAGGAAAATGTTTAGACACGTTGATTATTTTATGAATGTGAGGTTGATTGGGAGGGACTCAAACATCGGACCTCTTGTGTGCCAAAACTGTGTACCCCTTTCATTGGTCAAAAAGTCACCTCACAACATTATAATATAACCTATTTAATATTAATAAGTGCATTATATTTCGTCTTTTAACTCATACTAGTGTTCTGCCTAGTTCAATGGAGGTAAAGCTGCTAAGTTCAAGTTTGTTTTTCAAACAACCAATAGATCACCATGCAATGCTTGTAGGAGGGTTGAAAAGTAAGCCTTTTTCCTAATCAAATGTTATCGTTCTTTCCTATCTTTATCTTTGTGCATTAAAACTATTGTGAGATAAGCGTAGTTTTACATTGTTCTATTTTCCTCTTTCTTCAAATTACCATCATGAACACAACTAGAAGATGGGTTAGGTCCAAAACATTATACTATGACTTGAAGGAAATTGAAATTAAAAAAAAAAGGAGACTTCTAAGTTATTCCAATTGTTGATATTTTGTTAGTGCGATGAACCATGCAATTAAAAGACCCTCCCTAGAATGTGTGGGAAAATAATTCAACAACATTTAGCTCATCCATTACTTTTTATTTGTAATAGACAGTACAAAATTATTTGAATTGTGTCTCAAGATCCACTACATTTTCCTCGATACAAATAAGTATCTTAATAAAGGGACTATGGAATATACTAACTTCATCTTCCTCATAATATGAATGCCTTGAAAAGGATTATCACAATCATATTTAAATGTCCCATTAGTATTTGTACTTGGTTTAAATGAATATATAATGGTTGTGAATCTTTATAGGAGTGCATTAGTTAAATTGGGCCAATAGGAAAAAGCGCACGCAACTAGTAAGAGTCGACATAAACCTAGACGTTCTCATAGACTTCCCCTTTCACCTTTTGCACATCAAAATGATCCAAGAAAAAATAAAATATTTTCTTATGCATACTCATATTAATTCCCAATGAAGATGTGTGTATCCTTTTGCAATACATTGTCAAGACACTCATATTTCTTTTGCAATACAATGTCAAGACATTCATATTTCTTGCATGGATTTATCACGTAGATCACAACTATTAAGAGCATATCTAAAATTCCATTTTTAAGAAAGTGGTAGGGAATGCTTAAAATTCCATAATCACGACTATTAAGAGAATATCTAAAAATAAATTTGACTTTCCAAAAAGGATTTTAAAAAGACCTTTTAGAGAGATTGTTATGAAACCAGCTCACAAAATAGAAGAAAGAGATAGATCAACAACTTTAAAAGTAGCATCTTTGAGGGGGCAACCTCCTTTACATTAAACAAATGAATAATTATTCAATGATAAAAATGACAAGACCTCCTTTATATATATAGGAGTCTAAGGGGTCACAATATAATCAGAGTCTGCATAACAATAATAATGTAAGGGTACAACAATAACAATAATGGGCTTCTATGGGGCACAATAATAACAATATGGGGACAACATGGGCACAATAATAACAATAAAGTGCTACAATGACAACAATAATAAGGAAATACACTAATATTATAGGGACCTAACATGCCCCTCTCCTTCAAAAAAGTGTTGTCCTCAATGCTTGAGTAGTTTTGGATGCTTATGTATAAAATTTTCATCTTCACGTGTGGAATCTTCAACGAGTAAGTTCTTCCATTTGATGAGATACTTTGAAATTGATCGTTTTTGTAGCTATTGAGTTCTTGTTTTTGTGACTGCTTCAGGCTCCAATATGATTTTTCCTTCCTCGTCAAGTTCTGGCAATATTCTTTGAACTGGGAGCTTGTCACCTATAACCTTCTTTAAGCATGAAACATGGAAAACTGGGTGCACTCGGGAAGATGCATGAAGTTCCAATTTGTATGCCATAGTACCAATCTTTTGCAACACATTGTATGGACCATAATACTTTGGTGGTGATTTATTATCCTTCTTAGCTTGCTTGAGGGACATTTGTTTGTATGGTTGTAGTCGTAGAAATACCCAGTCACTTATATCAAAACTTCTTTCATTGCAATGTTGTTCTACCCGTTGTTTCATTATATTTTGTGCCAAAGTGAGGTTATTCTTTAAGAGTTGGAGAACTTTTGTTGATGCTGGATGTGATCTTCCACTGCTTGAACTTTAGACTTTTCTCTTAAATATGATGTGATGGGTGGTGGATGTATCCATAAAGTGCCATAAATGGGGTCATTTTTGTTGCAATATGGAAGGAAGTGTTATACCACCATTCAGCGAAAGGCAACCATTTGACCCATTGTGTTTGTTTATCAGATACAAAGCAACAAAGATATGCTTCCAAACATTTGTTCACTATCTCTGTTTGCCCATCAGATTGAGGATGATAAGATGAGCTATGAGCTAACTGAGTACCCAGACAAGAAAATAATTTTGTCCAAAATTTTCTAGTGAAAATAGGATTTTTGTCACTTACAATAATCTTTGGGCTTCCATGTACCTTTTGAATTGTTTCCATAAATGTAGTAGCAACTATACTGACTTTAAATGGATGAGATAATGCACAAAAGTGTGCATACTTGGTAGGTCAATCAACTACCACCATGATGACCCTCAAGTAAACATGTGATAAAATCCATTGAAGCCTCCTCCCAACGTTGACTTAGAATGGATAAAGGTTGTAATAGACCCGGGGTCTTAATTGCCTCAACTTTATTTTGTTGGAAAACCAAAAATTCTGCCACAAACTTTTGAATATCAAATTTAAGTCCATCCCAAAAAAAATTCCTTCTTAACCCTGTGGTAAGTTTTTAAAAATCATGAATGCCCTCCTAAGGGAGAGTTGTGCAATTCCAAAAGAATCTCTTGTTTGAGTTGGGAATTCTTATAGAGGTATAAGCGATCTTCGTACCATAATGAATCATTTTTCCAGCTAAATGTATCAAATGTACTAGGATCTTGCTGCAACTTTTGAATGAGTGCCCGCACTTCTTCGTCATTCTTCCATCCATCCCTTGCTTTGTTTATCCAATATGGTTGGATAATAGAAATGGCACAAAGAAATGCTTCCACATCGTCATCCTTTCTTGAGAGTGCATCTGCAACGACATTTCGCTTCCCTTTTTTGTAGATGATTTCAAAGTCATAACCCAACATCTTTGTGACCCATTTTTGTTGCTCTTCTGAAGATAATCTTTGTTTTAAAAAGTATTTAAAACTATCATGATCCGTTTTACCTTGAAGTGCCTTCCCATTAGGTAAGGTTGTCATTTCTTAAGTGCATGTAGTATTACCAACATTTCCTTCTCATAAATAGCTTTGTGTAAATACTATCCTTTGATTGGATGACTTTCGAAAGCAATGGGTCTTTCTTCTTGCATTAAAACAACACTAGTTCCATTTCCTCAGGCATCACATTCCATAATGAAGGTTTTTGTGAAGTCTGGCATAGCTATGATCAGTGCTGGGCAAATTGCCTCTTCAAGATGTTCAAAGGCCTTCGTTGCTTCTGGAGTCCAAGAAAATGCATATTTCTTCAGTAATGTTGTTAGAGGTGCTACTGTTCTCCCATAATTCTTACCAAACTTGCGATAATACCTTGTCAACCCGAGAAATCCTCACAAATGCTTTATGGACGTGGGGATTTTCTATTCCGTAATGGCTTTAATTTTTCTAGGGTCTACCTTAACACTTTCATGAGATACAATATGACCCAAACATTCCACCTCTTTTACTCCAAAGAAACATTTGGATGTTTTTGCATATAATTGTTTCTCCTCTAATTGTTTGAGCACTCTGTCAACATGTTGAACATGATCCTTCCAAGACATACATATTGTTTATTATATAATCAAAAAATACTAACACAAAGTTTCTAAGGAATGGTTTGAAAATGAAATTCATCAAACCTTGAAATGTAGAAGGTGCTTTGGTAAGGCCAAAAGGCATGACCAAAAATTCATAATGACCCTCAGGAGTTCTAAATGTTGTTTTCTGAATGTCTCCAGTATTCATTCTGATTTGTTGATATCGTGAACGAAGGTCCAACTTGGTGAAGTAAATTTCTCCATGTAATTCATCCAATAATTCATCAATGACGGGAATGGGAAATTTACCTTTAATAGTGAGCTTGTTGAGCTCCCTATAATCTAGAACATGCACCATGATCCATCATTCTTGTGCACCAATACTACTAGAGCAGAGAAAAAACTTTGACTAGGTTGAATTATACCAGCCTCTAACATTTCTGCAACCATACGTTTAATTTCACTCTTTTGGGCATATGGATATCTGTAAGGCCTGATGTTTGGATGAACACTTCCTGGAATCAAATGAAAAGCATGATCATGATCACGAATAGGTGGGAGGCCTTTGAGAGTCTCAAATACCTTGGAATGATTGTCTAAGGCTTTTTGGAGATATGGAGAAATAGATGATTTCGATGTGGGAACCTCTAGCGAACATAATTGTGAAATTACGCCTCGTTTTTCTTTCTTTAGAAGCTTTGTCATGCCGTTAGAGATGATTATCTTTCCCGGTTTCCCAGTGATACCCCTTAATTCAACTTCCTTTCCTTCTGATTTTTTTTTCAAGAAAAGTTCTTGAAAATTAAAAACTATTATACCAAAAGATTGTAGCCATTGGACTCCTAGTACAACATCAACACCACACCTTGGAATGGAAAGCATTGGACTATTCAACATATATTCTCCCATGGATAACTTGAAATTATGGCACTTTCTAGAGCAATTTATGGTTCCTCCATTTGCAACCATCACTTGATACTCTGGCGTTGGATATAGGAAGCAATTTGATTCCTTGGCTATCTTACAATGAATAAAATTATGGGTACTGCCCGAATCAATCAACACTATTACCTTTTTCTTCTTGATATGTCCTTCTATCTTGATATTTTGAGGAGTGGTAATTCCAGCCAATGCATTACAAGATATGGTCAGGTTCATTTCTTCTTTCTCTAGGGTTTGCTCCATTCCATTCTTTAAACCATCCATCTTATCTTTAGTTACTTTTTGTGAGAGCGAAATTTGTTGCACTTGGTCTCGTAATTTTGATATATCATGTTGTATTTCTTCCTCTTCTTCATGTATCATAGTAGAGATTTCATGGTGCTTACTAGGTGTTTTCGTTTTCTCTATTCGGGTCATCGATGAATGATAATTATGCTTCATAATTCCTTTGAATCACTTCAAACTAATTTCTCAAACAAAACTTATGCAAACTAAAAATTATTATTACTATTTTTTGTATGAGCTCGACCTTGCAACGACTATAACTATGTAATTGCATATCTCCAAGTTCTGAAATTTTGATTTGTGATAGCCCTCTGAGTCCTTTTTCCAGCCCCACAAGTCTGATTGCGATTGGATTCTCTAAGAAAGAGTTATGCCCAATTTCTTGCGATGACCTAATTATAAACTAGTTCAGTAGAACGAACTTGTACGATGTGCCACATATCACTGTATAGGGCACAATAATAACAATAATGGGCTACAATGACAATAAAAATAAGGGAATACACTTGTATTATAGGGACTTAACAGATATGCCTAGCTAAAATGGTTTTCCCTTACGTATTTAGGAATTGAGTTGTGATGAATCCCAATTGTGAACCAATTTAAAGATATAACTACGTGGAAGATGTTAATTGAATAATCCCTTTAGTAGTGTTGAAAATATAAACAAGAAATGCTAAAAATAGCATTGCTATAAATAACATTTCGGGATAGACTCCAATTTTAATTAGTCCCTGAATTAAAATTGAGAATTAAAATTCGAGTTTAGTCTCACTAGCTATTTGAAAAATAATTAATTAATTATCTTGAGTTAATTAGTTGGAGAAAATCAAACATGAAGTCTCTATGAAGACATGCAACAATTATCCCTTTGATTGAGCAAGTTATCCCTCAATTAAGGAGATGAGGATGAGTTGTATTTGAGTTGTAATTAGTTAGCTCAGTTAACTGAGTTAAGTCTAGTTAAATCAGTTCCAAACAGTTGGAGGAACTAATTGTGAGCTCAGTCAGTTAATGTATGCATGCATGCAACTAGTGTTCTCCAAATAACTAAATATTCTCTCATAAATAACTCACGCATGTCAGTTCAGAGAAAGACCCAGTTGAGATTAAAGGAAGGGACAATGTACTGTCAGTTGGAGGAATTTTCCTATGTAGGAAACTCATCCATGCAGAAGGAATTAACTCCTTCGGGATTGTGCATTTATTTCAGAGGTCAGTGTTGTGTGTGAGGTGAGAATCACACAGGTTGCAGCTAGAGCACCCAGGAGAAACTGCACAAGGAAATAGGAGGCTTGGACGACTGAAGGAAGCCATATGTGTTGTCTATTATGTCTATGAGCAACAATGAGGGATTGTACTGAGAGCTAGATAGCTTGAGAGCTAAAGATTTGTTAATCCTGAGATATTTCCACTTGTATGATAATACAGATAGCAGGGTTTTTAGCTGAAGCTTCCCTAGAGTATTCTTTTGTGTTTCATGTGTGATTGTTTCTTCTTCATCTGTTATATGTGTTTTATTTGATCTTGCTCAAAATCGATTAAGCTTCCACAAGTTTGATTGTAGAAGTAGATTAAGTATATTGCTTTAGTTACATTGCATTATTAGTTTAATATACAGGAGAATTTTCTACATGGTATCGGAGCTCGATGATCTATAGAGCAATTTCCACATGGTATCAATGCTAGCTGATCTATAGAGAAATTTCTACATGGTATCAGAGCTAGTTGATCTATAGAGAAATTTCTACATGGTATCAGAGCAAAGGTGATCAAAGCAGAGAACAGTATACAAAGAAGGGAGAAGTTCAAAGTTTGAAGTTCTTGATTGTAGGTATAGAATCGATTTCTTATCACATCTCAAAGTTCACCAATGGCATTCAATGGCTTGAGACTCGAGTATGCCCTAGATGGCAGCTCGAATTACATAGCCTAGAAGGATCGCATGGAAGCGGTATTAGAGGACAACGGTTTGAAGGACTTCATTGATCAAGAAGTCCCCAAGCCAGCAGCAGCTAATGCCCAAGAATTGGCGGAATGGAAGAAATGTGTGGCGAGAGCAAGGAGGATTCTTCTGGAGGGAGTTCAAGACCATATTGTCTCGAGTCTCCATGGGAAGGAGACTTTGTTTTCAATGTGGAAGACATTGAAGGATCTATATCAGAAGAACAACAACCAAAGGAAGCTGGTGCTGAAGGACAAGCTTCAGAAAATCAAGTGTGAAAAGGGCGACATGATCTCTACATATCTGAACAACCTCACCACCTGTAGAGATGAGCTTGGAAGTGTAGGAATCACGACAGTCGATGATGATATGGTGGGTCTTGCTCTTGTCAATCTTCCTAAGAGCTGACATAACTACCAGAACTTAGAAAATGTGTTAAGAAACCAGCTCACAAAAAGATAAAAAGTTAGATCAACACCTTAGAATTCAGCCTCTTCGAGGGGGAAACCTCGTTTACATTACACAAATGGACAATTCTTGGATGATTCAAATGACAAAACCTCCTTTCTATATATAGGAGTCTAAGGGGACACAATATAACCAAGCCGACCTAACAATAATAATATAAAGGCACAAAAATAACAATAATGGGATTCTATGGGGCACAATAATAACAATATGGGGACAATAGGGGCACAACAATAACAATAAGGGATACAATGACAATAGTAATGGGGGAATCACTAGTATTATAGGACCTAACATGCCCCTCTCCTTCAAAAAAGTGTCGTCCTCAATGCTTGAGTAGTTCTTGGTGCTTCTGTATAAAATTCTCATCCTCCTATGTGGAATCTTCAACAGGTAAGTTCTTCTACTTGATGAGATATTCTGAAATTGATTGATTTCGTAGCTGTCGAGTTCTTGATTCTTTGACTGCTTAGGTTCCAATACGATTTTTCCTTCCTCATCAAGTTCTGGCAATATTGTTTGAACTAAAATCTTGTCACCTATAACCTTCTTTAAGCATGAAACATGGAAAATTGGGTGCACTTGGGAAGCTGCATGAAGTTCCAATTTGTATGCCATAGTAGCTATATTTTGCAACACCTTGTACGGACCATAATACTTTGGTGATAATTTATTATCCTTCTTAGCTTGCTTGAGGGACATTTGTTTATATGGTTGCAGCTGTAGGAATACCCAATCACCTACATCAAAACTTCTTTCACTGCGATGTTGATCTGCCTATTGTTTCATTATATTCTGCGCCAAGGTAAGGTTATCCTTTAAGAGTTGGAGAACTTGTTGCTAATGCTCGATGTGGTCTTCCATTGCTTGAACCTTAGAATTTTCTCTTAAATATGATGTGATGGATGGTGGATGATATCCATAAAGTGCCATAAATGGGGTCCTTTTTGTTGCAGTATGGAAGGAAGTGTTATACCACCATTCAGCCAGAGGCAACCATTTGACCCATTGTGTTTGTTTATCATATACAAAGCAACGAAGATATCCTTCTAAACATTTGTTTACTATCTAAGTTTGCCCATCAGATTGAGGATGATAAGATGAGCTATGAGCTAACTGAGTCCCAAGACAAGAAAATAATTCTGTCCAAAAATTTCCAGTGAAAATGGGATCTCTATCGCTTACAATAATTTTTGGGTTTCCATGTAGCTTTTGAATTGTTTCCATAAATGCAGTAGAAACTGTACTCGCTTTAAATGGATGAGATAATGCACAAAAGTGTGCATACTTGGTAAGTCTATCAACTACCACCATGATAACACTCTTTCCTTCAGACTTGGGTAAAACTATGATAAAATCCATTGAAACCTCCTCCCAACATTGGCTTGGAATGGATAAGGGTTGTAATAGTCCTGGGGTCTTAATTATTTCAACTTTATTTTGCTGGCAAACCAAACATTCTGCCACAAACTTTTGAATATCCGATTTAAGGCCATCCCAAAAAAATCCTTCTTAACCCTGTGGTAGGTTTTTAGAAATCCTAAGTGCCCTCCTAAGGGAGAGGTGTGCAATTCCCTAAGAATCTTTTGTTTGAGTTGGGAATTCTTATATAGGTATAACCGATCCTTGTACCATAACAAATCATTTTTCCAGCTAAATGTATCAGATGTACTGGGATCTTGTTGTATATTTTGAGTGAGTGCCCACACTTCCTCATCATCCTTCCATTCATCCCTTGCTTTGTTTATCCAATCTAGTTGGATAATAGAAATGGCACAAAGAAATGCTTCCACATCCTCATCCTTTCTTGAGAGTGCATCTACCACAACATTTTGCTTCCCCTTTTGTAGATGATTTCAAAGTCATAGCCCAACATCTTTGTAACCCATTTTTGCTACTCTTCTGAAGATAATCTTTGTTCCAAAAAGTATTTAAGACTATCATGATCTGTTTTGTAGGGTCGCCATTTCTTAAGTGCATGTAGTATTGCCACCATTTCCTTCTTATAAATAGCTTTGTGTAAATACTTTCCTTTGATTGGACGACTTTCGAAAGCAACGGGTCTTTGTTCTTGCATTAAAACAACACTAATTCCATTTTTTGAGGCATCACATTCCACAATAAAGGTTTTTGTGAAGTCCAGTGTAGCTAAGACTGGTGCTTGGCACATGGCCTCTTTAAGATGTTCAAAGGCCTTCGTTGCTTTTGGAGTCCATGAGAATGCATCTTTCTTCAATAATGTTGTTAGAGGTGTTGCTATTCTCCCATATTTCTTAACAAACTTGCGATAATACCTTGTCAACCCGAGAAATCCTCGTAAATGCTTTATGCATGTGGGGATTTTCCATTCCTTAATGGTTTTAATTTTGCTACGGTCTATCTTAACACCTTCATGGGATACAATATGACCCAGATATTCCACCTCTTGTACTCCAAAGAAACATTTGGACATTTTTGCATAGAATTGTTTCTCCTCTAATAGTTTGAGCACCATGTCAACATGTTGGACATGATCCTTCCAAGACTTGTTGTAGATTAGTATATCATCAAAAAATACTAACACAAATTTTCTAAGGGTGGGTTTGAAAATAGAATTCATCAAACCTTGAAATGTAGAAGGTGCATTAGTAAGGCCAAAAGGCATGACCAAAACTTCATAATGACCCTTATGAGTTCTAAATGTTGTTTTTGGAATGTCTTCAGTCTTCATTCTGATTTGATGATATCCTGAACGAAGATCCAGCTTGGTGAAGTAAATTGATCCATGCAATTCATCCAATAATTCATCAATGACAGTAATGGGTAATTTATCTTTAATAGTGAGCTTGTTGAGCTCCCTATAATCCGGACACATGCACCATGATCCATCCTTCTTGTGAACCAATACTACTGGAGCAGAGAAAGAACTTTGACTAGGTTGAATTATACCAGCCTCTAGCATTTCTGCAACCATACGTTCAATTTCACTCTTTTGGACATAGGGATATCTGCAAGGCCTGATGTTTGGAGGAACACTTCTTGGAATCAAATTGATAGCATGATCATGATCATGAATAGGTAGGAGGCCTTTGGGAGTCTCAAATACCTTGGAATGATTGTCCAAGACTTTTTGGAGATCTGGAGAAATGGATCATTTCTATGTGGGAACCTCTAGTGAACATAATTGTGCAATTATGCCTCGTTCTTTCTTTAGAAGTTTTGTCATTCCATTATAGCTGATTATCTTTCCTGGTTTCCCTGTGATACCCCTTAATTCAACTTCCTTTCCTTCTAAAGAGAATTTCATGAAAATTTCTTGAAAATTAAATGCTATTTGTTGAGTCTTGAAAATGTCATTCATTTACATTACACTTTCGCTATTATGTCCATTATATCACCTCCATTTCACTTCCATTTCACTACTATGTCACCACATTCATCCCACTTTCATTATCATTGGGCTACCTTTATGTTTTTCCAATATTTATTATTTCTAAGCCTTTTAAGTGAATTTGTGGTTAAACATTAGAAAATAATGTGCATATTCTTATACCTAACCAATGGGTTGAGTTTGTTGACATGTGTAGGTTGAAAGGAGACTTCTAGAAGACCCTTATGTGGCACTCTAAGGCCAAATTCGAATTTGGTTGGAAAGAATCATGGGATCATGAGGATATGTGTCACATCTCCTAATTGTATTGTAACTCTAAAAGACATGTGTCTTATCAGTTCCTATTTTGATTAGGACTCTAGAGGTAGAGGGAGAGATTCATGGTTTATCATTAATGAGAAGGCTCTCATCTTTTTGTATAAATAGGAGGTCTCTCTCCTTCATTAGTGAGTCTTTTTGGAGTCTTTTTAGTCTCTTTTTAGTCTCTCTTTGGAGAGCTTTGTTGTACTTTGCACTTTTGAAGAAATTGAATAAAGCTTTGATGTTCTCAACATGGAAGGAGATGTGAAGTAGATGTCATGGAGCATATTAGGATGTAAGTAGATTAGATTTCATTTTGTAAATATTGCTTTGTAGAATGTAAGGTAGATTAGATTTTCATTCATGCAATTTTAAGTATGCTTTGATTTCATAGGTAGAAGGGGGCCCCTGCCTTGTACAGTTTGAATTATTGCATTTTATTTTCTCCCGGGATTTGTTTTTATGTTTATGTATTTGCTTTACAAACTAATGGTATTTGAAGTTGACAGGTTCAAGCTGCTGCCTTTGTTTTTATAGCTGATTTTTAATTTTATTTCTCAAAGAGCTGCTAACACATAAATGATCTTCATCATAAACTGTTATCCTTTAAGATCAAAATATCACTAACTTGCAGCGTGTTTGGGTGCTTTTTGGACTGTTCTTAAGCTACTTTCTTTCCGTACTTTACACAGTACATGTGCTTTGAAGTATCGAGTTAGAAAGAGTAAATCATTACCACTAGTCTTTAAAGTAGAAGTTTTGATTTTAAAGTGCTTCCTAGACTATTTCCTCACTACTTTCTAATCATGCTTTCCATAGTACATATGGCTGAAGTAGAGAATTAGAAATAGCAAATTATTATCATTAGTCTTTCAAGCATATTTTTCTCACTTTTATAATTCCACTTAAGCTACTTTCTTTCCGTGCTTTACACAGTACATGTGCTTAGAAGCATCGAGTTAGAGAGAGATAATCTTTATCTTTGGTTTTAAAAGTGACTTTCTTTTCTTTTATTTGCAGCAGCATGAATGGTGTCTAGTGCCATTGGAAGTGGTCATTTACTTTCAAGTCATTTCAAGTTCTTTGCTTTCAGTTTCATTTCAAGTTATTTCTGACTACTTCTTAATCGTGCTTTACACAGCACATGTGTTTGAAGCAGAGTTTTAGGAAGAGTTGAACATAAACTATAAAACAACGAAGTAAGAGAAAGGTTAACTAAGCACATATAGTGCACCACACTTCATCAGTTTACGATACCCGGATTGATAATTTATGTAGAGCAATTTAAGACATTAAATTGACTAAACATTTTGGCGCCGTTGCCGGGGAAGTGTAATTAGGAGACCTTATTTCTTACATCTGGAAAAAAAATTAATAATCCTTGAGTATGCTCTCCTCTTGCACTTTGTGTGATCTGGAGGATCAGAAAAATGATTGTTAAGTAAAAAAGACAAAACAATAATTCTTGAGTATGCTCTCCTCCTGCACTTTGTGTGATCTGGAGGATCAGAAAAAGAATTGTTAAAAAAAAAATAAAAAAAAATAGGAGACAAAATAAACTTCATCACTTCAATTGATTCAATAAAAAAAAAAATGAAAAAAATGGAAAAAATAAAACTCAAGTGCTTTGATAGGTTCAAATTGTCCAAAATTGTCTGGTTATGCTTTGTAGTGGTCTTCAAAATACTGTATCTTGTTCAAATAAGGTTTTGCAACTTAGTTGCAAAAACTTCCCTGATCCCGCAGCTATCTGACAATCCCGCAGCTGTTTCAAGGTTTAACAAGTTACAGGCATCCAATAAAAAAACCGACCACATGGGCATCTCCAGAATTGTCCCGACATGGATCCTATCCTAGTCACCCAGCTCAGATCGATGAAAAACCAGCCTAGGACCTCAGTCAAAGTCTTGTTTTTAACATGTTTTTCTTGAAGTATTTGCTGCCTGAAATTGAAAATCATTAATCCTTTTTATAAAAATTTTACAATTTCAGAGAAGAGAAAAAAAAAGAAAAACAATCTAGGGCTATCTCCATTCTTAGTTTTCACTGTGGCTTCAATAAAAAAAAAAAACAAAAAATATGCCTCCCTGTTCAAGCTTTGACTTGTTGATTCCTGTAGGAGGCATTCATCATTCAGTGGCAGATTTCTGAGTTGATTTCACCTTTGGATAGCTACCTCATCAATTAGAAGCAGAGAATTAAACTTACTAATGATGGGCAAGAGCATATGGAAGAGATAGTTGAGCATCTCGTTGTGAAACTTCCCATTGCTTTACTAAATCATCCTTTATTTTCTCAACTAAGACCCTCAACCAAATTGAAGTACTGCAATAATCCCTGTAATCCATTTGGAGAACCGTTTGATGTCAAAGCTTCTGAATGCACAGTGGTCACATCTATCCTTAGAGGGCTAAAGATGCGGACAGCTACGAGACTGTTTGCATTCTTGAGAAAGTGGAATTTGTGAGAGTCCTTATCAAAGGGGGCGTACAAGAAAACGTATGTATTATACATAATCAGTACATATTTCAGCAGAGAAGGCCCTGTAAGCTCAAACTTCCTCGCTCCACCTACTAAACACCTGCAAAACAATAGATCAGATAAGAAAAAACCGAATGCAAAAAGAGCAGAACAGAGAAAAAAATTAACTCAGAGAAAAAACGCAAGACCTGAAAAACGTCAAACTTCACACCTTCGATTCTCCCAAACAGAGGCGAATTTCAAAAAACTAAAACATGGGTTTTGTTGCCAGGTGGGTTAATTAGATAACCCAGAAACCGATTTGGAAAATTCGTGGTGGTATGGGAGAAATGTTCGGTTCTTTGGAGCCCGTTTTTGACTGCCGCGCGTGAAAATTAAGTGGTTGTTTGAATAACTCCGCGTACCTGAGGGAAAGAGTTGTGATGGGGATCAATTACATGCTGACTAAACATTTTGGCGCCCATGCAACTACAAATCTCCGAATCCTCCACGTCTACCAGTTCATAATCACTACAGGTTTTCAAATTACATATGGCTGTTACGGTGGTGCGTCATTAAGGGCCTGTACCCTAATGACGTAACCTAACGCACTACGTCTCTCTGCTCTCGTTTCATAAGCCATGTGTCACTCCATAATCAGAAAACGAAGAAGGTAGCCGTTCCGTCCATAATTTCAAAACCCTCCATGTTTATCATTCCTTACCATCATCTACCGTGTTTCATTATCTACGGTTACCATCCTCTGTTTTTTTTCTCCTCTGCCATACAGCCGTAAACCTGAGATACAGTCGTATTGCGACTGTCAGTCACTATTTCTACCATATCCACGCTAACTCCACCGCTCAACTCTCAATTCCATCCGTAAATTCCCGGTATCTAAAGCCGTTTTCGCACCGTATATCCTCTGTTTCACAAGAAGTGACTGTGTAAAGTCAAGAAGTTACTGTGTGAAGTCCCGAAGTTACTGTGTAGGGTCACCATCAAAGTCGTGTTTTAAATAGAGCTGAGGAGTCGATGGGAAAAATTTTAAGGGCTGAACCAGAAGATTCGAAATTCTTGGAGGCATACCCTCAGGTTGAGGAGGCACTACAAAAAGCTAATTGGTTACAATGTATCAGAAAGTTTAAGGGTTATCATAAAGAAGTAACCAAAGCCTTTGCAAGATCATTTAAGGATAAGGACAGCCAGGCAGAGGTGGGAGATTTAACAGTTACAGTCAGCGAAGGAAGCATAGCAAGGGGAGACATTAAAATATTTGAAGGAGTTTAGTAGCATAAATTTAATCTTTTTGATCAGCGATTGAAACTCCTAGGTATGAAATTGGTTTTCATGTTTCAAACTCCACAGTTCCATTTTTCAGCCGAAGCTTGAGATGGAGAAACTGCTTAGTTCGCACACAGCCACTCCATTTCACTGCACTTTCTACACTCTGCAATCCCGCAGCCATTTAGTGATCCCGCAACCATTTAGTGATCCCGCAGCTGTTTTGTTAAACTCTAGGTTGTAGGTGTCATCAGGCAAAACAGGTCACATGGGTAGCTAGGGAAATTTCAGTACATGGATGGTGTCCTATCCATTCGGTCAAATTTGCTGAAAAAGACCCCGGTCAAAGGGAAGTCAAATTGGGTGTTATCATAAAGTCGCCACACTGAGTCGCCACACTAAGTCGCTGCATGTCAAGAAAAAAAACAATAATTTTGAATCAATGAAATGAACAAGTTATTTTCTCACTTTTCTGAAGGTATTGATTAATTTTGGACTGATAATGAAAATTGAATGGCTAACTTTTTATTCAAGATTTTTAGCTACAGAGCTATTCTTCAATTCCGCAGCCAGAAAAACCTCATTGTTCAAATCAGCCTATCTTTCTCATACAGAATCAGATTTTGATGATTTAAGTACCATTGGAAAGATCTCAACAAGATCTATACAATGAGAAATATATCATTAGAGTTTGAAATGGCAAATAATGAAATAAATTGCTGAAAAGAAGCAACATCAACTTGAGGCACTAATTCCAAAGCAGGTATAAATTCTTTTGATTTTTCCTTTGAGAACTTGTTTCATTAATACAAATTCTTAGTTTTGTGTGTAAATATCATAACTAGAGAGATTGATCACCTCTCTCCTTTGATAATCTTACATTCCATTGCGGAAGAAGTATTAGTTTTTTTTGCAGGTTCTAGGAGGAAGGACAAATGACTACAAGGGAATGATGTCTCTCTAAGAGACCAATTTGTTTCATAAGAGGTTGATCCGCAACAAAGAGGAAATATGCTGATGCAAAATCAGATCCAAATACTTGAAAAACTTTCAGATATTATTGTCTCCATCACATCCATCCATCACATCCATACTCCATAATAAACCATTCACCTCATTTCACTCCATATTTTCCATTTTCATTCACATACACTTTCCATCTCTTTTTGTCCATTCATAACCCACCAATAAAAGCAAAAGGCTCATTCACATGCTTATTGCCCATTGTCATTTCTGTTCTCCATTGCTATTTTCCATTTTCACTTTCCATTCCTTGTCATTTTCATTCCGCAAATAAGCCCTGTTTCAATGCAAATTATTGAGTCCATAGTCCTTTGAGTCTAAGTTCTTTGTAAAAACACCTTGAGACTTGCATGCCTTAATGGCAATTCCTCATGCTGACAAACAATGGGAATACATTAATGTCCCTTGTTCGTTAGATCTTCTAGGTGACTCGACATCAGCAAATTCATTCGTACCTAGCAAGATGTGTTTGGGCATCTTGACTCTCATTGACATCAATGGTGAGAGTACTCGTGTTGACTAGTGGCATCCATTAATGGCCACTAAGCCAACAATTTCCTACTATGTTCGACATCAGAACATCTTTTCACATAGTAGGAATTGTGCCAATGAGTTTTGAAGACATGAAGACTATTATTTTCAGCATTTTGGAGCAGATTCAGCAAGTTTTAGTAGAAGCAATAAAAAGCCATCTTATCTCTCTATCCATGACTCCTCTTGTTCAGCCACTTGAAGAAGAATGTGATCAGAAGTTTTCAGCCACCACACACATACAACTCATCCATTCCAAAGGGTAAGTGAAGGTACGGCATTTTCTAACTTTTAACCATAGAATTCCATAAAAAGCTAGAATGATACTTGTTGGAAAAACATTTCTCTTCCTCATTTCATAAAATTGCCAATACCATCAGTTGGGGGGGGAATACATTCATATTCATATCTTTCCATGTCCATAACATATTCAAGAGCTCACATACTTCCAATATATATTAATTATTACATTGCTATTATGAGCATACAATGGCTTTTGAAAAAGTGCTTAAAGGATAAATTGGATACAAACAAAATCATGGTTGTCACACAAGAACCAACCATCATGCAATCCAATAAAGATATACTTTGCAACAATAATCAAAATATCATTATGCAAAGTTCAAAGATCAAAATAGAAGGCAACAATAAAAAAAAAATAAAATTGGTTGTAACACAAGAACCAACCATGTTGCAATTCAAGTAAAACACTTTGCAGAAATATGAAGTTATCAAATGATATCATGCAAAGTTAAGCCAAAGCTCAAGGATCAAAAGAGTCAATGTAATATATGTTGCATGAGGACATGCAATAGCTTCAGTTGGGGGGTATGTTGAGTCTTGAAAATGTCATTCATTTACATTACACTTTCGCTATTATGTCCATTATATCACCTCCATTTCACTTCCATTTCACTACTATGTCACCACATTCATCCCACTTTCATTATCATTGGGCTACCTTTATGTTTTTCCAATATTTATTATTTCTAAGCCTTTTAAGTGAATTTGTGGTTAAACATTAGAAAATAATGTGCATATTCTTATACCTAACCAATGGGTTGAGTTTGTTGACATGTGTAGGTTGAAAGGAGACTTCTAGAAGACCCTTATGTGGCACTCTAAGGCCAAATTCGAATTTGGTTGGAAAGAATCATGGGATCATGAGGATATGTGTCACATCTCCTAATTGTATTGTAACTCTAAAAGACATGTGTCTTATCAGTTCCTATTTTGATTAGGACTCTAGAGGTAGAGGGAGAGATTCATGGTTTATCATTAATGAGAAGGCTCTCATCTTTTTGTATAAATAGGAGGTCTCTCTCCTTCATTAGTGAGTCTTTTTGGAGTCTTTTTAGTCTCTTTTTAGTCTCTCTTTGGAGAGCTTTGTTGTACTTTGCACTTTTGAAGAAATTGAATAAAGCTTTGATGTTCTCAACATGGAAGGAGATGTGAAGTAGATGTCATGGAGCATATTAGGATGTAAGTAGATTAGATTTCATTTTGTAAATATTGCTTTGTAGAATGTAAGGTAGATTAGATTTTCATTCATGCAATTTTAAGTATGCTTTGATTTCATAGGTAGAAGGGGGCCCCTGCCTTGTACAGTTTGAATTATTGCATTTTATTTTCTCCCGGGATTTGTTTTTATGTTTATGTATTTGCTTTACAAACTAATGGTATTTGAAGTTGACAGGTTCAAGCTGCTGCCTTTGTTTTTATAGCTGATTTTTAATTTTATTTCTCAAAGAGCTGCTAACACATAAATGATCTTCATCATAAACTGTTATCCTTTAAGATCAAAATATCACTAACTTGCAGCTTGTTTGGGTGCTTTTTGGACTGTTCTTAAGCTACTTTCTTTCCGTACTTTACACAGTACATGTGCTTTGAAGTATCGAGTTAGAAAGAGTAAATCATTACCACTAGTCTTTAAAGTAGAAGTTTTGATTTTAAAGTGCTTCCTAGACTATTTCCTCACTACTTTCTAATCATGCTTTCCATAGTACATATGGCTGAAGTAGAGAATTAGAAATAGCAAATTATTATCATTAGTCTTTCAAGCATATTTTTCTCACTTTTATAATTCCACTTAAGCTACTTTCTTTCCGTGCTTTACACAGTACATGTGCTTAGAAGCATCGAGTTAGAGAGAGATAATCTTTATCTTTGGTTTTAAAAGTGACTTTCTTTTCTTTTATTTGCAGCAGCATGAATGGTGTCTAGTGCCATTGGAAGTGGTCATTTACTTTCAAGTCATTTCAAGTTCTTTGCTTTCAGTTTCATTTCAAGTTATTTCTGACTACTTCTTAATCGTGCTTTACACAGCACATGTGTTTGAAGCAGAGTTTTAGGAAGAGTTGAACATAAACTATAAAACAACGAAGTAAGAGAAAGGTTAACTAAGCACATATAGTGCACCACACTTCATCAGTTTACGATACCCGGATTGATAATTTATGTAGAGCAATTTAAGACATTAAATTGACTAAACACTATTGTACCCAAGGATTGTAGCCATTGGACTCCTAGTACAACATTAGCACCACCTATTGGAATGGAAAGCATTGGGCTATTCAATACATATTCTCCCATGGATAGCTTGATATTATGGCACTTTCTTGAGCAATTTATGGTTCCTCCACTTGCAACCATCACTTGAAACTCTTGTGCTGGATATAGGAAGCAATTCAATTCTTTTTCTATCTTATAATGAATAAAATTATGGGTACTTCCCGAATCAATCAACACTATTACCTTTTTTTCTTGATATGCTCTTCTATCTTGATAGTTTGAGGAGTGGTAATTCCAGCCAATGCATTACAAGATATGGTCGTATTCATTTATTATTTTTCTAGGATTTGTTCCTTGTGTATATCCTCTTCTTTTGACGTTTCTTCCTCCTCTTCACAATCTATGTAAAATAATTTCTTCTCGGCACACTTATGACTTTTAGTGTATTTGTTATAACAACTATAACAAAGCCCTTTTGCTCTTTTTTCTTCCAATTGTTGTGGTGTCAACTTTGTAGGTTGTGGATGGCTAGGGGCAGCAATACTTCCATCTTTATGATTGTGAGTGGTAGGCTTCCTTATTGCCATAATTTTTCTTTCCATTTTTCTTGCCAACCTGAATGCCTTCTCCAATGAATCTAGTTCCCAAAGGTGAACCTCATGTTCGATGTTATCTTTTAAAGTCCCTATGAACATATCAATCCTATGCTCCTCTGGAATATATTTTACCCTTATATTCAATTTTTGGAAGTCCTCAATGTGCTCCATCACTGAACCCTTTTGTTTGAGATTTATCAATTGACTAAAAAAAGTGTTGCTTTTTGTATCCTCATAATGTGCTATCATTTCATCCATAAAAATAGCCCAAGTGACAATTTGTTTACGAGAGCAAAGCCATCGATACCATACAAACTGATTTGTTTCCAAATATAAAGTTGTAATGTGTACCTTTTGTGTGTTTTGCACATTACGGAGATTGAAAAATTACTCCATCTATAGTATCCATGTTTCGGGATCCTTGCCACCAAACTTCCTCATATCGATATTTGGAACATGGTGGTTCTTCGATCAAACGTTAGAGTCTATGAAATCATGATTAACATTTATTTTGTTCTCATCATGAGTTTCCTTTACTACCCTTTCACCATTAGTAAGCATTTCTTGTAGAAACTTTGTCAAATCTGTCTTCAAATCGTCCATCTTAGTTTCCACGCCATCCATCTTAGCTTCCACGCCGTCCATATTAGCTTCCACGCCATTCATCTTAGCTTCTACGTCTTTCTTTAAGCCATCCATCTTAGCTTCCACGCCATTCATCTTAGCTTCTACACCTTTCTTTAAACCATCCATCTTAGCTTCCACGCCTTCCTTTAAACCATCCATCTTAGCTTCTACATCTTTCTTTAAATCATTCATCTTAGCTTCTATTACTTTTTGTGCGAGGGACATTTGTTGTACTTGGTCTTGTAATTTTGATATATCATGTTGCATTTCTTCCTCTTCTTCATGAGTCATGCTAGAGCTTTCAGGTTGCTTACTAGGTCTTTCCATTTTCTTTCTTCGGAGAATCAATTACCGATAATAATGCTTCACTATGCCCTTTGAATTCCTTCAAACTAATTTTTCAAACCAAGCTTATGTAAAAGTTGAAAAAAAAACTACACACCTTTTTTTTTCACTTTGTAGGAGCCTGATATTGAATCTGATGTATTTATGTAATTTCAGCTCTTCCAGTTCTGAAATTGTGACTTGTTGTAGCCCTCTATGTCCTCTTTCCAATGCCACTAGTCTGATTGAAATTGGATTCTCCAAGAAAGATTTATGCACAATCTCCCAAGATGACCTGATTATATACCTTTTTTCAGAAGAGAAAACTTGTATGAAGTGCCACGTGTCACTGTTTTCACCTTTGGATCTAAAAAATATATACAAGAAACTATAGTCTGTCCCCTTTCTGCAACTTCTTACGAAATTTCAATCTGATTCTCAGAGAGACAGTTATGATGATTTTCCCACGGTGACTTGTTTGGAATGTAATTCGAGGGTCTACAAAAACCCTAACTTCCTCAGACTATATCTCCGAAAATATAGTGATACATGATCTGGAAGTCAGATCCGAGGTTCATACTGATTCTTTTCAAATGGGTTTTTGTTTTAGCTTCTGAAACTTCGTAGAGAAAGAGTTATAGCGAAAATCCCATGATGACCTGTTTTAGCTTAAATTCTGGAGCTTGCAAAAACCCTAACTTCCTCAAATCATATCTCTGAAAATATAGCAAGACAAGCTCTGAAATTCGGACCCGAGGTTCAGCACGATTTTGTCTCAAATGGGTTTGTTTTTGCGCTTCTGAAACGTTGAAAAAAATAGTTATAGCGAAAATTCCACAATGACCTATTTGGAGCAGTGAAACCCTAGAATCCAAAGCTCTTATACCAAATGTTAGGAAACCAGCTCACAAAAAGATAAAAAGATAGATCAACGCCTTAGAATTCAGCCTCTTCGAGGGGACAACCTCCTTTACATTACACAAATGAACAATTTTTGGATGATTCAAATGAAAAACCTCCTTTATATATAAGAGTCTAAGGGGACATAATATAACCAAGCCAACCTAACAATAATAATATAAAGGCGCAAAAATAACAATAGTGGGATTCTATGGGGCACAATAATAACAATATGGGGACAATAGGGGCACAACAATAACAATAAGGGATACAATGACAATATTAATGGGGGAATCACTAGTATTATAGGGACCTAACAAAATGGAAGAGAGAAATTGCCCAATTGGGAACGACTGTGGTTGGATCTGATGCAGGAGGAGATTAGGAGAAGCACCAGAGATGGCTCTTCATCTAAGGAGGATGAAGAAAATCTAGCCTTAGCGAGTAAGGCAAGGAAAGGGAAGGAGAAGGATTCTCATCCCAAATTGAGTTGTTCTCATGGTGGGAAGAAGATTGACAAATCTAAAGTGAGATGCTTTAATTGTCATGAGGTGGGCCATTATGCAACTAATTGTCCATTGAAGAAATCCAAGAAGGGATCTTCGAAAGGATCTGAAGGTGAGGCATTGGCCTCTCAGTTCGAATTGGATTTTACCCTCATCGCATGCATGGTTTCATCGATGATGGGTTGTGGTTGGTTTCTTGACAGTGGAGCCTCATTCCACATGACCCATGATAAGAGTTTATTCAGTACATTGGAGGAGAAGGACCTCCAGATGCGCATAGAGATGGGCGATGATGGAAAGTACCGTGTTTCAGGTGAAGGTACAATTGCTTTTGAGAGGGAGCATGGAGATTCTATCACCCTCACTTATGTGAAGTATGTGCATGGACTGAAGAAAAACTTGGTATTAATCACGATGGTGGAGGACAAAGGCTATGATGTTGTCTTCAGTAAGGGAAAGGTTTTCCTTAGACACATCACCACAGGTTAGGTGAAACATTTCGATTCATGGGTACAAAACCTTAATGCTCTTCAGGTTCAAGATGCATGTAAAGCCTTGAGGAGCAAGCCAAATGTTGGAGGCTTGGTGGTTGAGAGGGAGAGTACATTACCTCTCAACATGCAGCACCAGAAGAAGTCTCAGACAATTGTGGAGGAGCCACAATTGGTGAAGCAGCTTCAGGAGGTTATGGAGCAGCCACAACTGGAGAATCCAAGAGGAGACCGAGTAGAGGCATCCACTCATACAGAGACCTCCAGTGGGGGGAAATTTCAAGCCAAGTGGGCAGGGAGATCACATGCATCGATACCTCGAGGTGTGAGGTGGGGTGATGTGAAGTGATAGTCCCTAAAAGGCTGAAATAAGGGCAGGATCCTTGAGGTACCTAACCTCTTTGATTAGACCTTGCTACAGGAGCCCCGACGAGGAGTAGTAGGACTAGCTTAGTGGGTAGAGACAGGTGCAGATGGAGTGGCAGAGGGAGCTTCAGCATCAGAGGGTGTTTCTAGCCCAACAGGGAGGTTAGTTGGGAGATCAATTACTTACTTCTCAATAACTGAGTTGCAGTGCAACAGTGAGTAGCACGATGCAACATGATGAGAGGAGGTGCAGTGCAGGGAGTTAGGACCAACAACAGCACGGATGTAGTAGGAGGAGTCAGTGTGATTGATGCAGTTAGAGATCAAAATGACAGAAGCTAGAGCAGTCAGATACTAAAGGGCATAAAGGTGCAGGGTTTTCAGTTGACAGAGGCAATAGCAGTCAGAGACTTTGATGACAGAGGCATCATTCTGATTCAGGTTGGATATTTTTGTGTTTCTAGAGTTGCTGGAGCAACAACACTTGAGAGAAGTGTTGCATGCAGAACGTTCCAAAGGTTCAAGATCAAGTTTGAGTTGAATGCCTTTCTTGTTGAGAGGAAGTGTTGAAAATAGCAACAAGAAATGCTAAAAACAACATTGCTATAAATAGCATTTCAGGATATACTCCAACTCTGTTGGAAATAACAAAAAATAGAAATGCTAAAAATAACATTGCTATAAATAGCATTTCGGGATAGATTCCAATTTTAATTAGTCCTTGAATTAAAATTGAGAATTAAAATTTGAATTTAGTCTCACTAACTGTTTGAAAAATAATTAATTAATTAATCTTGAGTTAATTAGTTGGAGAAAATCAAACATGAAGTCTTTGTGAAGACATGCAACAATTATCCCTTTGATTGAGCAAGTTATCCCTTAATTAAGGAGATAAGGATGAGTTATATTTGAGTTGTAATTAGTTAGCTCAGTTAACTGAGTTAAGTCCAGTTAAATTAGTTCCAAACAGTTGGAGGAACTAATTGTGAGTTCAGTCAGTTAATGCATGCATGCATGCAACTAGTGTTCTCCAGATAACTGAATATTCTCTCATAAATAACTCATGCATGTCAGTTTAGAGAAAGACCCAGTTGAGATTAAAGGAAGGGACAATGTACTATTAGTTGGAGGAATTTTCCTATATAGGAAACTCATCCATGCAAAAGGAATTAACTCCTTTAGGATTGTGTAGTTATTTCAGAGGTTAGTGTTGTGTGTGAGGTGAGAATCACACAGGTTGCAGCTGGAGGACCTAAGAGAAATTGCACAAGGAAATAGGAGGCTTGGACGACTGAAGGAAGGTATATGTGTTTTCTATTCTGTCTATGAGCAGCAGTGAGGGATTGTACTGTGAGCTGGATAGCTTGAGAGCTAAAGCTTTGTGTAATCCTGAGATATTTCCACTTGTATGATAATATAGATAGAGGGGTTTTTAGTTGAGGCTTTCCCTAGAGTATTCTTCTGTGTTTCATGTGTGATTGTTTCTTCTTCATATGTTATATGTGTTCTATTTGATCTTGCTCAAAATCGATTAAGCTTCCACAAGTTTGATGTAGAAGTAGATTAAGTATATTGCTTTAGTTACATTGCATTATCAGTTTAATATACAGGAGAATTTTCTACAAGTAGATGGGGATCTCTTGAAACTCAAGAGAACAAATCGTGAGGATGAAAATAGATCCATAATAACCATAAATAAATATTTTGGAGAAAGAAGACAATACACCTCAAATAGAGAATCATTTCCAACATATTTAACAATGGATTTAAAAGGAGGATTAGATCTTAACATTCATTTTTAGATCCCATTAAAGGTAATCAAAAGATTTATGTGTCCCTTGGTAGTTGCCCTTTTGTATTACCATTTTTCCTAAGAGAAGGTGAGACTCTTTCCTCTTGATACATAAAAAAGTAGCAACATCTTTGAAGAGGTTTGAAGATACCTCCTCCTTCATTTTCAAAGATGAGTTTTAGTGCCCAAAATCCTATTCTTCCTCTTTAGGCCCCAACAAAATAGTCGCTATAGTTTTTAGGCCATTTACCAACAACGAAGTCTTTCCATTAATCTTGACTTTGTTACGATCAATTGACACCAAACAAATGAGATCAAATGTTATAGTCCCTCCTATATTCCCGCACTTGGGATTTGCTGGTGGGAGTGTGACATATTTTTTCCATAAAGAAGATTGTGGATTCAAGTCTCTAAAATCTCTTGTTGAACTCCAAGTACTTTCCATACATAGAATAGGGAAAAGTTGTGGAAGGTAATGGATAAATTATAGTCAGGTTGGGATATAATGTGACATATCAAATATAGGAGGGAGTTTGGGGATGGGATCATGTCAAATAGTGTCTCAACACATTTAAGAATGAACCCCTCTAACTCCTCTAAGAATGGTTTTTTCTCTTCAAAATTATCTCATTTGTGTAATGCATTTAAAGCCCATCATGATAAAAAGGGTTGTGATTTTTTTGGGCTAAGTTTCGTGGAGGAAGGGGGAGATGACAAGGGTGTTGAAGTTCAACCGTGATCCATCAATGCTCTCTAAGAAAGAAAGGGGGATTTTCATAAAGACAATCATGGGATCATGATACAAGTTGAGTTATCACCAAAAATAATAAATAAATAAAAATCATGCCTTTATCTGTAGAAACATTTTGTAAGGGGGGGGTGGGGGGGGGGGGGGGGGGGGGGGGGCGCAGAGGCGCAAGGGCACAATCAATAAGAATTAAATAAAAATAAAATTTCTTCATAGGCTCATTGAGTAAGAGATGAAATCTTTTTTGTGTTTATGGTAGCTTAGCTTTAGAAATCTTACAATATCATCAGTTTGCATATTGGTGCCAACAGATATAAGTGATCTATGAAACCCGGGAACTACAAGTCCAATTAGCAAAGAGAAGTAGAAATAAGATAACATTGCTCATCACATCCCTAAAGCACGGCCAAGAATGCTTTCCATATGGGATTTGATTGGGCTCAAGAAATCAATATTGACGTAGAAGTTGTGTTCCATTCATTGAGCTAATTGGAATCCCATGTCAAGGGAGGAATGTTAACTTCTCATCACGAAGTATACCATATATAAGATAGAAGACATGTAAGAGATATACTTAGGATGAGTTGGGCCACTAAAATATAAAAATCGCCACCCTTTTGATATCATCGTGGTTTCCAATAATTTGTTGTTATATGTTCACAATGTTTTATTGAAAAAGGAGGTTCCCCTTTCAAAGAGTCTTATATTTCATTCTTATATATATTTCATAAGGTGTGGAGTTGCTTCTCTCTTTATTTTTAGGATATTTTGGTATTTTCTAGTTAGCATCATGCTACTGATAATATTATGCCTCTAAAATTGATGCGCCAACTTAGACTTCAAGTCACATGACCATAACACGTTACTTTCACTATGGATTCTTGGGATATTAAAGTTTGTGGCGTTTTCAATGGTTTAGAAGTCTAGCTTGCAACTCACACAAGTAAATTGATCCTCATGGTTTCATAGTGGTGGACATCCCAACATGGAAAATGTTACTTACAAGAGGCAGGGTTACTACTTTGGGTGGAAACATTCATTTAGACCTATCGTATGCTATCGTTTCAATCTCATATAATCACCATGTCAAGTTGCATAGAGGACATGCTTTAATTTTCATATAGACAATCATTTGAACTAATGAATAAGACAATGTTAGAAATTGTAGCAAGAAAGGCTAAATTTGACTTGTGCCTTAGTCAAATTTAGTAATTCGATTTTCCACATCAGTAGGATGACTTGGATTGAAAACAACTTGTGGGACGTGGCTTTGTGTACTAGTTTACTCAATAAATTAGAGTTATAGTCTCGAATTAGAGTTGTGCATGTAGTGATTGCTGAAATTTAGCAATGTAGTTCATTTATTTTCAGTTTGACTCAGTTAATTGAGCTCAATTCACTAGTTGATTCAGTTGAGTAGTAAAACTCATGTTAACTTAGTGATCTTAATTAAACTAGTCAATTAGCTAAAAATAGCCTAGACATGCATGAAATTCGAATTCCCTAGCTGGAGTAGAGGAAAAGGCACATTGTAATTATCAATTCTATACTAGTTGAGTGCACAAGCTTGACAGTTAAGCAAGCAAATCATTCCATGGGAATTGTGCAAGAAAATAGGATGGAATTCCTATCTTTTAAGAGTTAGTTTCCTCAAGGATTGTGCAAGGAAATAGGAGCAAGTTGGGGCCTTGAATTGGCTAAGTGTTGGCCAAAGTAGGATAGTCAGAAGGAGAACAAGTTTACAGTGCAGGTTATGCTTTAACATCAAAGCAAGACATTGTAATAGTTTCTCATTCTCATTTAATTAATGAAAAGCAGTGGAGGGGTTTTTCCTAGTTGGGTTCCTCGGTAAATCATTGTGTTCTTGTGGTTTTAATGGTTGCATGTCATTGTATGTGTTTCTAAATTGCTATTTCCATTTCGCAAAATAGTAGAGGAAATTTGTAATCTCTTGTTTTAAATTCGAATACATCAACAACAACAAATTTCTATTAATTTCTACATGGTATTAGAGAAAAAATCATATTAGAAACCAGTCTGTAGAGCCTCTCCATCAGAGATTTCGATTTGCAGATTCATTGAAGAAGTTTTTCTTCCGTGCGGGAAAATTCCCTTCAACAAATTAAGATTTGAGTATGCCCTTGAGGGAACCTCGAATTTCATAGCTTGGAAGGACATGATGTAAGCATTGCTTGACGATAATGGTGTGTTAGGGTACACCAAAAATAACATTCCAAAGCTAGCAATACCAGATGCACAATAGTTAGACCAATGAAAGAAGCATACCAAAAAAGGCAGGAGTATCATCATGGAGGGTGTGAGATGCCACATAGTCTCGAATTTACATGGCAAGAAGTCTCCCTTTGCTATGTGGAAGACCCTCATTAAGTTATTCGAAAATGGAGTGATGTGAGGAAATTGGCATTGAGGGACAAGCTCAGAAACATCCACATTCATAAAAATGAAAATATTCCACATTACCTCTCCAGATTCATTCAATGTCGAGATGAGTTTGGAGGAGTTGGAGAAAATATACCCTTTTCAAAACTAGTGATCCTAGCTCTCTTAGGCCTTCCAAAATCCTAGAATAACTACTAGGACTCTGTAAATGAAAGGGGAAAACTACTAAATTGGGAGATAATTTGGTCTAATCTGGTGCAGGAAGAAATTCGATAGAACACTAGAGATGGGGTAACATCCAAATCTAAGGAGGAAGAGAATTGTTCCTTGGTTTGGAAGGGCAAGAAGGCCCAAATAAAGTGAGATTCTAGCCAAAACAATGGGAATAAGAAGGACCTATGTAAGATGAAATATTTTCACTGCCAAGAATTCGGGTACTACACAACAAAGTGTTTACACAAGAAGTCTAAAAAGAAGCCTTCAGGAGGAGTAGGAGGTGAAGTACTTGCCTCAGAATTCGAATTAGACTTCACCTTGATTACATGCTTGGCAAACACTGTAATGGGGAGTGTGTGGTATCTAGATTCAGGTGCCTTGTTCCATATGAAAAGATGCAAATATTTCTTTAGTAGCATAAAGGACAAGGATTTCTACATGCACATAGAACTCGAGGATGATGGGCGATACAGTAGCAAGGGAATTGGTACCATAACCTTTTAGAGGGAGTCAAGCTCCCATCTTCAATTGAAAGATGTCATGTATGTACCTCGGCTGAAGAATAACTTGGTCTATATAACTGTGTTGGAGAATAGAGGCTATGATGTTGTTTCTAGTAAGGGGAAATCCTTTTTAGGAATGTAGCTACTGGGCAAGTGAAACAGATTAGATTTAAAGTGAAAAATCTTTACAAACTTGAGGTGGAATCTTGAGCTGCACTGAGTAGCAAGGCAGAAAAGATTTAGAGTTGAGATATTGGAGAAATATGGCATAGGAGCATGGGACACTTACACCATGGGGCCTTAAAATCCATGCCGCAGATTACCACTGTTTTCCTTAAATGCACCCTTGACCAGCATGATGTCTATAAGAGATGCACATTGGGGAAATATGTCAAATTCACCTTTCAGGGAAGAGACAATAGATCTAGATAAATATTGGAGTGAGTCCAATTTGATGTATGTGGACCATTTTTTATAGCCGCTACAACAAAACACATGTATTATGTAATTTTTGTTGATGACTTTTTAAGAAAATGTTGGATCTTCTTCATGCAGAAGAATGATGAATTTTTCTCAAAATTTGTCGAATTCAAAGCATTAGTTAAAAACGGGATTGGTCAGAAATTGAAAGCCGTAACAAGTGATAATGGAGGAGAATTTGTTTCTAGCACCTTCAAGGAGTTTTGTGCCAAAGAGGGTATTAGACAAGAACTGATAGCACCCCATAATCCACAACAAAATTTGGTGGCTGAAAGGAAAAAGAGAAGCATAGTGGGAGAAACAAGAGCCATGTTGAATGATCAAGGGTTACCTTTACATCTATGGGAAAAAGCATGCAACACTGCAATTTATTTGTAGAGTAGGAGCCCTCATAGAATACTTGGCATGATCACACCCGAAGAAGATTTATCTAGGAGGAATCCAGATGTATCTCATTTCAGAATTTTGGAGCTATTGTGTATTTTCATGTCTCCAAGGATAGTAGGAAGAAAATTGAGCCTACAACTAAGATGAGATTCTTTATAGGATACACAGAGACACTACATAATTATCGGGTGTATTTTTCCTCACTCTAGGTGACAGTACTGAGGAGAGATGTCAAATTTGATGAGGAGAAGGCTATGAGATGCACTCTAGAGCGAGAGTTGAGTATTACATAGGAGGAGGAGCTTCTATTCCTAAGGAGGAGCCTCAAACAGAGCTTCAGGATGTTGTGGAATAGCCACAAATGGAGGAGCATATAGGAGGCCAAGTGGAGGCACCCACTCGACCATAATCTTCCAGAGAGGGAAGGAAGAGAACCAAAGAAGTTGACAGATTGGTAAAGGATGCACAGGAGCATGTGGGAGCTCCTACAACTTAGCACAAGCAGAGGAGGTCACTAGACAGGTACATATGGCTCTCATGATAGGTTTCATTGAGACAAAGCCTTCTTCATTTTAGGAAGCAATTTATTAACCAATATGGGTTGATTCCATGGTGGAGGACTATGATTCCATCATGAAGAATAGTGTGTGGGAGGTGGTGTCAAGACCAAAGAATAAGTCATTCGTTGGTTCTAGATGGATCTACAAAGTGAAGCATGCAGCTTATGGGAGCATCGAGAAATACAAGGCCAGATTTGTGGCCAAAGGCCTCTCTTAGGTAGACGGAGTGGAATACGAGGAAACATTTTCCCTAGTGGCAAGATATTCCTCGATCATAACCATTCTAGAATTAGTTGTGCATAGGGTGAGGAAGATCCATCATATGGATGTGAAGACCAGCTTTCTCAAAGGTGTTTATGAGGAAGAAATTTACATAGAGTAGCCACAATGATTTGAGACATATGACAGGCAGACACATGTGTGTAGACTTGGGAGAGCCTTGTATGGTCTTAAACAAGTGCCTTGAGCATGGTACACTAGGATTGACACATATCTCAATGGATTAGGCTTCACCAAATGTGAAGTAGATGGCAACCTCTGTCACATTGTGGTAGATAGCAAATTGCTTATGTTGGTTTTGTATGTTGATGACTTGAAACTTACAAAGGATGAACAATTGATCCACTTTTGCAAGGAGGACCTTGCAAGAGAATTTGAGATGAAGGACATGGGCTTGATGCATTACTTTCTTGGGTTGGAAGCATGGCAGGGTGATGGTGAATTGTTTGTGAGTCAGGGGAAGTATTCCTATGAAATACTTCAAAGATTTCACATGAAGAACTACAAGCCTATGGACACACCCCTAGCTACAAACTGGAGGAAGGAGAGTGCTTCTTTAGGAGAGGGAGTACATGTTACCGTCTACAAATATCATGTGGCATCCTTGAGGTATCTGGTGAACACAAGGCTTGACATATGCTATGCAGTTAATCAGTTGAGTCGAGCCATGGTGAAGCCTACCAAGCTGTATTGCAAGGAAACAAAGCATGTGTTTAGGTACCTCAGAGGCACAACCGAGTATGGTTTATGGTACAAGAGGACAAAGGGAGTGAAGCTCCAAGGATTCACTAATGCATATTGGGCAGGGAGTCCGTCAAACAAGAAAAATACTTCATGTGTTATCTTCAGTGTTGGGTTTGCAACTATTTCCTGGTATAACATGAAATATAGGTTTGTGGCACTCAGCTCAACAGAGTTTGAATACATGATTGTAAGTCAAATATCATGTGAGGCCATATTTACGAGGAAAGTATATGTCGCTATTTTAAGACAAGAGATGGATCTGACAATGATTTATTGTGATAATAAGAGTTGTATTAAACTCTCTAAGAATCGAGTATTTCATGACAGGTCCAAGCACGTTGATATCAAGTACCATCAGTTTCAGGATTGTGTGTAGAGGAGAATGATGATGCTATAATACATTCCAACTAAGGAGCCGAATGAAGGTAACTTAACAAAGGCATTGTTAAGAGGAAAATTCGAATTCCATAGGTTCAGGATAGGGGTGGTGTAAAATCCCTTTCTTGCTGAGAGGGAGTGTTAGAAATTGTAGCAAGAAAGGCTAAATTTGACTTGCGAGTTAGTCAAATTTAGTAATTCAGTTTTCTGCATTAGTAAGATGAATTAGAATGCAATTAACTTGTGTGACATGGCTTTATCTACTAGTTTACTTAGTAAATTCGAGTTATAGGCTAGAATTAGAGTTGTGCACGTTGTGATTGCTAAAATATAGCAATCTAGTTCAGTTAGTTTCAATTTGACTCAGTTAACTGAGCTCAAGTAACTAGTCAATCAACTAAAGATAACCCAAACATGCATGTAATTCGAATTGCCTAGATGAAGTGGAGGAAAAGGCACACTGTAATTATCAATTGTATACTAGTTGAGTGCCCAATCTTGATAGTTAAGCAGGTGAATCATTCCTCAGGAATTGTGTAATCAAATAGGAGGAAATTCCTATCTTTTAGGAGATAATTTCCACAAGGATTATGGAAGGAAATAAGAGACAGTTGGGGCCTTGAATTGGCTAGAGCAGGATAGTCAACAAGAGAACAAGTTTATAATGCAGGTTGTGCTTCAGGATCGAAGCAAGGTATTGTAATAGTTTCTAATTCTCATATGATTAATGAAAAGTATAATAGGGTTTTTTTAATAATTAGGTTCTGCTGATGCCTCGAAATTCGTTGCAACAACATTGGGGATGACCACCTGGTCCGGACCTTAAATCAACTCCTTTTCCTTTTGGATTGGTGGTTCCAATTGGTTTAACTAGGTCCAGTTACCTTCTCTCCACCTCCAATAGCTTAAAGTATACTTTCATCCACCAATGGATAAGAGACATTAGATCAACCCTCTTGTTGGTCAAGCAAGAAAGTGATCCTTAAGCTGATCTCAGCTCAACCAAGCCACAACTAAAGTTTACCTCTTTATGAAGAGGACTTTTATGAATGTAGAATTAATCTAAGTGCAAAATTATCCTAAAATACAAGCAAAAGGAACTAAATCCTAATCTTATTTCAAGTAGGCAGATATAGATCCAACCCAACCGAGAGCAAGATATTTAAATGATTGAGATTTAAATATGTCTGGCTTATTATGAATATCAAGCTAACAAAGTAGTTCAATTAACTGACATTATGAATACCAAAACACATTATATTTAGAGACCTCTTAACTGAAATAATAAAGCAACAACATTTAGGAAGTAGTTCACAAAATGACATTGATTATTAAATTAATAATTCAAATAATTAAACTATAATATGAGGAAATAGTTAACAATATATCATTATTTGTTAAATCAATATTAAAAGACAAATTTTTGAGCAAATAGTTACTCAGAAATCATAATTCAGCCCATAAGAGTAGAGATAAATAATGACATATGATTGAGACAAATTACTCATACTGACGATAATGCACAAATATGAATAAAATGACACTTTCCTGCCATCATAAAATGAAATTAGTATTTAGAACAATAGTATTAGAAATATCAATTTATCGAATCCATTTCTCTAGGTCTAGTCTCCAACAATTCTCTACAATCTTTGAACTTTTGTTGTTACAACAAGAGTTGCAGTAGTGCAAAAACTCTGTTCTTCATGCATAATTCAGAATGAAAAAGAAAAATCCTCAATAATCCCTTAGATCTGAGATTTTCTGTCCTTTCACATACAACTTTAAATCCCTATTACAATAGTGCTGTTAAGAATTCCAGAATTGCAGAGAAGAGAAGTCTTCAATACATTCTACAGTCTATTATTTATAATATTTACAAAAGAATTCAAAATAGTAAAGTTTGTTGAAGAATAAACCTGCTCCATCAATTTTCATTGGCCCAAAATTCCATTCTTCTATTGTTGTAGCATTTTCATTGATGGAGATATTTTTCTCCTCATCTCTTCAACTGTTTTCTTGAAAAAACAATTCAAATCAAAATTAAAATGCAAAAATAAAATCAAAATGCTAAATCTGGAATTAAAACATATACAATCAAAACTTAATTAAATAATTAATGAAAAATAATTAGAGCCTTTATTGATATATGTGATGACCTAATTGGTCAAGGGGAACATAGGTGAATGTATCTGCACTCAGAAAAAGTTGTGGGCAAATGCAAATACAAAAAATTAAACTCAGAAATTAGTTTTATTAAAAAAATCGGAGCTTGATATTATGCTGGATTTTAGACGCAATAAATGAACAAATCTGGAAATTAAACTACTTCATAAAATATTCTCCATAATTTTATCTTTCCAATGAGCTGTCTTGAGCTTCATTTGGATAAGTAAAAATCCATTTATAAGCTTCCAAAATTGATGTATTAAAATTGTTAGAATTCCAGGAATTTTGTTGCATAGGCTAAAAATCAAATTTTTTTATTATTAAAAATCTAATCTCAAATTATATTGCAAATATAAATTAATTAATACTAATTAATGATAATTATGTCATTAATTTTAATTAAGTACAAATTTAATTAAAACAAAATTTAAGCCCCAAGGGTTAGCTCAATCGGTCAAGCCAGGGCCTCGCCAATGGGAGGTCACAGGGTCGAAACCCGAAAGCCCTTGGGGTTAGGTCTGTGATGGCCGAGGGGTGTGACCCCCTTCGGGTGGGGTCCACTCTAGAGACTTTCGATCCTGGACGTAGCGGACCACTGACCATGGTATCCGTGAACCAGCAGTGAAAAAAAAAAAATTAAAACAAAATTTAATAATTAATTAAAATAATATTATATTATAATTTAAATTATATTATATTTTAATATTTTAATTCAAATCTTATAACAAAAATAAACCATTAAAATCAATCCATAACAAAACAAACCATTCATTTATTAAAACACTCCATTCGTGAAGAGTGATGGAGGAATGTTAACGTGGAGGGTGGGAGGAATATGGAGGATGAGTGGAGAGTGAGGTGGAGGGATAAGGAGATGAGGTGACGTAGGCCCGAGAGAAATAAGGAGTAAAAAATTTTGTATTAAATTTTTTAACCCATCACATATTTTGTAATTGGAAATCTAAAATTTTTAAATTAAGGAGCTTAAGGAAGTTGTGATATTGCAATTTTGCAAGATGTTATCGCAATTTTTTTGGAAGGAAGAGAAGGGCTGTGAAGTGGGGCCCACATGAATTAATGATCCTACAAATCGGACTATAGCTACTTTGAAATTTTGGGGTTTTGAGTGTGACAACTTTCTTAAAATAACAAATTGTAGTAAATTGCCAAGATTCTAAAACGTGTTTTCATCCATTGTACAATTTAGTTGGGTCATTTTGTAGGACCGTCAGCGAAAAATAAAAGAATTAGTAAAAAACAACTAAGAGTTAATATTCACAATGAATGATGATTTTAATTGTAAAATTTTTAAATATCATACATTTATTTGCATTTTGTAGTCCAGGTAAGAAAATGACCAACCTTCAAAGGAGTGTCATTTATAAACTGGTCGACCAAATGAGTCGAAACAAGTATCGATGGAAAGCTAGTGAAAAGTTGAATTCAATGAAACAATCAAAATAGAAATCATACAAAAAATGAAAATGCCAAAATTGTAATACAATTAACTTGAGTGAAATTCATAAAATATGCTTAGCCAAAAATTAATATAAAGGGTCCACATTATTTGAGTCAATAATTCAAAAATGGGGGGTGTTGGGTTTTCCCTACAATAATGGGAAATTGCGATGGAGTGATTGCAATATCGGATAATAGTCATATCGGGAGATTAGAGTTGTTAATAAAAAAAAAACACCAAACTTATTCTTGCGATAGCGAGGATGCGCTAGATGACGTGGTTCATTAGTGGGACCGGCTTTGAATTTATAAGAGATCAACGATCAAACATTTTGAGTACGGGATGCAATATTATTGATACGCCTATGTACGATGAAGGATGAACCAGATAGTTTTATCGTGCCGATTTAATTTCATATCAGATCCGGGACATCAGAACCTTTAAACATATGCACCTACAAAAATAATGATTTATGAATGGATGTGATATCTCCCATAACTGGATTTAGATGTCGTATCGGGTCTGGAGTTGTGTGGACATTGTAATATTTGTGAAGTCAACCATCGGAGATCGGTGATTCGAGATATTGGGGATATGCTCAATTCAAAACCTCCGATATGTGAAATTCCATATGAGACGTGGCATTATGTCGAGCCAACAACTTTTTAAAGTATTCAATTAAAAATAAAGTGACCAACTTAACTTTGCCTTTTAACAAAAACCCCTTTTAATAATTTAATTAACTATCCAAAGCATTCAATAAGATGTTATGAGAACTTTATTATAAGGAGAGTTATGATTTTGTAATGATATGATATGAACCTTTTGGTAATGTATTAGAATTTTATTGGAGTTTCAATGAATATAAGTAAAATTAGAAGAGTGCTTAAATTCGGATAAAACAATAAGTACTTCCCTGAACATGAAACATATTTAGAAAATGTATGATTACTTTCTTATCTTAAGTCTCCATAATCAAGTTGATGAAGACGTGTAAAAGAAACAAAACAGAAAGAAGAAATAACCTTTGAAAAAATAAAACTAAAAATAGATGATGATGAACATGTAAACGCATACCTAGAAGAAAATTGACTGTAAATTTTACCTCATGAATCTTCAAATTCTTCCATGTTCAGTATCATCTACTCATTTGATCTAAAAATACTAAGTAATGAGTTTTCTTATTGCATCCACCTCAAATTTATATCGGAAGACAAGAGTGGTGGAAACGAGTTCTTTTTCATACATACTTATGAATGAAAAATTGTTAAGCTGTAGCAAATTCTTGGAATTTCTTTATGTATGATCAATTTTGCAAAACAAGATGATTAAGGGTTTCATAAATATGTATGATCTGACTTTTCAAGAGCTTCTAAAATGTACTAAGCTGTTTTTTCCAAAAATGAAAGGGGATGCCCAGAAGAAGTCGAATTTATTACTTGCTTATTTAAAAATTTGAAATATTGAAATAAGTGCAAATATAAAATAAATCTGATATGAACTAATTTGTTCCTATTTCTAACTTAGATGAAGGAAACATGATTAAGTATAGTCATACTTCAATTGTAACCGTGCAAGCATTTTAATTTATGCATGTATGTACAAGTTAAACATTAGTAATATGAACACAAATAAAATTAAACTAAGAAAACTATATTTGAATGAAGAATGTACAATTATTGTTAATATATTATTTATAATTAACTTCCTTTGAAATGTCATTTCCAGTTGAATTTCAATTGGATCATAGAAATCTAGATGAATTTCTATTAATGATTGGAAGAGATTCAAAAGAGAAGATAACAGGCGAGATTGTGGAAATGAGATTTTAGATACAATGGTCTACATAATTTTGTTAGTGTTATGTGTATGTGTTAAATTATTAACAATCTTCCGTGTGACAAAATTATCCAAATATTTTTCAAATAGGTCTATAAAATGTGGATGGAGGTCTCATAAACTCAATGGAAAATTATTAATTAAATTAGATTGTTAGTCATATTGTGAAAATGCACTCTCTTGTTGACATTACCTTTAAGAAGATAGAAGCAATTGATAAGAAATGAACATCAATTGAAATTGAAAGATTAATAATTTTTTATGTTCATGATTGTGATGTGAAACTTCATTTTTCCATTCAGACAATGCATTAACAAAGTGTTCAATATTGAACTGCTTAATATGCCAGCGTAAAGTATCTAAAAATTGAAAACTAAAAACAGAAAACAAATATGAAATTAGACAAAATAAGTGAAGGAAAAATAACAAAATCAAATCATAGTTTACACTAGTGTTACAACACAATTGAGATATATATATATATATATATATATATATATATATATATATATATTTTAAGAATTGGCTAGAATAATGGAATTTGAACGATTTCGAATACCAACTCGTGAATTAGAAAAAGGGTCATGATTATGAATAGGAATGAGAGGTTGATCGTCATATAAATAATGAATTGGAATGGTTTCTTGAATACTGAAATCGTGAGTATTATTAATTATTTGAAAATGAGAACTATTTGAAACATTTTCTGAATTAGAGTGTTCTTCATTTTCACGTGTGATTCGAATTTGATCATGAGGATTCAATTGTGAAAAAGACAAATCAATATCCTCAATGTCAGAGTAATTATCGTAAATGACCTCACGACATTCATTAGAATTTCCTTTGATCTCATCCAATATATTAAAACATGAAGGAATATGAAGCACATTTTCATTAATGCGAGAAGAATGAGCAATAATCAATTCTCTATCTTGATAAAAACTAATTGGCAATTCATTAAGATTAGCTTCTTTGTTTTATGAAATATCATTATTGCAAAGAGGGAATAAATTGCTGTTAGCAAAAAGATTAGGATAGAGATAGAAATGAGAATCAGAAGAAATGGTTTTAAAAGTGAGAACTCTTGTGCATTCTGTTCATTGTAAATATCAGATTTGAGATCATTTATTTGTGTACTTGTGCTTTCTTGAGAAATGTTGCTTTGTTGTTCTAAATTTGGCATTTATTCGTCGTAAAAGAATTTAGAAATTTGTACAAAAGATTGTGTATTATTAGAAACATTAATCGCTACTTGTACTTGCTCATTTATGCTCTGGTTTTCTGAATTTAATGCATATTGATATTCATATTTCAAAGCGGTACTTTCTTCAAGATTATTGCTAATATCTTCTTTCATTTGAATAGTAAAATTCTCTAAGCTTTGTGATTGAAATTCACTGGCATGTAAAGGTGCATCCTGATCATTATTAATATTGTAAGAAGTTTTCACTAAATGAAGAAGTTGATCGTACATAATAGAGGTCATTTCATCATCATTTGTTTGCACCTCCATATTGAAATTATCAATTATGTTAATGAAATTGGAAGGAGATTGAGCAAAACTTGAAATAATTTCACATGGATTATGAATGGGAGGAACAAAGCAACTATATTCAAACCAATCTAATAATTCATATTCTGAAGGTTTTTCTTTAATTTTAAATTTCAAACAATTTAAACAAAATCGAATGGTAAAATCAATTAAAGACTCATTTTCAAACCTTCGTAAATCTTTGATTTCATCACATACTTGTTCGTAGTTATAACAATCTAATTTACAAAGGAACATTGCAACAAATTGATCCCAACTGTGAATTGAGGAAATTGGAAGTGATTGACACCAGCTTCTGGCTTTTGCCAAGAATGTAAGAGTAAAAATTCTGCATAAAATGCCTTCATCAATATCATGAAAAGTAGAATTTGAAATTTTTTGAATAAATTGAAAGGAATGATTAAATGTAGAAGAATTTCTCTTAGCATTAAACTTTGCCTGAGATAAGAGTCTTACCAATTTGGGTGGATTATTGGAAGATGCACGTCTAGAAATACAACTCCAAATTAAGAGGAGCCATTGTGATCAAATAAAATGTTAAAATTCAAAAACTCCAATAGACAACAAGTTTCAGGCCCTCATTCTAGCGCCAAAAATGTTAATGCCTCGAAATTTGATGTAACAACATTGGGAATGACCACCCAGTATGTATCTTAAAGTAGCTAATTTTTAATCTGGAATGGTGGTTTCGACTGGTTTAACTAGGTCCAATTACCTTCTCTCCACCTCCAATAGCTTAAAGTATGACTTTGACCCACCAATGGAGACGAGACATCAGATGAACCCTCTTGCTAATCAGACAAGAAAGTGATCCTTAAGTTGATATGGGGCTTAGCCAAGCCACAACTAAAGTTTGCCTCTTTGTGAAGAGAACTTTTAGGAATGTAGAATTAATATAAATGCAAAATTATCCTAAAATACAAGCAAAAGGAACTAAATCCTAATCCTATCTCAATTAGGCAGATATAAATCTAAACCAACCAAGAGAAAGATATTCAAATGATTAGGATTTAAATATGTCTCACTTATAATGAATATCAAGCTAAAGAAGTAGTTCAATTAACTGACATTATAAATATCAAAATGCATTCTATTCAAAGGCCTCTTAATTGAAATAATAAACCAATAACATTAAGGAAGTAGTTCACAAAACGATATTGATTGTTAAATCAATAATTTGAATAATTAAACGATAATATAAGGAAATAGTTCACAACATATTATTATTTGTTAAGTCAATATTAAAAGATAGATTTCTGAGTAAATAGTTACTCAGAAATCAGAATTCAACCCATAAGAGTAGAGATAAATAATAACATATGATTGAGACAATTACTCATACCGACAATAATGCACAAATATGAATAAAATGACACATTCCTGCCATCATAAAACGAAACTAGTATTTAGAACAATAGTATTAGAAATATCAATTTATTGAATCCATTTCTCTAGTTTTGGTCTCCAACAGTCCTCCACAATCCTTGAACTTCTGTTGTTACAACAAGAGTTGTAGTAGTGCAAGCTCTGTTCTTCATACATAATTCAGAATGCAAAAGAAAAATCCTCATTAATCTCTCAGATATGATATTTTATTTCCTTTCACCTACAACTCTAAATCCTTATTACAATAGTGTTTTTAAGAATTCTAGAATTTCAGAAAAGAGAAGCCCTCAATACATTCTACAATTGATTATTTATAATATTTACAATAGAAATCAAAATAGGAAAGTTTGTTGAAGAATAAATTTGTTTTATCAATTTTCATTGGCCCAAAATTCCATTCTTCTATTTTTGGAGAATTCTCATTGATTCAGAGCTTCTTCTCTTCATCTCTTCAACGATTTTCCTACAAAAACAAATTAAATCAAAATTAAAATGTAAAAATAAAATCAAAATGCTAAATTTGGAATTAAAACATATACAATTAAAACTTAATTAAATATTTAATGAAAATGATTTAGAGCTTTCTATTGATGTATGTGATGATCTAATTGTTCAAGGAGAACATAGGTGAAATGATCTACACTCAGAAGAAGCTGTGGGCAAATGAAAATGCAGAAAATTAGACTAATAAATTAGTTTTGTTAAATAATTTGGAGCATGATCTTCTGTTGGATTTTAAACCCAATAAATGATCAAATTTGGAAATGAAACTACTTCAGAAATATCGCCCATAATTTTATCTTTCCAATAAGCCGTCTTGGGCCTTTAGCTAAGTAAAACTCCATTTATGAGCTTCCAAAGTTGATGTATAAAAATTGTCAGAATTCTGGAAATTCTATTGCCTAGGCTAAAAATCAGATATTTTTATTAAAAATTGAATCTTAAATTAAATTGCAATTATTAATTAATTAATATTAAATAATTGTAATTATCTTATTAATTTTAATTAATTAAAAAAACAATTAAACAAAATTTAATAATTAATTAAAATACTATTATATTATAATTAAAATTATAATATAAATTATACTTATAATAGAAATATTATATTTTAATATGTTAATTCAAATATTATAACAAAAACAAATCATTAGAATCAATCCATAACAAAACAAACCATTTATTTATTAAAACACTCCATTCATGAAGAGTTATGGAGAAATTTTAACGTGGAGGGTGGAAAGAGTATGGAGGATGAGTGGAGAGTGAGGTGGAGGGATAACGAGGTAAGGTGACGTAAGCTCGGGAGTCATAAGGAGTCCATAAACTTAGTATTAAAACTTTTTAATCCATTGCATATCTTCCAATTGTAAATCCAAAAATTTTAAATTAAGGAGTTTAAGGAAGTTGTGATATTTCGCAAGCGCAAAATTTTATTGCAATTTTTTTGAAGGAAGAGAAGGGATGTGAAGTGGGGCTCACGTGAATTAATGATCTTACAAATTGGACAATAGCCACTTTGCAATTTTGGGGTTTTGAGTTTGGCAATTTGTTTTAAAATAACAAATTGGAGTAAATTACGTAGATCCCAAAACGTGTTTTCATCCATTGTACAATTTAGCTAGGTCATTTTGTAAGACCATTAGTTAAAAATGAAAGAATTAGTAAAAATTAACTAAGAGTTAATATTCACAATGAATGATGATTTTAAATGTGCTCTAGTATGGATATCTCCGAAAAAGAGATGAACTTACTAGTTCAGTTTCTAATGACGGAAAAAACCATTTTTAAATTTGAATCAATTTTTACTTACAATCATAATTTATTCAAGAATGAATTTGGAGATCAAATCATTAGACAGCCAGGGCAAAACGCTCCTGGTTATTCCGTCCTAGTGTTAGGTGAGGATTGTAGGACTTGTCTGAAGGTAAGGCTAAGGGTTATATGCTCTTAGCTTTTGGCAAAAGGTGGCATCTATTTCACTTTTGTACCTGTCATCTGTTGAAAGGCAATTTAAATATCATACATTTATTTGCATTTTTTAGTCGAGGCGAGAAAATGATCAAACTTCAAAGGAGTGCCATTTACAAACTGGTTGACCAAATGAGTCAAAACAAGTATCGATGGAAAGCTAGTGAAAATTCGAATTCAATGAAACAATCAAAACAGAAATCTGATGAAAAATAAAAATTGACAAAATTATAAGACAATTAACTTAAATGAAAATCATAAAAGATGCATAGTCGAAAATTAATATAAAGGGTCCCCATTATTTGAGTCAATAATTCAAATATGGGGGGCGTTGGGTTTTCCCTACAACAATGGTGACACATTGAGAAGAATCAGTTATATCTGGTTAAAGATAATGAACTTTAATTTATCCAAAAGTTAAAAATGATGGAAATCACGAAATTGTCTAACGGTAAAATATTTCCATAGGTCCCACATAAATAGTTTAAGCAATATGAGTTTATAAAGATAAGTACTCAAAGAAGATTCGAGTAAAAGTCATGAACCCAATTTCGGGAAAATTTGCTTTAAAGCTACCTCGTATGAAAAATAGAAGAAGGTAGAGATAAGAGTTTTTGATAAAGCATATATCCATTTTATGATTGTCTCTGACATCGCTTCGTCGCGAGCGAGCCTGAACAATACCCTAATAAAGTTTCTTTTTATGCCATACTAGTTTAGTCCCACTGGTAGCAAGCGTCCATAGCCCCGACAGGTTTATTTGTATTTCCCATGCTTCCTCTTTTAATCACTCTTTTAATAAGCACATTTGCAAGCTTTTAGTTTGTGATGTATTTGAGTGAAAGAGGTGGGATGGTAATAGATATTTATGTTTAATGGACATAATACTTTCATAATGTTTACTCTAAATTCTTTCCCTAGAACTATCAATTAGAGGCTTTTATGTGGAGGGGTGGGGGGATTCATTGTGTTAAACTCAAATCACTTTTTTCATTGAAAAAGTAAACTCAATCACTTAGTAAGGATGTGTGTTCCTCCATGAAAAAGATTTGAAGCAGGATGGTCTTATAATTCCATAAGGGTTTTCCTTTAATGATAAATGAAAGTCATTGAAATGGATAAAGTTAAGAGATTTCCCATGTATGCTAATTATTGTTAGGCGACGAAAAATGCCTTTCACATAAAACATGACAGAGCCATCAAAATCATATTAAAACCGAAAGCAAAAGGAAAAGAATTCTTAAACTAAAGTAAAAAAGAAATCAGGAAACAAAAATAAAATTGGAAAGCAAAAACAAAAACAAAAATTCAAAATTAAAAGAGAAACTCCGACAAGACTACTTATACAAATGTCTCAAAAAGAGATAAAAGAAAATAAGCATATGTACATTTCTACTAATGTCGAGACTTTTTTTTTTTTAATTTTTTATTTATTTAATTTTTTTTTATCTTGCAGAGTTATAAGAAATGAGGCTCTCAAAATGTAGAAGTTGAATAATAATGATGATTGATAATATGCTAAATGAGAAGTCTCTGTCTGCTACAAACTTTCTTGTTTCGAAGCAAAAACCTGCAAAAAACATTTTAACCATTTTTTGACAAAATCAATGCTTAAAGGAACAATTAAAGGTTCAATAACTCCTCAGTTTAGTTGATTTGATGAGTATCAATATTGCTTCTCTCAAGAATCTCAAAGCATCAATATTGCTTCTCTCAAGAATCTCAAAGCAAACTGAACAAAATAAAATGCAATTCAAAACTGATCTGGTAGAGGTGGCAAAGGTTTATGAAGACCTGTAAAAACAGAGTTTTGGGTCAACAAAAATTAAAAACAAAATTGAAACCAAAAGTATAAATGAAAGTGGGCACATGAAACTTAGCATTGGAGAATTACATTTATTTTTACCTTAGATGTATTATCTTCTCCAATATTAGCTAACTTCTTCCTTTAATTAAAATTAAAAGCATGAAGAAGAAAACACAAAATCATCATTTATTAAATCTATACTAAAGCGAGCAATACACTAAAAGAAAACAACGTTTCATGTTCAAGAAATCGAAAATAAACCAAATCCATGAGAAATAAAAATGAAGATATACTTCTTAATGAATCGCAACCACGAATGTTCTCTTAATATTACAAGTTTTATATCAAGTCCATGATTTTCATAAATTGTTCAGAATTAAGACCAAATCCAAGATAATGAAATACAAATGTCTAGATGGGGAGGTCTTGAATGAAATATATAGTGATATATCTAAAACTTAAATATAAGAGAAATAAAAAACGATTTAACCAAGTTGCAAACACCTTATCAATATTTTTATTATCCAAGAGTGCCTTAAAGTATTTTACACAAGACAACACTTCATCAGAGGTTTCGCATCGCACATATCTTTGCCACACATAATTTTCAAGCTGCGAGATTTAACTTTGCTGATATATGATTGAGTATTATATAACAGTTAAAAGATAATGACAAAGGCATAAATCAAAGTTTATCGCATCGTAGGATGTCAAGACAAGGCGTCATTTGAGTTTCGTGATGCGATATAAGTGTTGCGATATGAGCATATGCAATGGGAAATTGCGATGGAGTGATTGCGATATCGGATAATAGTCATATTGGGAGATCGGAGTTATTAATCAAAAGAAAACACCAAACTTATTCTCACGATAGCGAGAATGCGCTAGATGACGTGGCTCATTGGTGGGACCGGGTTTGAATTTATAAGAGATCGACGATTGAAAGTTTTGAGTACGGGATGCAATATTATTGATACGCCGATGTGCGATGAAGGAAAAGCTCAATAGTTCTATCATGTAGATTTAATTTCATATCGGATATGGGACATTATAACCTTTAAACATATGCATCTACCAGAATTGTGACTTATGAATGGACGCAATATCCTCAGAAGTGGATTTAAATGTCGTATCAGGTTCGGGGTTATGTGGACATCATAATATTGGTGAAGTCAACTATCGGAGATCGGTGATTCGAGATATTGGGGATATGCTCAGTTGAAAACCTCCGATATTCGAAATGGGATATGAGACGTGGAATTATGTGGGGCTTGCAACTTCTTAAAGTATTTAATTAAAAATAAAGTGACCAACTTAACTTTGTCTATTAACAAAAACTCCTTTAATAATTTAATTAACTATCCAAAATATTCAATCGGAGAAAGATGTTATCAAAACTTTCTTATGAGGAGAGTTGTGATTTTGTAATGATCTAATATGAACCTTCTGGTAATGTATCAGAATTTTATTGGTGTTTCAATGAATATAAACAAAATTAGAAGAGTGCTCAAATTCGGATAAAACAATAAGTACTTCCCTGAACATGAAATATATTTAGAAAAGGTGTGGTTGCTTTCTTTTCTTAAGTCTCCACAATCAAGTCGACGAAGACCTGTAAAAGAAACAAAATAGAAATAAGAAATAACCTTTGAAAAAGTAAAACTAACAATAGATGACGATGAATCTCTAAACGCATACCTGAAAGAAAATTGACTGTAAATTTTACCTCATGAATCTTCAATTTCTTCCATATTTAGTATCATATTTGACTTAAAAATTCTATGTAATGAGTTTTCATATTGCATCCACCTCAAATTTATATTGGAAGACAAGAACGGTGAAAACGAGGTCTTTTTTGGACATACTTATGAATAAAAAAATTTCAAGCTGTAGCAAATTCTTGGAATTTCTTTATGTATGATCAATTTATCAAAACAAGACAATTAAGGGTTTCATAAATATGTATGATCTGACTTTTCAAGAGATTCTAAAATGTACTAAGCCGTTCTTCCAAAATTGAAAGGTGACACCGAGAAGAAGTCGAATTTATTACTTGCTTATTTAAAAATCGAAAAAAATGAAATAAGTGCAAATATAAAATAAATATAATCTAAACCAATTTATTCCTATTTCTAACTTAAATGAAGTAAACATGACTAGGTATAGTCATACTTCCATTATAACCATGCAAAATTTTTAATTCCTACATGTATGTATAGGTTAAACATTAGTAACAGGAGTACAAATAAAATTAAACTAAGAAAACTAAATCTGAATGAAGAATGTACAATTATTGCTAATATATTATTTATAATTACCTTCTCTTGAAATGTCTTTTTCAGTTGAATTTCAATTGGATCATAGAAATCTGGATGAATTTCTATTAATGATTGGAAGGGATTCAAAAGAGAAGATAATAGGCCAGATTGTGGAAATGAGATTTTAGATACAATGACCTGCATAAATTTGTTAGTGTTATGTGTAAATGTTAAATTATTAACAATATTCCATGTGGGAAAATTATCCAAATATTTTTCAAATGCGTTTATAAAATATGGATGAAGGTCTCATACACTAAACAAAAGATGATTAACTTAAATTAGATTGTTGGTCATATTGTGAAAATGCACTCTCTTGTTGACATTGCCTTTGAGAAGATAGAAGCAATTGATAAGAAATGAACATCAATTGAAATTGGAAGATTAATAGTTTCTGATGTTCATGATGGTGATGTGAAACTTCATTTTCCCATTTAGACAATGCATTAACAGAGTGTTCAATATTGAACTGCTTAATATGTCAGCACAAGGTATCTAAAAATTGAAAGTTAAAAACATTAAAATACACACACACACACACACACACACATATATATATATGAAATTAGACAAAATAAGTGAAGGACAAATAACAATATCAAATCATAAGAATCATAGGAATTTTGGATGAATTTCTATTAATGATTAGAAGGGATTCAAAAGAGAAGATAATAAGCCAGATTGTGGAAATGAGCTTTTAGATACAATGACCAGCATAAATTTGTTAGTGTTATGTGTAAATGTTAAATTATTAACAATCTTCCATGTGGGAAAATTATCCAAATATTTTTCAAATGGGTTTATAAAATATGGATGAAGGTCTCATACACTCAACAAAAGATTATTAATTAAATTAGATTGTTGGTCATATTGTGAAAATGCACTCTCTTGTTGACATTGCCTTTGAGAAGATAGAAGCAATTGATAAGAAATGAACATCAATTGAAATTGGAAGATTAATAGTTTGTGATGTTCATGACTGTGATGTGAAACTTCATTTTCCCATTCAGACAATGCATTAACAGAGTGTTCAATATTGAACTGCTTAATATGTCAGCACAAGGTATCTAAAAATTGAAAGTTAAAAACATTAAAAAATATATATATGAAATTAGACAAAATAAGTGAAGGATAAATAACAATATCAAATCATAGTCTACACTAGTGTTACAACACAATTGGGAATGATTTAAAACAATTTCATTTTCACAAGAATTGGCTAGAATAATAGAATCTGAACTATTTTGAATACTAACACGTGAATTAGAGAAAGGGTTATGAGTATGAATAGGAATGAGAGCTTGATCGTCATATAAATAATGAATTGGAATGGTTTCTTGAATGCTGAAATCATGAGTATGATTAATTATTTGAAAATTAAAACTATTTGAAACAACTTTTGAATTAGAGTGTTCTTCATTTTCGCATGTGATTCGATTTTGATCATAAAGATTAAATTGTGAAGAAGACAAATCAATATCCTCAATGTCAAAGTAATTATCGTAAATGAATTCACAACATTCATTAAAATTCCCTTTGATCTCATCCAATGTATCAAAACAAGAAGAAATATGAAGCACATGTTCATTAATCCCAGAAGAATGATCAATAATTAATTCTTTATCTTGACAAAAACTAATTGGCAATTCATTAAGATCAACCTCTATGTTGTCTGAAATATCATTATTGCAAAGAGGGAATAAATTGCTATCAGCAATAAGATTATGATAAAGATAGAAATGAGAATCAAAAGCAATGGATTTAAAGGTGTCTTTATTTAAGAGCTCTTGTGCATTCCGTTCATTGTAAATTTCAGAATTGAGATCATTTATTTGTGTACTTGTGCTTTCTTGAAGAATGTTGCTTTGTTGTTCTGAATTTGGAATTTGTTCATCGTAAAAGAATTCAGAAATTTGTACAAAATATTGCGTATTATTGGAAACTTTAATCGTTGATTGTACTTGCTGATTTATTCTCTAATTTTCTAAATTTAATGCATACTAATTTTCAGATTTCAAAGCATATTTTATTCAAAATTGTTGCTAATATCTTCGTGCATTTGAATAGTAAAATTCTCCAAGCTCTGTGATTGAGATTCACTGACATGTGAAGGTGCATCCTAATAATTATTAATAATGTAAGAAGTGTGCATTAAATGAAGAAGTTGATCGTACATATGAAATTGGAAGGAGATTGAGCAAAGCTTGAAATAATTGCACATGGATTATGAATGGGAGGTACAGATCAAATACATTCAAACCAATATAATGATTCCTCTTTAGAAAGTTTTTCTTTTTAAACCTCAAGCATTTAAACGAAATCAAATGGTAAAATCAAACAAAGACTCATTTTCAAACCTTCGTAAATCTTCGATTTTGTCACATACTTGTTCGTAGTTATAGCAGTCAAATTTACAAAGGAACATTGTAACAAATTGATCCCAACTGTGAATTGAGGCAACTGGAAGTAATTGACACTAGCTCCTGGCATTTGCCAGGAATGTAAGAGTAAAAATCCTGCATAAAATGCCTTCATCAATATCATGAAAAGTATAATTTGAAAATTTTGAATAAATTGAAAGACATGATTAAAAGTAGAATAATTTCTCTTACCATTAAATTTTACGTGAGACAAGAGTCTTACCGCTTCGGGTGGAGTATTGGAAGATGCACGTCTAGAAATACAACTCCATATTAGAAGTTTAAGAGGAGAAATACAACATTGGGAATGACCACCCGGTCCAGACCTTAAATTAGCTCCTTTTCCGTTTGGAATGGTGGTTTCGATTGGTTAACTAGGTCCAGTTACCTTCTCTCCACCCCTAATAACTTAAAGTATGACTTTGTTCCGCTAATGTAGAAGAGACATCAGATCAACCCTCTTGTTGATCATGCAAGAAAGTGATCCTTAAGTTTATCTGGGGTTCAGCTAAGCCACAATTAAAGTTTTCCTCTTTTTGAAGAGGACTTTTTAGGAATGTAGAATTAATTTTTAAATGCAAAATTATCCTAAAATACAAGCAAAAACAACTAAATCCTAATCCTATCTCAATTTAGAAGATATAGATCTAACCTAACCAAGAGTAAGATATTTAAATGATTGGGATGTAAATATGTCTGGCTTATAATGAATATCAAGCTAACAAAATCGTTCAATTAACTGACATTGTGAATACCAAAACACATTCTATTCAGAGACCTCTTAACTGAAATAATCAACCAACAACTTTTGAGAAGTAGTTCACAAAATGATATCAATTGTTAAATCAGTAATTCGAATAATTAAATGATAATATGAGGAAATAGTTCACAACATATCATTATTTGTTAAATCAATATTAAAAGACATATTTTTCAGTAAATAGTTACTCAGAAATCAGAATTAAACCCATAAGAGCAGAGATAAATAATAACATATGATTGAGACAATTATTCATATTGACAATAGTGCACAAATATGAATAAAATGACACATTCATGCCATCATAAAAAAAAAATAGTATTTAGAAAAATAGTATTAAAAATACCAATTTATTGAATCCATTTCTCTCGTTCTCGTCTCCAACAGTCCTCTACAATCTTTGAACTTTTGTTGTTACAATAAGAGCCGCAATAGTGAAAGCTATGTTCTTCATACGTAATTCAGAATGCAAAAGAAAAATTCTCAATAATCCTTTAGATCTGAGATTTTCTCTCCTCTTACCTGCAACTCCAAATCCTTATTACAATAGTGTTTTTAAGAATTGACGGGAAGAGAAGTCCTCAATACATTCCACAATCTATTATTTATAATATTTACAAAAGAATTAAAGTTATGAAAGTTTGTTGAAGAATAAATCTACTCCATCAATTTTCATTGAGCCAAAATTTTATTCTTTTATTGTTGGAGAATTTTCACTAATTGAGATCTTCTTCTTTTTATCTATTTAACTCTTTTCCGGCAAAAACAAATCATACAAAATCAAAATGCAAAAATAAAATCAAAATGCTAAATCTGGAATTAAAACATATACAATCAAAACTTAATTAAATAATTAATGAAAGGAATAAGAGCTTTCTATTGATGTATGTGATGATTTAATTGGTCAAGGATAACATAGGTGAATGGATATACACTCAGAAGAAGTTGTGGGCAAATGAAAATGCAAAAAATTAAACTCTTAAATTAGTTTTATAAAAAAATCCAGAGCTTCATGTTCTGCTGGATTTTAGACCCAATAAATAATCAAATATGGAAATGAAACTACTTCATAAATATTCTCTATAATTTTATCTTTCCAATGAGCCGTCTTGGGCCTCATTTGGCTATGTAAAACTCCATTTATGAGCTTCCAAAGTTGATGTATTAAAATTGTCAGAATTATGAAATTCTATTGCCTCAGCTAATTTTTTTTTTTTTTTTATTATTATTAAAAATCTAATCATAAATTAGATTGCAAATATTTAATTAATTAATACTAATTAATTATAATTACGTTATTAATTTTAAATAATTACAAATTTAATTAAAAACATAATTAAACAGAATATAATAATTAATTAAAATATTATTATATTATAATATAAATATTACATTTTAATTCAAATCTTATAACAAAAACAAACGATTAAGATCAATCCATAACAAAACAAACCATTCATTTATTAAAACACTCCATTCGTGAAGAGTTATGGAGAAATGTTAACGTGGAGAGTGGGAAGAGTATGGAGTGGAGAGTGAGGTGGAGGGATAAGGAGGTGAGGTGACGTAGGCCCGTAAGTCATAAGTAGTCCAAAAATTTTATATTAAATTTTTTTAACCCATCGCATATTTTCCATTTGCAATTCCAAAATTTTTAAATTAAAGAGCTTAAGGAAGTTGCCATATACGATTTTAAGATATCATAATTTCACAATCGTAAAATTTTATTGCAAATTTTTTGGAATGAAGAAAAGGGATGTGAAGTGGGGTCTACATGAATTAATGATCTTACAAATTGGACTATAGCTATTTTGCAATTTTGGAGTTTTTGGTTTGTCAATTTGTTTTAAAATAACAAATTGGAGTAAATTACCAAGATCCCGAAATGTGTTTTCATCCACTGTACAATTTAATTGGGGTCATTTTGTAAGACCGTTAGTGAAAAATGAAAAAAATAGTAAAAATTAATTAAGAGTTAATATTTGCAATGAATGATGATTTTAATTGCAAAATTTTTAAATATCATATATTTATTTGCATTTTTTACTCGAGGCGAGAAAATGATCAAACTTCAAAGGAGTGTCATTTACAAACTGGTTAACCAAATGAGTCGAAATAAGTATCGATGGAAATCTATTGAAAATTCAAATTCAATGAAACAATCAAAACATCCAATGAAAAATGACAATTGTAAGACAATTACTTTAAATGAAAATCATAAAAGATGCTTAGACAAAAATTAGTATAAAGGTTCTCCATTATTTGAGTCAATAATTCAAAAATGGGGGGTGTTGGGTTTTCTCTGCAATAATGGGGACACATTGGGAAGAACCAGTTATCTCTCGTTAAAGATAATGAACTTTCATTTATCCAAAGGTTAAAAATAATGAAAATCACGAAATCGTCTAACAGTAAAATATTTTCATAGGTCCCACATAAATAGATTAAGCAATATGACTTTATAACGATAAGTACTTAAAGAAGATTCGAGTAAAAGTCATGAACCAAAATTTGGGAAAATTTGTTTTAAAACTACCTCATATGAAAAATAGAAGAAGGTAGAGATAAGAGTTTTTGATAAAGCATATATTCATTTTATGATTGTCTTTGACATCGCTTCACTACTAGCGAGCTTGAATAGTACCCCGTCGAAGTTGTCTTTTATGCCATACAAGTCTAGTCCTACTGCGAGCGAGTGTCCATAGCCACCACTATTTTACTTGTATTTCCCATGCGCATTTGTAAGCTTTTAGTTTGTAATGTATTTGAGTGAAGGAAGTGGGGTGGTAATAGAGATTTATGTTTAATGGACATAATACTTTCATAATGTTTGCTCCAAATTCTTTCCCTAAAACTATCAATGAGAGACTTTTATGTGGAGGGATGGGAGATTCATTGTATTAAACTCAAATAAGTTCTTTCCTTGAAAAGTAAACTCAATCACTTAGAAAGGATGCGTGTTCCTCCATAATAAATATTTGAAGCAAGATGGTCTTATGGCTCCATAAGGGTTTTCCTTTAATGATAAATGAAATTCACTGAAATGGATAGAGTTAAGAGATTTTCCGTGTATGTTAATTGTTGTTAGGTGAGGAAAAAAACCTTTCACATAAATCATGGCAATCATAAAAATCAAATCAAAACCGAAAAGAATTCTTAAATTGAAGTAAGAAAAAAAATCAACAAACAAAAATAAAATAGAAAAAAACAAAACTCAAAGAAAAATCCAAATTTAAAAGATAAACTCCAATAAGACTACTTATACAAATGTCTAAAAAAGAAGACAAAAGAAAATAAGCATATGTACATTTCTTCCAATGTTGAGAAATTTTATTTTTTGCAGAGTTCTAAGAAATGAGGCTCTCAAAATGTAGATGTTGAATAGCAGTGATGATTTGTAATATGTTTAATGAGAATTCTCTGTTTGCTGCAAACTTTCTTGTTTCGAAGCAAAAACCAGCAAAAAACATTTTAACCATTTTCTAACAAAAGTAATGTTTAAAGGAACAATTAAAGGTTCAAAAACTCCTCAGTTTAGCTGATTTGATGAGGATCAATATTGTTTCTCTCAAGAATCTCAAAAAAGAAAGAAAGAAAGAAAGAAATTCAAAACTGATCTGGTAGAGGTGCAAAAGGTTCATGAAGACTTGTAAAAACAGAGTTCCGGATCAATAAAAATTAAAAACAAAACTAGAACCAAAAGTAAAGAAATGAAAGTGGGCACATGAAACCTACCATTGGAGAATTACATTTATTCTTACCTCAGAGGTATTATCTTCTCCAATACTAGTTAACTTATTCATTTAATTAGAATTAAAAGCATGAAGAAGCTGAACTAACTGAAATCTTATTAAGCTAATATTATCATTTATTAAATCTATATTAAAGCGAGGAGTAAACTAAAAAAAAAATGTTTCGTGTTCAAGGAATAAAAAATAAACCAAATCCGTAAAAAATAAAAACAAAGATATACTTCTTAATGAATCACAGCTATGAATGTTCTCTTAATATTACAAGTTTCATATCAAGTCCATGTTTTTCATAAATTGTTTAGAATTAAGACCAAATCCAAGATAATGAAATACAAATGTGTAGATGGGGAGGTCTTGAATTAAATATAGAGTGATATATCTAAAACTTAAATATAAGATAAATAAAAACGATTTAACCATGTTGCAAATGTCTTATCAATTTCTTTATTATCCAAGAGTGCCTTAAAGTATTTTACGTAGGACAACACTTCATCGAATGTTTCGCATCGCACATTTCTTTGCCACACATAATTTCCAAGCTGTGAGATTTACCTTTGCCGATATATGATTGAGTTTTATATAACAGTTAAAAGATAATGATAGAGAGGCATAAATCAAAGTTTATCGCATCAGAGGATCTTAAGACAAGGCGTCATTTGAGTTTCATGATGTGATATAAGTGTTGTGATGGCAAGGTTGTGATATGAGCATATGCAATGGGAAATTGCGATGGAGCAATTGTGATATCGGATAATAGTCATATAAGGAGATCAGAGCTTTTAATCAAAAGAAAACACCCAACTTATTCTTGTGATAGCGAGAATGCGCTAGATGATGTGGCTCATTGGTGGGATCGACGTTGAATTTATAAGAGATCGATAATTGAAAGTTTTGAGTACGAGATGTAATATTAGTGATACACCAATGTGCGATGAAGGATGGACCTGATAGTTCTATGATGTAGATTTAATTTCATATCAGATGCGGGACATCAAAACCTTTAAACATATGCACCTACCAAAATTACGATTTATGAATGGACGTGATATCTCTCAGAATTAGATTTACATGTCGTATCGGGTCGGGGGTTGTGTGGACATCGTAATATTAGTGAAGTCAACTATCGAAGATCGATGATTCAAGATATTAGGGATATGCTCAATTGAAAACCTCTGATATGCGAAATGCGATATGAGACGTTGCATTATGTGGGGCCAACAACTTCTTAAAGTATTCAGTTAAAAATAAAGTAATCAGCTTAACTGTCTTTTAAAAAAACCCCTTTTAGTAATTTAATTAACTATCAGGAGTATTCAATTGGAGAAAGATGTTATCGAAAATTTCTTATGAGGAGAGTCGCAATTTTGTCAAGAATGTAAGATTAAAAATCCTGCATAAAATGCCTTCATCAATATCATGAAAAGTAGAATTCAATTTTTTTTGAATAAATTGAAAGGCATGATTAAAAGAAGAAGAATTTCTCTTACCATTAAACTTTACTTGAAACAAGAGTCTTACCACTTCGGGTGGAGTATTGGAAGATGCACGTCCAGAAATACAACTCCAAATTGGAAGTTTAAGAGGATCCATTATGATTAAATAAAATGTTAGAATTCAAAGGCTCTAGTAGACAACAAGTTTCAAGCCCTCATTCTAGCGCCAAAAATGTTGATTCCTCAAAATTCGCTGCAACATCATTGAAGATGACCACCTTGTCTGGACCTTAAAGCAACTCCTTTTTCTTTTGGAATGGTGGTTTTGACTAGTTTAACTAGTTCCAGATGCCTTCTCTCCACCTTTAATAACTTAAAGTATGACTTTCATCCACCAATGGAGAAGAGACATCAGATCAACCCTCTTGCTAATCATGCAAGAAAGTGATCCTTAAGATGATTTAGGGCTCAACCAAGCCAAAACTAAAGTTTTTCGCTTTGTGAAGAGGACTTTTAGGAATGCATAATTAATCTAAATACAAAATTATCCTAAAATACAAGTAAAAGGAATTGAATCCTAATGCTATGAAATTAGGCAGATATAGATCTAACCCAATCGAGAGCAAGGTATTTAAATGATTAAGATTTAAATATGTCTGGCTTATAATGAATATCAAGCAAACGAAGTAGTTCAATTAACTGACATTATGAATACCAAAACACATTCTATTTAGAGACCTCTTAACTAAAATAATCAATGAACAACATTTGGGAAGCAGTTTACAAAATAATATTTATTGTTAAATGAGTAATTTGAATAATTAAACGATAATATGAGGACATAATTCACAACATATCATTATTTGTTAAATCAATATTAAAAGACAGATTTATGAGTAAATAGTTACTCAGAAATAAGAATTCAACCCATAAGAGCAGAGATAAATAATAACATATGATTGAGACAAATTACTCATACTGACAACAGTGCACAAATATGAATAAAATGACGCATTCCTGCCATTATAAAATGAAACTAGTATTTATAACTATAGTGTTAGAAATACCAATTTATTGAATCCATTTCTCTGGTTCTAGTCTCCAACAGTCCTCTACAGTCTTTGAACTTCTGTTATTACAATAAGAGTTGTAGTAGTGCACACTCTGTTCTTCATACATAATTCAAAATGCCAAAAAGAAATCCTTAATAATCCCTCAGATTTGAGATTTTATCTCCTCTCACCTACAACTCTAAATCCCTATTACAATTGTGCTTTTAAGAATTCCAGAATTGCAGAGAAGAGAAGCCCTCAATACATTCTACAATCTATTATTTATAATATTTACAAAATAATTCAAAATATGAAAGTTTGTTGAAGAATAAATCTGCTTCATCAATTTTCATTGGCCCAAAATTCCATTCTTTTATTGCTGGAGGATTCTCATTGATTAAGATCTCCTCCTCCTCATCTCTTCAACTGTTTTCATGCAAAAACAAATCAAATCAAAACTAAAATCAAAATGCTAAATCTGGAATTAAACATACACAATCAAAACTTAATTAAATAATTAATGAAAATGAATAAGAGATTTCTATTTATGCATGTGATGATCTAAGTTGTGAAAGAGAACACAGGTGAATGAATCTGCACTCAGAAGAAGTTGTGGGCAAGTGAAAATGCAAAAAATTAAACTCATAAATTAGTTTTGTTAAAAAATTCGGAACTCGATCTTATGTTGGATTTTAGACCTAATAAATGATCAAATCTGAAAAAGAAACTACTTCATAAATATTCTACATAATTTTATATTTCCAATGAACCATCTGAGGTCTCATTTGGCTAAGTAAAACTCTATTTATGAGCATCTAAAGTTGATGTATTAAAATTGCCAGAATTCTGGAAATTACAATTTTGTGGGCAAAAAATTAGAATTTTTTAATTAAAAATCTAATTTTAAATTTGATTGCAAATATTAATTGATTAATACTAATTAATTGTAATTATGTTATTAATTTTAATTAATTACAAATTTAATTAAAAACATAATTAAACAAAATTTAATAATTAATTAAAATATTATTATATTATATTATAATTTAAATATTATCTTTTAATATTTTAATTCAAATCTTATAAAAAAACGAACCATTAGAATCAATCCATAACAAAACAAACCATTCATTTATTAAAACACTCCATTTGTGAAGAGTTATGGAGGAACCTTAACATGGAGGGCGGGAGGAGTATGGAGGATGAGTGGACAGTGAGGTGGAGTGATAAGGAGGTGAGGTAATGTAGGCTTGAGAGACATAAGGAGTCTGAAAACATTGTATTAATTTTTTTTAACTTATCACATATTTTTCAATCGCAAATCTAAAAAATTTAAATTAAGGAGCTTAAGGAAGTTGCAATATCGCAAAATTTTATCACAAATTTTTTGGAAGGAAAAGGAGGGATGTGAAGTGGGGCCCACATGAATTAATGATCTTACAAATTGGACTATAGGCACTTTGCAATTTTGGGGTTTTGGATTTGGCAATTTGTTTTAAAATAACAAATTGGAGTAAATTACCAAGATCCTGAAATATGTTTTCATCCACTGTATAATTTAGTTTGGTCATTTTGTAGGACCGTTAGTGGAAAATGAAAGAATTAATAAAAATTAACTAATAATTAATATTCACAATGAATGATGATTTTAATTGCAAATTTTTTAAATATCATATATTTATTTGCATTTTTTAGTCCAAGCAAGAAAATGACCAACCTTCGAAGAAGTGTCATTTACAGATTGGTTGACCAAATGAGTCAAAACAAGTATCAATGGAAAGCTAGGGAAAATTCGAATTCAATGAAACAATCAAAATAGAAATCTGGTGAAAAATGAAAAGTGACAAAATTGTAAGACAATTAACTTAAATGAAAATCATAAAAGATGCTTAGCCAAAAATTAATATAAAAGGTCCCCATTATTTTGTCAATAATTCAAAGATGGGGGGTGTTGGGTTTTTCCTACAACAGGTTCCCATGTAGATCACTGTGTTATTGTGCTTTTATTGGTTGCATGTCATTGCATGTGTTTATAAATTGTTATTTCCATTCCGCAAAATAGTAGAGGAAATTTGTAATCTCTTGTTTTCAATTCGAATACATCAGTAGTAACAAATTTCTACATGGTATTAGAGAAAAAAATCACATTAGAAACCAATTTATAGAACCTCTTCGTCAGAGATTTCGATTTGCAGATTCAATGAAGTTTTTTTTTTCGTGCGGGAAAATTCCTTTTAAGAAATTAATATTGGAGTATGCCCTTGAGGGAACCTAGAATTTAATAACTTGGCAAGACATGATGAAAGCAGTGCTTGATGATAATGGTGTGTTGGAGTACACCAAAACTAACATTCCAAAGCTAGCAGTATCAGATGCACAATAGTTAGTCCAATGGAAGAAGGATACCACAAAATCTAGGAGGATCCTCCTAGAGGGTGTGAGAGACGACACAGTCTCGAATTTACATGGCAAGGAGACTCCCTTTTCTATGTGGAAGACCCTCACTAAACTATTCGAAAATGGTAGTAATGTAAGGAAATTGGCATTGAGGAACAAGCTTAGAAACCTCTGCATGCAGAAAAATGAAACCATTCCACATTACCTCTCCAAATTCAGTTAGTATCGAGATGATCTTGGAGGAGTTGGAGAAAATATACCCTCTTCAAAACTAGTGAGCCTAACTCTGTTAGGTCGTCCAAAATCCTAGCACAACTACAAGGACTCTGTAAACGGTAGGCACAGACTACCAAATTGGGAGAGACTTTGGTCTGATTTGGTGCAAAAGTAAATTCAGCGGAACACTAGAGATGGAGTAACATCCAAATCTGAGTAGGAAGAGAATTTTGCCTTGGTTGGGAAGGGAAAGAAGGGTAAGGGCGAGAAGGCCCAAAGAAATTAAAGTCTAGCCAAAACATTGGGAAGAAGAAGGACCTAAGCAAGATAAAATATATTCATTTCCATGAATTCAAGCACTACACAACAAAGTGTCTGCACAAGAAGTCTAACAAGAAGCCTTTAGGAGGAGCAGGAGCTGAAGTACTTTCCTCACAATTCGAATTAGACTTCACCTATTGAGAATGCAACAAGATGATGAAGCTTAGTGGAAAGAAGTCGCCTTCACTAAGTGGGCACGCGGGCTATTTTTGGCGCAAAGTCTATTTTTAGACTATGTCTATTTTTAGACATATGGATCATGGTCTATGAGTTGTAGTATGCTATTTGTGGATGATTGGTCATGTTGGTAAAAATAGATGGACTTCTATTTTTAGACATATGGGCGGTTTATATTTTTTGACTGCCATGCTAAAAATAGAACAATCAAATATTATTGTCTCATAATAATATTTAGGCTATAAACATTATCTTATCCTCTTGGAGCACTTCAGTTTGAGTTACAGATGTGGCACATGCAACTGTCAGAAAGAAATACGCTTTTCTTGTGGGTCAGTTGAGCTATTGCATGTAGGACTTCAGTTAGAACTCATGTGGTTGAGTTTGGTGGAGTTGATTGTGGAGTTGATGGAGTTGTGTTCAGTTTGACTTGGTTAAACTAGTTGTATTTTAGTCTAACTAAAGAATACACTAGTGATGAGTTGTGTGAATTAAATTATTAATTAATTCACTAATTATTAACTCATAAAGCAACTGAAGAATACATCAGTTAACTCAGTGCATGTACAGTTCAGTGGAGACAGGTGTTAGAGGTTGAGATTGCTATCAGTTGTGACTATAGATGTGCATGAGATTTGCACATGCATGGATGGAGATTGCCCATGATGGCTTGCATAGTATAACCAAAGGAATTCGTTTTTACAGAGTGATTGATTCCCTTGCAGGATTGTGCAGTAGAGGCAGGCAAAGCAGTGGAGGAGATTTGAGCTGTGATTGATCAGATCTAAGCTAGTTTTGTGTGTAACAGGTGGAGATAGTACTAAGTACTTGTGAGGAGTATTGTACTATGTATTGTTACATGTTCTTTATCATTATAATATACATACAGTGTGGGGTTTTCAGCTGTATGCTTTCCCCGGGTTACATACTGTGTTAATGTGTGCATGCGATTGATGTTTCATTGTTTTTGATGCTGCTAAATTGATGATCAACATAGAGGAGGTTATGTATTGTGCATGTATTCTGCAATAGTGTATAATCGGGATAATATTTGTGAATAAGTGTTTAATTATTCAAAATTTATACATGGTATCGGAGCTGTTGATCATCAGATCTACTATTCAGAAAGTGTTTACATTTTATTTCTTCAGGCAGAGTCTGTAATCGGGCCAGGTAGCCTTTGGATTCATCCTTCCTTTGGAAGGTGAGATATCCGGTAAAATCCCATACAGTCAATCTTTGTATGAGAAATACTTTTTTCTCACGGATTGTAGATCAGAAGCGGTTGAGTTTTTAGCTGGTGGAATTCGAATTTGCAGCAGTGTTTTCTTGGTATCAACGTGGCAATGTCTTTCAACGGATTGCGATTGGAGTATGCTCTTGAGTGTGGAAATTTTAAATAATAAACACATATTCAACAGAGATTATCCTGATCATGCACTATTGCGGAATACATGCATAATACATAAGCTCCTTTACATTGATCATCAATTTATAGAAGCAGAAACAATAGCATGCGCACATAGAAGCATCAATCACACATATCAACACAGTATTTTCCCGGGGAAAGCATCTCGCTAAAAACCCCAACTATCTGTATATTATATTGATTGAGAACATGTAACAAACATAGTACACTACTCCTCACAAGTATCCAACACTATCTCCACCTGTTACACACAATACAGCTCAGATCTGATCTCCAAATCTCCTCCGCTGCTTGCCTGCCTCCATGGCACAATCCTGCAAGAGAATGAATGAGAATGGATGAACCAAACTCGTTTTTACCTCAAGAGAATCACCCACACTGGGAATCACGTGAGAAGAGGCTATATTCACTTGGTATTGGCCCCATACTGCACAATTGTCATTGGCATTACTCAATCCATGCATGTGCAAAATCTCATGCACAACTGATAGCAATCTCAACCTCTAACACCTGTCTCCACTTAACTGTACATGCACTGAGTTAACTGATGTATTCCTCAGTTTCATTATGACTTAATAATTAGTGAATTAATTAATAACTAATTCACACAACTCATCACTTAGTCTATTGATCAGTTAGACTAAATACAACTAGTTTAACAAAGTCAAACTGAACACAACTCCATTAACTGCTCATCTAACTCCACAGAACTCAACCACATGAGTTCTAATTGATGTCCTGCATGCAATAGCTCAACTGACCCACAAGGAAAGCATATTTCCTTCTGACAGCTGCATGTGCCACATTTGTAGCTCAAACTAAAGTGCTCCAAGAGGATAAGATAAAGTTTATAGTCTAAATATTATTATGAGACAATAATATTTGACTTTTCTATTTTTTACTAGTAGTCTAAAAATAGACTCTGATCACTCCTGTTGTGATCCAAAAATAGACTTTGCGCCATAATTTGCCTGCGGGACCACTTAGTGAAGGCGACTCCTTTCCACTAAGCTCCATCATCTTGTTGCATTCTCAACAATCATTTCTTGTTGCACGCTTTTCAACACTCCCTCTCAACAAGAAAGGCTTCCTCTCAAACCCGATCCTATAACTCTGGAATGTTCTGCATGCAACACATCTGCCTGGTCCACTTTGCTCCAACAACACTTGGAACAAAAACACTCCCAACTGACCACTCTGATGGGTTAGGAACATACTCTGATGCTGAAACTCTACATGCTGCTGACAAGTGCTCCCTCTCTGACATCTGCGCTACTGCAACATCTCCATGCATCTCGCACCATTGCACACCTCTCTGTGACACCTAGCATTGTGCAAAACACTTGTGCCTCTCGCATTACTGCAGCCTGCATGCTATGCGTTGTCTTGGGATTCCCTACACTGTCGCTCTCTCTTCCGCTCCATCTGCATCCGTCTCTACCCAATCAGTCAGTTCCTGCTACTCCACATCGGGGCTCCCGTAGAAAGGTCTCATCCAAGAGGTTGGGTACCTCAAGGATCTTGCCCCTCTTTGGGACGATTAATCCACATCACCCCACCTCCTACCTAGAGGTATGGCTGCATGCGATCCCTTTGCCCACCTGGCTCGAAGTTTCCCCCTACTGGAGGTCTCTACATGAGTAGATGTCTTTACTCGATCTCCTCTCAGCTTCCCTTGTTGTGGCTGCTCCACAACCTCCTGAAGCTATTGCACCAATCGTGGATCCTCCACAATTATCTGAGACTTCTTCTGGCTCTGCATGTTGAGAGGTAATATACGCTCCCTCTCAACCACCAATTCTCCATCAGTTGCCTCGCTGCTCAAGGCTTTGCATGCATCTTGAACCCCAAGAGCATACAGGTTCTTGACCCGTGAACCAATCTGCTTCACCTGTCTAGTGATGATGTGTCTAAGGAAAACCTTTCCCTTACTGAAGACTACATCATAGCCTCTATCTTCCAACACCGCGATTGACACCAAGTTTCTCTTCAGTCCTGGTACATACTTGACATCGGTCAAGGTAAGGCGAGCTCCATGCTCGCTCTAAAAAATAACCATGCCTACACCTGAGACACTATACTTCTCATCATTACCCATCCCTATGAGTATCTGGAGATCTTTCTCCTCCAAAGTACTGAACAAACTTTTGTCACCGGTCATGTGGAAAGAAGCTCCACTGTCAAGAAACCAGCCACTTCCCATCATGGATGAAACCATGCATGCGAAGAGTGTGAAATCCAACTCAAACTGTGAAGCAAGTGAGGCTGCCTCACCTTTGGATCCTTCCTTGGATCCCTTCTTGGACTTCTTTGGGTAATTAGTAGCATAATGGCCCAACTCATGACAACGAAAGCATCGCACCTTCGATTTGTCAACCTTCTTCCCATCATTGAAAGAACTAGATTCGGAAAGAGAAACCTTCCCCTTCCCCTTCTTCTCCTTACTCGCTAAGTGTTGGAGAGGTAAATCCCCTCTGCGGACAGAGGCGATCCCACTAGCCCAAAATGGGACTAGAAACAATCAAAACACGCTACTATGCAAGTTCCTAGTTTTATATTAAAAGCGGATTACGAGAACCAACCTGGAGTCCAACGCTAATGTCGAAGAAGAGTTGATACTCCCGTTCCCTTGCTCCGGCAGGTCACAATCCTTGCGATCCCCGCATATGGATACCTGCACATGCAAAGAACGAAACGAGAACAAGCATAAAATCCACTAACATACAACTATATTTCCGTCAGAAAGGAAATAAACCAAACATTATCATGATGAACAATGAGATTGGAACCATAACAGTAGTCGTTTATTAATGAAATAATAAGCAGAGAAAGATACAACCAAGGTTCTGACGTTGAACCTATCCTCTGGCTGGGCGAGCAGCTATGTATGTCTTGCAATAGACCTTCTCTCTCTCAGGATTCCGGCAGCATAACCTCCCTATGCTTCAAGACTCTTACTATCACTCAGGACAAGCATAATCACAACTAGCATTACTCAAAAACTAGCTTGTCTAATGCATGAGGACAGACTTTTATAGATGGAGAAGGGAGGAAGATACAATGCACCAGGACACTCATTGTGGATTGACATTATCTCCGAAAAGCCACTGTGGATAGATGTCAAGGATAGATGATGACTCTCGACCTCTATCAGATGGATTTTATCCTCAAAAGACTTCGTGATCTGAAGGGAAAAAACATATGGGTGCGCGTTTGTCAAAAATCATTACCAAACTTGGTTGGCGCGAGTGTTGTTCTAAGACAGAGCGCCAATGGTCGCACCCCCTTTTGAGGATCTCAGTGATTGGCGCGGATAAGACACTGAGGACCCGCGCCAATGGAAAAAGGGCACTTTTCAGGGATAATTTGCAGAAGGTGTCTTCAGGGAACATGAAGTACATACTCAGGGGAACATAATGCAAGTGTTTTTAGACTATGTCACTGCTCACAGGTCCCGGAATGCGTCCTCCAATGTATGGAAACAGGGGTAACAAGGACGGTGACCAATGGTGACAAATTACTGTGTAACAGATGCCCCCTAAAGCATGAGGCCCGAGAGAGAGAGAGAGGGGTGAAATGCTTTACAAGAACACATGTAGCTGCCGCAGAGAATCTGCACTGAGAGATACAATTGATAGCTCAAATACATGATGTACGTGGTATGGTCGCAGCCATCCATAAGAGAGTACATGATAATCTAGATCCATAGTATGGGCGCAACCATATGGTTAGGATCAATGAATTGACTCAGGTATGGTCGCAGCCATCCAGTGAATGAGTCATATATCAAGAATCACGCCTGGATTACAACAGACACAATCCAGGGTCTTGCGCTCCATCTCGACCCGAACAGAAGTACAAGTTCAAGCATGTGAATATGTGAGCTGAAGCCGAACATGCATGAACATCGTCTGATTACCAGTCAATATTGGAAACTGTTAACAGACGTGAGAGGTACCACCAATAATGACAATGGCCCTCAAGGTACTATAGGTACAATCTACGGCGTGTGAATTAGTGATCTGAAGTCGAACACCCGTAGAATCATTCGATCGGAGGCCAATGATGAAAACCTCACGTCGAACACGAAGAACCTGCCATTGAGGCATGCAGGCTCCAAGGCACCGGCAGGGAGTCTCTAGATCAGCTTCCTGGATAATGAGCTGAGGTCGACAGGAAGTGACCTTGATCGAAGGTGGGCCATAATGTTTCCCACATCATCGACATGAGACAGAGAGATAATGTTGTGAATCAAGATTGTGCGAGCTATCAGAGGGAGGTTGTTTCTTTGCAGAGGTCAACTTCTCTTGAACATATCGGCGGCACGTTAATGGAATTGGCAGTATTTGACATCAATGTATCAAAGGTCATGATGACGAGGCAATGAGCAGATGAGAGGTCAAATAGGGGTACCCAAGTCCACGGAAGCAAGTGAAAAATATGAGATGAGATATCCCCACCCAGACACGAAAGCAGAGAAGTGCCATGTTCAAGAGCGACATACTACCGACACGACGGTAATTATGGTTCATTTTTCTCCCCGCCATTTCTGGCGAGTACCCCAATTATTTTTAACAAGCTTGATGGGGATAGCATATGCTTGTGGTACGTCATTTCGACAAAATCTGATGTCATTAGGTTTTAACGAGTCTGACAAAGGAAGAACTCGACGTCTTTTCATGTTTAGAGAGTTTGAAAAGACAGCAGAAAAGGAAACTCCAGGGGTGTCCTTTTTCGTAAAGTTGTGTCTCTCGGGCCCGAAAAAGTATAAAATAATGCCCGAAAGAACCGCCCGACCATTACGATCGAGGAGTACTTTTCATAAATAGTGATTTCGACCTGAAAAAGTAAAAAAGTGATCAAAATCACGTCGTTTCGTAACCATTAACGAGTTTGAAACGACAAAAACCCGGTAATCTTTTTATGTTTTAACGGTCGACAAAAAGAACTTAAAACGACCGCCCCTTATTAACGTTTAACGAGTCAAGAGGAGTGACTCGGCAATCTTTTCCTCTTTAAATGGTCAGAAAAGAGCTGAAAGCAGACCTTAAAGTAACCTTTTCTCATGTTTTACCGAGCTTGAAAAAGTCGAAAAGGAGCTCGTTTGATTGCTTTGAGTTGCACCAACCCCTGTCATCATACAAAAACAACGTAAAACCCACTTTGACATAAAAATATCCCAAAAATACTCAAAAATATCATTTCTAATGTATTTTTAGGGCAAAAAATGCTATAAATAGTGAAATGGTAAAAAATAAAATTACTTTTCACTTTTTACCTTGTGAGTTTACCATTGGAGGGTTTTGGGTGCAAATTTCAACTGCTGATTGCGATCAATCCAGGAGATCATTCGAGCCGCCGTCTGCAACAGGTAAGAGGCCTCATCCTTAGCTTTGTTTTCATTCCATTTTTTTAGATTTTCATCCATAATTTAGCCCCCTGCAAGAGGATTTGCAATTTTATAGGGTTGCGCCATTGGCGCGAGTTTCCCGCTCGGGATCGCGCCAATGGGATTTTTTACCCAAAGGGGTCGCGACCTTGGCGCGACTGTTTTAGAAACAGTCGCGCCAACCGCGCGATCTCAATTTGTCACAAATTCGACCGGTGAAATTGCAAATTCTCTTCAATTTTAACTTCACCAATGATCTAATGGTGGAAATTTCAACTTTGTGGTTGCAGGGATTCGTCAGAATGTCTATAGAATGGAGAGAAAGAGAGCATGATGCCGTGGATGCCATGGCAATGGAGGATGATGCATGCATGGATGCTCTGAGAGACTGTGGCTTGAAAAAGTTCTTCCTCACCTCATATTTACGTGCACAACCCGAGCTGCTACGATTCATAGTGGATGCTTGGGATACAGAGGATCAGGTATTTCGCCTGAAAGACCAGACATTGGAGTTAGATGTTTCTGATGTCTATTTTATTACTGGTCTATCGCGGCGAGGTGCACGGCCCATCTTGACTGGTAGCAGGCCTTCCGGTGAGAAGATGGGAGAGGTGATGGAAAGAGTTTGTCCTGGGGCACATTTTGGATCAAACAGTGCCAAAGTAGACATTATCACGGTTCCCGACTTGGTACTCCGAGTGATTTTATTCACTATTACCCGGACAGCTGGGGTACAGGCGCCCCACGAGGCCAGCAAAAATCATTTGCTGCTAGCCACTGAGTGTCTCAAGCCTACATTGTTTGATTGGGCCACGACAGTGACAACAAACATCAAACGGCGGCTTACCAAGTGTAAGCGTGATGGGAACAAACAGTTCGGCTACGGATCTATCATAGTGACTTTCTTCCTGGAGCGACTGCCGATATTCCGGGTACCGGGAGGTATAGTGGCAGATCCAGTGCCACGGGAGCCGAGGTTGAATCGATGGGCAGAACTCATGCCCAGAGGAGGAGGGGGCCAGCAGATGTCCTGGAGGGCCAAGTTCTTTATCTGGCTTCGTCACCAGATGATTGTCATCGAGGACTGGCCCTATGCGGGCACGAATTTTACTGGAGATCCAGACCTCCCATTGCCTGAGGGAGAGGACGGGGATGAGGAGCTAGGTTTGTGTTTTTGACGTTTTTACATATTTAAGGTTTTTTTGTTGTTGTTGTAATACATGTCTGTCTCTGACAACCTCTATATATATGTATGCAGATGTTGGTGCAGAGCGACCAGCTGACTTGCCTTATAATGTACGGAGAGCACAACCTGCAGCCGACCTTCAAGCAGAGGGTGATGAGGGTGACGACCTAGTACAGAACCTTGAGGCACTGACTCGAGGTATTCCAGATTATGGCAGATTGGCAGACGTGCCTAGAGCATACCAGAGGCACACGGTGGGAGTATCTACTCGCGTCCATCGTCTGTTGAGACGCTTGGTGCGGGCGGTGACATGCTATCATGAGCATCACCGTGATTAGACGCCTAGGTTTCATTTTTGCACGTTTTTGAGGAACATGTTGTCAGCGGCTGTATGAGTTTTGGACATGTATTATTTTTTGGATTATGTAATGCGCGGGGCGCAAACATTATGACACACCCGTATATATATACATATGCCTATGGTTTATTATTGTGTTTTTCATGTGCTTACTTGTGTAATGTTTTAGTTACAAATTACGCAAATGTCTATCTAATACATGATTGGCCAATGCATCAGATAATGTGTTTAATTGTCGTGGAATATGTTGATATGTGATAAAATCAAAGTTCCTTTCTAACAATCTCACACGTAAATACAACCTTAAAATATGATGGTCTCTGACGGAATATTGCCCGTTGAGCTGGTGGACGACAAGTTGAGAGTCCAGGTTTACTACCATTGCACAAATGCCACGATTAATTGCTTCAGCAAGTAGCTCGATTATAGCACAGTATTAAGCGACATTGTTAGTAGTACGACCCAAACACACAGCCTGACAATCTATCAGCTCGCCATGAGGATCGTAGATCACCCATGCCGCAGAGGACAAGTTGCGAGTACTGCGGCATGCACCATCAGCGAAACCAACATAAGGTGTATTTGACATCTGCACAAGAAGCGAGAAACACAATAAGTGGCAGTTACGCTTTTAAAACTGACACACACACACACAACACACTAGCTAGAGTACATGTATGTACAAAATAAAATGCACTAGCATTACACATAGTACTTTTTCAAATAAAGCCCATTTCGGGGCTTCCCAAGAGGGTTTACTTCATAATCAATCAGCTCGTAGGCCCCTTTCTGCAAAACTTTCTTGACAATGTAAGGGCCTAGCCACATAGACTCGAGCTTTCCTGCTCCTAGCTTAACTTTTGCCTGATCATAGAGCAGGACTAAGTCTCCCTCAACAAAAGAACGCGGACGTATGGTCTGATCGAAGTGAGTCTTGACTCGCTTCTTTTGCGTTTCGATGGCCAAGGAGGCCAGGCGATGAGTTTCATCCAGCCGTTCTAGGTAAAGAAGGCGTTCTTCTAATGGAGTGGTGTTGGGAAGTAGCTCGACATCTAACTTTAATGAAGGGATTTCACATTCAATCGGAAGGGTAGCCTATAGTCCATAAACTAGCTGGAATGGAGTGAAACCAGTGGCATTCTTCACAGAGGTTCGGTAGGCCCACAAAGCAGGGAACAACATCAAATGCCAGTTAGAATTATGCATGCCAATGGTACGTTGAAGCATTGCGACCAAAACCTTATTGATAGCTTCAACTTGGCCATTGGACTGAGGGTAGTACGGAGTTGAACTATCGTGTTGCAAGCCTAGCTGGGTTGTTAATTCCGACATCATATGATTACGGAAATGCTTTCCGTGATCAGTAACGATGGCTTGAGGGACACCGAATCGCGAAATAACATGATTAAACAAAAATTGCGCCGCTGTGTGACCGTCTTCAATTAATGTAGGCATCGCCTCGGCCCATTTAGTAAAGTAATCGACGGCAACGATGATAAACCCATGCCCCTCGGCCGAGCGAGGGTTACAGGTCATATAATCAATGCCCCATTTGGCAAAAGGGCCGACGGCGACAACAGGGTGCAACGGAGCAGGAGGCGCTCGCATCTTCCGTTGGTATATCTGGCACTCATGACAAGAGCGGACGGCAAGGATGCAATCTTTAAAGATAGAGGGCCAAAAATAACCAGCACGGAGGATTTTTTGGGCAGTAGCATATCCGGACATGTGACCGCCACAGGCACCAGAGTGGCAGTCATTCAAGACCCGCTCAGCTTCCTCGAAAGTGAGACAACGGCGGAGAACAGAGTCGGCGCCAAGACGATATAATGTATCGCCAATGATACGGTATGGTTGAGATTGATGACGAATCCTTCGCCGAGCTTCCTTGGACACGCGCGGGCGAAAGGAGGACGTTTGCAGATATATGATTATATCTCCGTACCATGGATCGAGGGTGCTAATGAGAAATAGGGTCTCATCCAGAATTTTATCCTCGATGTGAGAGGTCGGGGAAGAGGATGGCAAAGAGCAAATTAACTCAGCAAATACAAGTGATTTCTTGGACTTGGCAGTGGTAAATTCCAAGTCAAACTCTTGGAGGATAACAATCCACTTTGAGTACTTGCCCCCTAGCAACTGGCGTGACAATATATTCATCATGGGGTTGCAATCAGAAAGTACGCAACAGAATATAATGACGGAAGCGTTGTACAGCACAGACTACGGCTAATGCCAACTTCTCGACATAAGAATATCGAGTTTCCATGTCTAATAGGTTGCGGCTGAAATAATAGATAACATGCTCAGTGTCATCATCATCGGTTTGGACAAGAACCATGCCGATACTGGTGTCGGCAGCAGCCAAATACAAGGTGTAGTCGCGATAATAATTCGGAGGACGGAGCAGAAACAAGGAGACCCTTGAGACGCTCAAAAGATTCCTGAGCTGTGGCATCCCAATGAAAAGGGACATCGCGCTTTAGTAATCGTGTAAAACCTTTGGCCACTTCGGCATAGTTGGGAACAAAACGACGTAAAAAATTGGCTTTACCCTGCAAACTCTGCAATTGGTGCAAAGAAGCGGGGGGAGGAAGATTCACTATAGCCTCGACTTTAAGGGGATCCAAATGGATGCCCTCTCGGGAAACGACAAACCCGAGAAGTCTGCCAGATTCAACGCAGAAGACACATTTGTGAGGGTTAAGCCTGATTCGATAGTATCGACAGCGAAGAAAGATTTCGCGAAGGTGTTTAGGGTGGTCCTGACGTTTAGCTGAATGAGCAGGAAGGTCATCCAGGTAAGGCTGTACAATGTGTCGAATGTCATGGAACGCATAGGACATTGCACGCTGGAAGGTGGCGCCGACATTTTTAAGACTGAAAGGGAGCTTCTTATAGGCAAAAGTGCCCCATGGACAGATAAAGGCAGTTTTGTGTTGGTCAGCGGGAGCAATATTGATCTGGTTATAGCCAGAAAAACCGTCCATAAAAGAATACATTTCACTTCCGGCACACTCGTCAATAATCTGATCAATGAATGGTGTGGGAAAATTATCTTTAGGACAGGCTCGATTTATATCATGATAATCAACACAAACGCGGATTGTGCCCTGTTTTTTAGTCACAGGTACAATATTGGAAACCCAATCTGTGAGCGGAATAGGATAAATAAAATCAGCTTTAAGAAGCTTCTCTACCTCGGCTTTAATCGCTGTAGGCTTTCTGGGGTGTACAGGGCGTAAACGTTGACGTACAGGCTTAGCACCTGGGTACGTGATTATCTCATGCACCACTATGCTAGGATCAATGCCGGGCATTTCTTCGTAGGACCATGCGAAAACATCACGAAATTCGCGAAAGAGGTTTGAATAAAGTTGAATCTCCTCAGGAGTACAAGTGACTCCAATATGAATATGCTCGACAATCCCTGGTTTGACAGAGATGTCGATGGGTTGGGTTTGCGTAATATTTGCCATATTCCCTTCAGAAGACACTTGATCAATCTGAATAGGTGTTTGCAGTGGGAGACAAGGAGCAAACTGTTCAAGGCAAGTGAGAATATCCCGAGGGGCAGGGAGGAACGAGGAACGATGGTGAGAGTCATGCCAAGGAAGTTCCTCGAGAGACATAGTCTCAATGATGGCTTCATCTGATCCGGATTTAAACAGGAACACAAAAAATTACAGAGATAACCATATACACAAAGATGCAACGGAAATAATACTTCATTTCATTAATGGAAAATACTGAAATATGCTTACAAACAGAAATGGCAATAAACTAGCTAGGGCGATGGTAGCTTATCTCTGAGAAGAGATGTGATGGCTACATGCCTCTGAACTGTGTTACAATGAGGCTCGAAGGCCTATTTATTGTTGAGAAACAATGGAAAAACCTTTAACATTCCAAAACCTAACCCTAGGAGATGAAACGCCAAACTGTGGGCCCCGTTTGGGGGTAAGTTGGTACATCAACTTCCCGGGGTCGTAACTTTGGCATATGATCTCCGTTTGACGCGTACAATAGCTCATTAGAAAGATCTATCCGAGCACTATCATTGTTGGAATGGGCAACACGAGTCCATGGTATGGACTGGTGTTGCCCCCGGATTCCCCAAAAAACGTCGTTTAGGGCCTCAAAACGGCTCCGGAAGTTCAGGACCCGAAAAACTGCTAAAAATAGTAAGTTGTGCTACAATTAAGGAAACTGAAAATGCTGAGAAAGACAATGGTGGGGGTCCAGGTGGACTTGGCAGGTGGCCACCAATATCCACCTGGATCATTCCTCCCCCCTTAGGAAGCAATGGTCCCCATTGCGTTGAGCTCCTCCATGAGATGAGGAAACTTCTGCTGAACTTGTTCCCTGGTGAGCCACTTGCCCTGCTGAAGGAGTTGGCCGGCTTTGACAACTCGATACAGTTGGATATTCTGTTGGCGAGTGTTCTTGATCTGTGTGTCCATGATCCGATCAGTTGCAGCTTGTTCCATGCAATCTGGATTTAATTCTGTGGGTTTGAGCTGTTCTGCAATGTCGGATGTGTCTAGCAATGGTGGAAAGTATGGCCGAAGGCGGTCCACATTAAATACTGGGTGCAGGCCAAGGAATGGGGGAATGCTGAGCTCAAATGCATTGTCTCCCATAGCCTTAGTAATGGTGTAAGGACCATATCGGAGTGGTCTCAATTTCCGATAGGCTCCAGTAAGGCGTTCCTTTTGCAAATGCAACCAGACTTTGTCGCCCACCTGAAACTTGTGTGGCACCCGATGTTGATCATGTCGCTGCTTGTACTTGGCATTTGATTTCTCAAGAATGTCATGGACCTGCTGGCGAATATGTTGGATGCGCTCAATGAAGCTGGTGGCCTTATCTGTTTCGGACTGGACATGAGCTGAATTCATGTGAGTAGCTGCAAGTGGCATGGCCACATCAATGGGGCATAGTGGCTGGAATCCCAAACCCACCTGAAAAGGGCTATGGCCAGTGGAGCTGTGAAGAGCTCGGTTGTAGCTGTGCTGAATAGGGGAGGCTCTCGTCCCATGTGCGTGGATGCTTTGAGTTATACATGCGCAGAATGTGCACAATCATCCTATTGACAACCTCTGTCTGGCCATCAGTTTGAGGATGGAAGGCTGTGGACTTCGTGAGTTTGGTGTCCAGCATTGACCAGAGACTGGACCAAAAGGTGCTGAGAAACCGACTGTCCCGATCTGAGATGATAGACTGTGGGATCCCAAAGTGCACCCACACTCGTTCAAAGAAGAGTTTAGCAGTGGCTTCTGCTGTGATATTCTTCTTGCAGGCCATCATAATGGCCATCTTTGAGAACCTGTCGACGACCACAAAAACACAGTCATTTCCATGCTTAGTGGAAGGAAGGCCTGACATGTAATCCATGGAGATGGATTCCCAAGGTCGACTAGGGGTAGGCAACGGGGTATAGAGGCCTTGCTTCTTAATGGTCGGTTTGGCAATGGCACAGGCAGTACATGATCGGATGTACTTCCCAACATCCTGTCGAAGATTCGGCCAATAGAAATAGTTTTGCAGTACTGCCACTGTTTTCTCGACCCCGAAATGCCCAGCAGCCCGACTGTAGTGTGCTTCCCAAATCATCTTGGCACGCTCGCTTGAAGGAACACAAAGGTGACCGAGGTGGCATAATAGGGCATCCTGGAGGTGAAAATCTGCAACCTGCCGACCCTCCAAGAGTGTCTGGTATGTGTGGCCGAATTCTGGGTCGCTTTTGTAGAGAAGTGGCCAATCAGAAGTCTCGTGCCCGCAAGAGTTGAGCACGGTGGTTAGCGCCATGATCGGTGGTCGACTGAGGCAATCTGCAACATTATTGGTGCTGCCCTTTTTATACTTGATATTCAAGTGAAACTGTTGCAGGTATGTAGACCACTTCTGATGGCGATCATTCTGCAATTTCCCTTGGGTCTGTATGAACTGCAGAGGTCGGTGGTCTGTGTGGATGACCGTTTCCTTCCCCAAAATGTAATGCTTCCATTGTCGGCAGGCCTGTACAATGGAATACATCTCTTTATCATAAGTGGGGTACTTCCGGACTGTGTCTGAAAGTGTTTCACTGTGATATGCCACTGGATGTCCATGTTGAGTAAGGACTGCCCCAATAGCATAGTCAGAGGCATCTGTCTCGACCTCAAATGGTTGTTGTAAATCTGGTAACGCGAGCACTGGTGCCGTGCAGAGGCGATCCTTCAACTCCCTGAATGCCTTCTGTTGAGATTCAGACCAAAAGAATTTTGCTTTCGCCCCGCCCTTGGTGACTTGACTCAAGGGCCAAGAAATATGAGAAAATCCCAACACAAACCTGCGGTAGAAGTTGGCAAGACCTAGAAAGCTGCGGAGCTCTGTTAGAGTGGTTGGAGAGGGCCAATCCCGAATGACTTGGACCTTGGCTGGATCGACATGCACCCCCTGTTCATCAATGATGTATCCCAGATACTGAACCTCGGTCATGCCAAAAGTGCATTTCTCCAAATTGGCACATAGCTTGTGTTGCCGCAGTGTTTGGAGAACCTGTCGGATGTGGTGGAGGTGCTCTTCCCAACTCTGGCTGAAGATCAGAATGTCATCCAAGTATACTACTACAAAGGAGTTGGTGAATGGCCGCAAGATGTCATCCATTAGCCTCATAAAGGTTGCAGGAGCATTCGTCAATCCGAAAGGCATGACCAACCATTCGAAGAGGCCCTCCTTGGATTTGAAGGCAGTCTTCCACACATCTGAGGGTTCAATTGGTACCTGGTGATATCCTGACTTCAGATCGATCTTGCTGAAATATTTCGCCCCCTTTAGTTGGTCTAGGAGGTCATCAATCCGCGGGATCGGGTACCTATTACGGACAGTGATCTTGTTCAGCGCCCGATAGTCAATACAGAGTCTCCACGTCCCATCCTTCTTCTGTACCAACACTATCGGGCTCCCACAGGGCGAAGAACTCGGACGGATGTGACCTTTCTGCAGGAGCTCCTGAATCTGCCTCTTGATTTCATTGTTCTCCAGAACGGAGCGCCGATAAATTGGTCCATTGGGTAGCGGCGCACCTGGGGTCAGATCGATGGAGTGCTTGACTTGACAGTGCAGAGGAACCCCTGCCGGGGAGGTGAAGATGTCTTCGTACTCCTCCACAATCTTGTCCATCTGTAGCTGCCGTGCAGAGGGACCCCGTTTGGAGGCCGCGGCCACTGTCTTCTTCTTCCCTTGAGGGCGTATCATCAGGAAAACAAATTTCCTGGTTTTGGAAATGATCTTACTGCATTGTTTTGCAGTAATCAAAGAGATGGCGGCAGGTGGTGCTACCTCTGGTATCCTGAACAACTTATTTCCCAATGTAATAATAACAGCACGGGGCCTTGATTCATACACAGCATGTCGCTTCCACAAGTATGGTTGTCCTAGTAATACATCACAAACTTCAAGGGGAGCAATGTCACACAATACCTCATCCGTGAAGGGCTTGATGTTGTATGGAAGGCGACACTGCTGGCTCACGCGAAGATCTCGCCCTTGGTGAAGCCACCCAATGGTGTATGGTTGTGGATGTGCTGTGGTCGGTAAGCCCAACCGCTTCACGACCTCTGCCGAAATGAGGTTCTTTTGACTCCCGCTATCAACAATGAACTGTATCGGGGAGCCCTTTACCCACATCTGGGAGTGGAAGAGACGCTCCTCCTCCTCTGGATCTTCGGGTTCATTTTTCTGGATCTTTGCGGTAGCAACAGTGGCGCTGGGATCCGCATCAATGATCTGCTTCCCTTTTTCATACCCCTTATCGGGTTCTGACTCAGAGTCGGAACATGCATCTGATTCTGAAACCTTTAGCTCAGCCACCAGTGACTGCTTGGCCCGACACTCACTTGTGTTGTGAGTGGAGCTCTTATGGAACTCGCACCATTTTCCAGTGTCCTTTCTCGGCTTCGCGGCGTTGCTCTTTGCTTGCAGCTTCGGCTGGTTGTCTTGGGCTGTCCCGCCTTGGCTTTGTCCTTTGTTCTGTGGTTTAGGGGCACCTTTCCCCTGCTTTGGATTCGCAGATCCAAAGTCTCGCTTCTTTTGTTTAAACTTCTGCTCGACCTTGACGGCATACCGGTATGCTGCGCCGAGCGAGGGGATGTTTAGGAACTGTATTTCTTCCTGGATGTACTTGTGCAGGCAGCCACGGTATTTGAGTATCAAATGTTGCTCCGAATCCTTGATACCCAACTTTGTGCGAAGGGTATGGAAAAGATTGGTGAACTCCGGCACGTCTTGGTCCCTTCCCTGCCGCAGCGTGGTCCACTTTATGTATTCATCCTCATAGCTTCCGACAGGGTAGTACTGCTCCTTGATGGCATCCCGGAACGAATCCCAGGTGGGTGCGGCTGAAAATAGTGAGCCAGTACTTTCATCCTTCTGCTCGCAGTAGGTTTCCCACCAGTCCTTGACGTGGGGGGCTGCTTTGAGAAGAGCAAAAACAATCTTTTCCCGACTCGAAAATTCATGAACAGAAAAATAACCCTCTAGCAGATTTAACCATTTATCTACGGCATCGGCGTCTATCTGACCCTCGAATATGGGGATTTCAAAATTAACTTGTACCTTAAAGGGTGTGGCGTTTCCAGAGGAGCTGCTGGAAGCCGATGCGCCGCTTCTGGGTAGCCGCTGAAGGATCTGCGCAAAGCTGTCCATCATCGCGTTCCGTTGTCGCTCGAGCGCTTCTTCGAGCAAGATTTTGATGGGATCTCCTGCCCCTCGTCTTTCTTCTCGTCCGCCATGGGAGGCCGTCGGGATTTGCGAGGCTGGTCTTGCAAAGGTTCAACCAGTTCAAGCCCTAACTCCTTATATCCGACCTTGTTGGGGACATGCAAAGAAAAACAGAGAAAAAGCAGACCGCTCTGATACCACTGATCCAGATTTAAACAGGAACGCAACAAATTACAGAGATAACCATATACACAAAGATGCAGCGGAAATAATACTTCATTTCATTAATGGAAAATACTGAAATATGCTTACAAACAGAAATGGCAATAAACTAGCTAGGGCGATGGTAGCTTATCTCTGAGAAGAGATGTGATGGCTACATGCCTCTGAACTGTGTTACAATGAGGCTCGAAGGCCTATTTATTGTTGAGAAACAATGGAAAAACCCTTAACATTCCAAAACCTAACCCTAGGAGATGAAACGCCAAACTGTGGGCCCCGTTTGGGGGTAAGTTGGTACATCAACTTCCCGGGGTCGTAACTTTGGCATATGATCTCCGTTTGACGCGTACAATAGCTCATTAGAAAGATCTATCCGAGCACTATCATTGTTGGAATGGGCAACGCCAGTCCATTCCATGGACTCGTGTTGCCCCCAGATTCCCCAAAAAACGTCGTTTAGGGCCTCAAAACGGCTCCGGAAGTTCAGGACCCGAAAAACTGCTAAAAATAGTAAGTTGTGCTACAATTAAGGAAACTGAAAATGCTGAGAAAGACAATGGTGGGGGTCCAGGTGGACTTGGCAGGTGGCCACCAATATCCACCTGGATCATTCCTCCCCCCTTAGGAAGCAATGGTCCCCATTGCGTTGAGCTCCTCCATGAGATGAGGAAACTTCTGCTGAACTTGTTCCCTGGTGAGCCACTTGCCCTGCTGAAGGAGTTGGCCTGCTTTGACAACTCGATACAGTTGGATATTCTGTTGGCGAGTGTTCTTGATCTGTGTGTCCATGATCCGATCAGTTGCAGCTTGTTCCATGCAATCTGGATTTAATTCTGTGGGTTTGAGCTGTTCTGCAATGTCGGATGTGTCTAGCAATGGTGGAAAGTATGGCCGAAGGCGGTCCACATTGAATACTGGGTGCAGGCCAAGGAATGGGGGAATGCTGAGCTCAAATGCATTGTCTCCCATAGCCTTAGTAATGGTGTAAGGACCATATCGGAGTGGTCTCAATTTCCGATAGGCTCCAGTAAGGCGTTCCTTTTGCAAATGCAACCAGACTTTGTCGCCCACCTGAAACTTGTGTGGCACCCGATGTTGATCATGTCGCTGCTTGTACTTGGCATTTGATTTCTCAAGAATGTCATGGACCTGCTGGCGAATATGTTGGATGCGCTCAATGAAGCTGGTGGCCTTATCTGTTTCGGACTGGACATGAGCTGAATTCATGTGAGTAGCTGCAAGTGGCATGGCCACATCAATGGGGCATAGTGGCTGGAATCCCAAACCCACCTGAAAAGGGCTATGGCCAGTGGAGCTGTGAAGAGCTCGGTTGTAGCTGTGCTGAACATAGGGGAGGCTCTCGTCCCATGTGCGTGGATGCTTTGAGTTATACATGCGCAGAATGTGCACAATCATCCTATTGACAACCTCTGTCTGGCCATCAGTTTGAGGATGGAAGGCTGTGGACTTCGTGAGTTTGGTGTCCAGCATTGACCAGAGACTGGACCAAAAGGTGCTGAGAAACCGACTGTCCCGATCTGAGATGATAGACTGTGGGATCCCAAAGTGCACCCACACTCGTTCAAAGAAGAGTTTAGCAGTGGCTTCTGCTGTGATATTCTTCTTGCAGGCCATCATAATGGCCATCTTTGAGAACCTGTCGACGACCACAAAAACACAGTCATTTCCATGCTTAGTGGAAGGAAGGCCTGACATGTAATCCATGGAGATGGATTCCCAAGGTCGACTAGGGGTAGGCAACGGGGTATAGAGGCCTTGCTTCTTAATGGTCGGTTTGGCAATGGCACAGGCAGTACATGATCGGATGTACTTCCCAACATCCTGTCGAAGATTCGGCCAATAGAAATAGTTTTGCAGTACTGCCACTGTTTTCTCGACCCCGAAATGCCCAGCAGCCCGACTGTAGTGTGCTTCCCAAATCATCTTGGCACGCTCGCTTGAAGGAACACAAAGGTGACCGAGGTGGCATAATAGGGCATCCTGGAGGTGAAAATCTGCAACCTGCCGACCCTCCAAGAGTGTCTGGTATGTGTGGCCGAATTCTGGGTCGCTTTTGTAGAGAAGTGGCCAATCAGAAGTCTCGTGCCCGCAAGAGTTGAGCACGGTGGTTAGCGCCATGATCGGTGGTCGACTGAGGCAATCTGCAACATTATTGGTGCTGCCCTTTTTATACTTGATATTCAAGTGAAACTGTTGCAGGTATGTAGACCACTTCTGATGGCGATCATTCTGCAATTTCCCTTGGGTCTGTATGAACTGCAGAGGTCGGTGGTCTGTGTGGATGACCGTTTCCTTCCCCAAAATGTAATGCTTCCATTGTCGGCAGGCCTGTACAATGGAATACATCTCTTTATCATAAGTGGGGTACTTCCGGACTGTGTCTGAAAGTGTTTCACTGTGATATGCCACTGGATGTCCATGTTGAGTAAGGACTGCCCCAATAGCATAGTCAGAGGCATCTGTCTCGACCTCAAATGGTTGTTGTAAATCTGGTAACGCGAGCACTGGTGCCGTGCAGAGGCGATCCTTCAACTCCCTGAATGCCTTCTGTTGAGATTCAGACCAAAAGAATTTTGCTTTCGCCCCGCCCTTGGTGACTTGACTCAAGGGCCAAGAAATATGAGAAAATCCCAACACAAACCTGCGGTAGAAGTTGGCAAGACCTAGAAAGCTGCGGAGCTCTGTTAGAGTGGTTGGAGAGGGCCAATCCCGAATGACTTGGACCTTGGCTGGATCGACATGCACCCCCTGTTCATCAATGATGTATCCCAGATACTGAACCTCGGTCATGCCAAAAGTGCATTTCTCCAAATTGGCACATAGCTTGTGTTGCCGCAGTGTTTGGAGAACCTGTCGGATGTGGTGGAGGTGCTCTTCCCAACTCTGGCTGAAGATCAGAATGTCATCCAAGTATACTACTACAAAGGAGTTGGTGAATGGCCGCAAGATGTCATCCATTAGCCTCATAAAGGTTGCAGGAGCATTCGTCAATCCGAAAGGCATGACCAACCATTCGAAGAGGCCCTCCTTGGATTTGAAGGCAGTCTTCCACACATCTGAGGGTTCAATTGGTACCTGGTGATATCCTGACTTCAGATCGATCTTGCTGAAATATTTCGCCCCCTTTAGTTGGTCTAGGAGGTCATCAATCCGCGGGATCGGGTACCTATTACGGACAGTGATCTTGTTCAGCGCCCGATAGTCAATACAGAGTCTCCACGTCCCATCCTTCTTCTGTACCAACACTATCGGGCTCCCACAGGGCGAAGAACTCGGACGGATGTGACCTTTCTGCAGGAGCTCCTGAATCTGCCTCTTGATTTCATTGTTCTCCAGAACGGAGCGCCGATAAATTGGTCCATTGGGTAGCGGCGCACCTGGGGTCAGATCGATGGAGTGCTTGACTTGACAGTGCAGAGGAACCCCTGCCGGGGAGGTGAAGATGTCTTCGTACTCCTCCACAATCTTGTCCATCTGTAGCTGCCGTGCAGAGGGACCCCGTTTGGAGGCCGCGGCCACTGTCTTCTTCTTCCCTTGAGGGCGTATCATCAGGAAAACAAATTTCCTGGTTTTGGAAATGATCTTACTGCATTGTTTTGCAGTAATCAAAGAGATGGCGGCAGGTGGTGCTACCTCTGGTATCCTGAACAACTTATTTCCCAATGTAATAATAACAGCACGGGGCCTTGATTCATACACAGCATGTCGCTTCCACAAGTATGGTTGTCCTAGTAATACATCACAAACTTCAAGGGGAGCAATGTCACACAATACCTCATCCGTGAAGGGCTTGATGTTGTATGGAAGGCGACACTGCTGGCTCACGCGAAGATCTCGCCCTTGGTGAAGCCACCCAATGGTGTATGGTTGTGGATGTGCTGTGGTCGGTAAGCCCAACCGCTTCACGACCTCTGCCGAAATGAGGTTCTTTTGACTCCCGCTATCAACAATGAACTGTATCGGGGAGCCCTTTACCCACATCTGGGAGTGGAAGAGACGCTCCTCCTCCTCTGGATCTTCGGGTTCATTTTTCTGGATCTTTGCGGTAGCAACAGTGGCGCTGGGATCCGCATCAATGATCTGCTTCCCTTTTTCATACCCCTTATCGGGTTCTGACTCAGAGTCGGAACATGCATCTGATTCTGAAACCTTTAGCTCAGCCACCAGTGACTGCTTGGCCCGACACTCACTTGTGTTGTGAGTGGAGCTCTTATGGAACTCGCACCATTTTCCAGTGTCCTTTCTCGGCTTCGCGGCGTTGCTCTTTGCTTGCAGCTTCGGCTGGTTGTCTTGGGCTGTCCCGCCTTGGCTTTGTCCTTTGTTCTGTGGTTTAGGGGCACCTTTCCCCTGCTTTGGATTCGCAGATCCAAAGTCTCGCTTCTTTTGTTTAAACTTCTGCTCGACCTTGACGGCATACCGGTATGCTGCGCCGAGCGAGGGGATGTTTAGGAACTGTATTTCTTCCTGGATGTACTTGTGCAGGCAGCCACGGTATTTGAGTATCAAATGTTGCTCCGAATCCTTGATACCCAACTTTGTGCGAAGGGTATGGAAAAGATTGGTGAACTCCGGCACGTCTTGGTCCCTTCCCTGCCGCAGCGTGGTCCACTTTATGTATTCATCCTCATAGCTTCCGACAGGGTAGTACTGCTCCTTGATGGCATCCCGGAACGAATCCCAGGTGGGTGCGGCTGAAAATAGTGAGCCAGTACTTTCATCCTTCTGCTCGCAGTAGGTTTCCCACCAGTCCTTGACGTGGGGGGCTGCTTTGAGAAGAGCAAAAACAATCTTTTCCCGACTCGAAAATTCATGAACAGAAAAATAACCCTCTAGCAGATTTAACCATTTATCTACGGCATCGGCGTCTATCTGACCCTCGAATATGGGGATTTCAAAATTAACTTGTACCTTAAAGGGTGTGGCGTTTCCAGAGGAGCTGCTGGAAGCCGATGTGCCGCTTCTCGGTAGCCGCTGAAGGATCTGCGCAAAGCTGTCCATCATCACGTTCCGTTGTCGCTCGAGTGCTTCTTCGAGCAAGATTTTGATGGGGTCTCCTGCCCCCTCGTCTTTCTTCTCGTCCGCCATGGGAGGCCGTCGGGATTTGCGAGGCTGGTCTTGCAAAGGTTCAACCAGTTCAAGCCCTAACTCCTTATATTCCGACCTTGTTGGGGACATGCAAAGAAAAACAGAGAAAAAGCAGACCGCTCTGATACCACTGATCCAGATTTAAACAGGAATGCAACAAATTACAGAGATAACCATATACACAAAGATGCAACGGAAATAATACTTCATTTCATTAATGGAAAATACTGAAATATGCTTACAAACAGAAATGGCAATAAACTAGCTAGGGCGATGGTAGCTTATCTCTGAGAAGAGATGTGATGGCTACATGCCTCTGAACTGTGTTACAATGAGGCTCGAAGGCCTATTTATTGTTGAGAAACAATGGAAAAACCCTTAACATTCCAAAACCTAACCCTAGGAGATGAAACGCCAAACTGTGGGCCCCGTTTGGGGGTAAGTTGGTACATCAACTTCCCGGGGTCGTAACTTTGGCTCCGGAAGTTCAGGACCTGAAAAACTGCTAAAAATAGTAAGTTGTGCTACAATTAAGGAAATTGAAAATGCTGAGAAAGACAATGGTGGGGGTCCAGGTGGACTTGGCAGGTGGCCACCAATATCCACCTGGATCATCATCGGATGAGAATGTTTCTTGCAAAGGATCCGAAGAAGTCTCATCTACAAGCCCTAAGGATACATCGAATGAATGGAGAACCGTGCTCGAAAGAGCACGTTCGGAAGAGGGAGCCGATGCAGCAATAATCTCAACGTAGTTGAGTTCGGCAGGACTCAACGACATCTTTTCGCCCCAAGAATCTACTTGGTCGGTGGGAGGAATGATCCATGGATCAGAGCAAGTAGTGATCATATTCACAGAGGCGACGTTAGGAGGTGGGAGTGGAAAGACACCCATAAGGGCAGGATCTTTAAAAAGTCCGGCTCCCAAACTCTTAGATAATTTCGAGGTATGCTTCACAAAAGGGATGTTACCTTCAGAAGAAGAAGCGAAGAAAGATAGCTGATCTACGGTAACAATCTTCCCTTGAGGAGGGAAACAGATGATATGAAACAATGATGAGGCAACAACTTTCATCGCGTAGATCCAGCTATGTCCGAGAAGGAGGTTGTAGGTAAGAGTAGCATCAACGACTTCAACCTCCATTTCGACCGTCTTCCCTTCTAAAGTGATGGGCAAACGTTGGAGTATACCATAAGGACGAGAGGCTCTTCCATCAAAGGCTTCCAAGGTTGTGGGAGACTGACTCAGGGTAGGAGATCCAATAGCTTTCCAACAGGCGACAGACATGATGCAAGTTGAAGCACCTTCATCGATGACCGTACGGTGAATTGTTTTGGAATCAATGATAACCTGTATGAGGAATGCGATTTGAGGAGGCAGTCTCTGCGTATGGCGTTCCAAGTCAAAAGTAATTAAATCCGAATCTGCCGGGTCTATGCCACCAATAGCGGATAGCAAAGACTTCCTCTGAGAAGGGCAGCTCTGGAGAACTTCTAAAGCGGACATAACCGACGGAGTCTGCGCTAAGTCCTCAACGATATTGTAGTGCTATGCAGCACGAGCATTTGGGTTGTAAGAAGATTTCCGGAGTACTCCTTTTGGAGGGGGTCGAAGAGGCGTCTCAGTTGTAGGTCTCTCAATATGGAGGGGACCCGAACTGAACGGAGGAGCACTAGAGGGTATCTCAGGCTCCTTCCCGGTAGATGGCGGATAATATTTTGTTCGAGTACTGATATTGATGGGTATCGTTCCAGCCATAAACACTTGAGAACCGAAGGAAGAGGGAGGCTGAGATGGGTCAGCCACCATTTGAGTTTTTTGAGTTCGCTGTGAGGGAAAGGGTTCTTTAAGCACCGCAGGAGTCCCGGGAGCGCCTTTTAACAAACAACTAACTTCTGACCGCCTGGGGCAGTCCTTTGTATAGTGATCCTCATCACAGATAAGACAAGGATACTTGGGTTTGCGTTTGGCACCATCCTCTGGCGGAGGTTTAGGGGCTTCCTGCTTGGGTTGATCTGGCTTATTCTTCGCTTTCCCTTTCTTCTTTGCTTTCGAGGATTTGTCTGCCGTGGTGGATTGGACGACATTGACCTCGGAAGTAACATTTGAAGTGGGTATTACCTGGGAGGTGGGTTCATTCGAAACAGGTGGTTTTTGCTTCCCAGGGTTCGCGGAATTTTTCTTTGAGGATGAACTAACAGTACCAATAATACCGTCAACAGTTGGTGTTGGCGGGGCTTTGGATGTTCCTGGTCTAGGGGCATCAGGTAGATAATCATACAATGTACCTGACTGAGAGTAAACCAAGTCAAGGTACTGAGCTCGCGTGATAGCTTGCTCTTCAGTAACACACGCCCCCATGGCGATATCCCGAGCTATTGGAGGCACAAATGAAGTCGTGAACCAATCAGTAAGGAGCTGGTCGGGAATCCAAAATTTGATCATACGTCTACGCCATCTCCATTCATGGATATGATCAGAGATATGTGTAGCCGTCGTTTGTCTCAAGGAGGTGAGGAGGTATGTACCCGTTTCATATCGAACGGGCAACTGAAAATGAGTGAGAAATGCCATAGCCAAGGAGTTAAAATCCTGAAAGGATCCGCGATTGAGTTCAATATACCACTTAGCGGCAGAGCCGGTGAGAGTCCTTTGAAAAAGGCGAAACCGAATGGAATCATCAAGCCATGAATTGGATGAGCACCATAGGTGATAATTCATGACATGAGCTTGTGGAACTTCATTAGGCTTACCATCGAATTTTGGACAGTCACCGGGAATCTTTGTTGGAACCGGAGGCCAATATGGATTATGCAGAATAGGATCATTAGTCAATTTAGACACATCCGATAATTCTAAAGTCGCTAAGAAAGGTAATTGAGGATTAAAGGACATCTGGGGCTGCTGTTGGGATGGAGCACCAGGGTTCCAACCAACTGGCGGTTGCCCCCAAGGGCTTGGTCCGGACGGATTTGGCCCCATAGGGTTTTGTCCGTAAGGATTTGAGTTTTGCCCCCCAGTGCTCCATGGATTACCAAACGGTCCTGCAGAAGCACTATATGGTTGCGAATAATAAGGATTTGTTTGCGGTTGTTGGTAATTTTGGTACGGGGCAAAGAAAGGTTGCCCTTGAGGTTGCTGGTAACCATAGGGTGGCTGGCCTCCAAACTGAGGTGGAGGAGTAGGCGGAGGTTGATAAGGCGGTTGGGATTGAACCCCAGCTTGCGTTTGAAAACTAGACGGGGGTTGGGGTCCAGCCTGGGGCGAAAAACCAGGTTGAGCAGTACTAGAAAGATGTCCTGTAGGCTGGGCTATCTGGCCGGAAGGATAACCTTGTTGATATTGGGGTTGACTTCCTTGCCCAGAAGCTGGTACCTGCTGGGAATGGAGTTGTTGTTGTTGCACAATTGGAGGTTGTCCGAACGGACCAGATGGCTGAGTGGGCTGGGCAGTTGGTTGGCCTAATTGGATTTGGGGCTGACTGACTTGCCCAGAAGGTTGATTATACTGGACGGTAGGCTGACCATGTGGTTGAACAGCTGGTCCAGATATTGAAGCATACTGGACATTGGGTTGGTTTGGGTTAACAGTTTGCTGACCAATTTGTCCAGTAGGATAACCTTGTTGGATACCAGGTTGGGCTTGTTGAATAGACGACTGACCTGAGTTACCAGAAGGTTGCACATAAGAAGAGAAAAATGGACCACCAGCAGCGAAAGGGTTTCCATGAAAGGATTGCCCTTGTTGGTCTTGAGGAGGTTGTCTTGGAGACTGCGCAGATGAAACTTGACCACCATGAAAAGAGGTGGAGCCCCAATCAATTGACAATGGAACTGATACCTCAACAACCGGTTGAGACGACAAATACGGATCGTATGGCCCCTGTATTGGGACATTTGTCATAGGATGACTCCGAAGAAGGAAGCCGAAGGACAACTAAAAATAGGAGTCGAAGAGGCTGCACAGACCGTTGGAGCGGTTGTGACTGAGGTAACAGATGGACTGCGACTTTGCGGAGTAAAAGGCTCCGTAGTAGGAAAAGTGAGTGGTGACCAAATAGAACCCGTGAAAGGAGTTCCAGAGGGCATAGTATCCCTTAAAGCTTTATAGCCTGGTGGTAAATTTGTAGTAGTGGGAGTACTACTAACACGTATAGGGTCCGTTGCGGTGGGAATTTCACCGCTCGTCGCAATGAACTCATCAGTCGTTGTAGGGGACAAATCATCCATGTCAGAGGAAAAAGGTGGGACTGACACACGAGGAGAAGTAAAGTCCCAAAAAGGGACACTGTCCTCAGAAGGTTCCCACGTAGGGTTCCAATGAAACTGGTAAGTCTCGTCGCCTGGGGCACGAGAACTAAGTGGTTGTATACTTGGAACCACAGGAAGACTCACAACCGGTATCTCGGCAGAAGACGAAATTGGTAATTCCGCCAAGATGAAACTTTACAAAACCTAAAGAATCTACCAAGACAACCCCTACTCAAACTAACGCAAACAAAATCTAATTGGGTAAATGTTTCGTGGCCAAATAAATTTTAGGACGCAAAGACACAACTTGACCTTTTCATATTTTAAGAGTCGAGAAAAGGACAAAAGATGACTCTAGTCTCCTTCGAATGTTTAATGAGCACGAAGTGACAAGACGCTCACAGGCACCTTTTCTTTTACGGAGTCCGAAAAGGATCAAAAGTGACTACTCTGGAGACTCTAGGCAAAAGGTTTACCAAACAATCCGTAAAACTGCTTATACACCTCGGCAATCAGATGAAAATCAAGGACTTCTCGTACTGCAGTCAATCTTCCCGAATGTTGTGTTCAGTGCATTACGGCTTGTAAGGCGGCAGACTCGGCTTCCTATGGATAAAGGATGATAGCCTAGTGGGGTCTCCTGTATATACGCGATGGTACGTGGGAGCTCAGTCCGTACTGATACTTATTGTCTCTCAGGAGGAATCACCCAACCATCAGCGAGGCAATAGTTACTAGGTTTAACGACGCCGGAACACGTCTCTAGCCTAGACCTCTAGAATATGTGCGTTAGGTTCCAATGCGTTGTTAGGTTCATTTGGTTTATTTTACAGTTGATCTTCAATTAAGTTTCAGTTTTTTGGTCCTACCGCATGTGATATCTCAAAACTTCCTAAATGCAGACTATATGCCAAAATCATATCATTTCGTTCAATGAATTCTAACTAGAGGAGAGTTGAGATTTTCAAACAAACAAAATGAACAATAAACAAACAACAAAGATCCTAATGCAGCTAATAACAAGAAATGAAACTTTTCTTTTTCTTTTCTTTTTAAAAGCAACAAATAACAGTAAATGCTAACTAACAGAATGCAAAAAGATCTTTTGTTTTTTCTCTTTTTAAAATGGCATAATGCATTTAAACAAATTTCATGAGATATTAACGAGCATAAACAAACAAAAATCACTCAATGCAAGGAGAACCAAATCTGAAATACCAAAATGAACTGTCAAAACAACGAAAAGCGCACAGACCTTCAATGAACCATGTGATCTAAGCTCAAATGAAGTCAAGCAAAATACAAACAAGCTAGAAGTGAATTGCCCAGAAGCACGGAATAACAAGCTTTAACAACTACTAGACCGGTGCGGAAAACAACCAAAAAGTTGACTGGGTAATCAAACCAAAACTTCCCACAGAAGGCTCGACATGCAAAGCCCCTAGATGCTCTAGGGCTGGGATACAAAATCGATAGAAATAAGCAAACAACTGAAGGATAAAGGTAACAACCAGTCACACAGAGGTCCAACACACTTCCAGAAGCTGTAAAAGATATACAAAAACCAAAATCTGAGCTTAAGGAGCTTTCAACTAACAAACTGGAAAAATTCACAGAGCTGGCGCGACTGTGAGCCTGCAACTTGCGCTATTCAGGAATTGGCGCGAGTTGCTGTTGTGCAACATGCGCCAACTGGCGCGACTGTCAGAGGAAAAAACGCGCCAACCGCGTTTGCTGACCCAAAAAATAAATACAACAGCCCAGGGTCTGGTCAACAGTACTCAGACAGGTCTAAAAGCAGAAAACAACTTCAAAGCTGACCCAGAAAGCTCATTTATCCAAGCAGGCAAGAGAAAACTAACATGAAAGACAAAACTCCAGGCCGTTCGGCTCATAAACCAAACCGGAGATCGACTGAAGTGGCGTTGATCTACTCCGATAATGCAAAGCAATAGCGTTTCAAAGGCTGCCTGGCCGTGCTTCAGACTCCGTCCAAGGTTTATGAATCAAACAACAAATAGCTCCTCCCCAGTGGAGTCGCCAAATTGTTGGAGAGGTAAATCCCCTCTGCGGACAGAGGCGATCCCACTAGCCCAAAATGGGACTAGCAACAATCAAAACACGCTACTACGCAAGTTCCTAGTTGTATATTAAAAGCAGATTATGAGAACCAACTTGGAGTCCAACGCTAATGTCGAAGAAGAGTTGATACTCCCGTTCCCTTGCTCCGGCAGGTCACAATCCTTGCGATCCCCGCATATGGATACCTGCACATGCAAAGAATGAAACGAGAACAAGCATAAAATCCACTAACATACAACTATATTTCAGTCAGAAAGGAAATAAACCAAACATTATCATGATGAACAATGAGATTGGAACCATAACAGTAGTAGTTTATTAATGAAATAATGAGCAGAGAAAGATACAACCAAGGTTCTGACGTTGAACCTATCCTCTGGCTGGGTGAGCAGCTATGTATGTCTTGCAATAGACCTTCTCTCTCTCAGGATTCCGGCAGCATAACCTCCCTATGCTTCAAGACTCGTACTATCACTCAGGACAAGCATAATCACAACTAGCATTACTAAAAAACTAGCTTGTCTCATGCATGAGGACATACTTTTATAGATGGAGAAGGGAGGAAGATACAATGCACCAGGACACTCATTGTGGATTGACATTATCTCCGAAAAGCCACTGTGGATAGATGTCGATGACTTTCGACCTCTATTAGATGGATTTTATCCTCAAAAGACTTCATGATCTGAAGGGAAAAAACATATGGGTGCGCGTTTGTCAAAAATCATTACCAAACTTGGTTGGCGCGAGTGTTGTTCTAAGACAGAGCGCCAATGGTCGCACCCCCTTTTGAGGATCTCAGTGATTGGCGCGGATAAGACACTGAGGACCCGCGCCAATGGAAAAAGGGCACTTTTCAGGGATAATTTGCAGAAGGTGTCTTCAGGGAACATGAAGTACATACTCAGGGGAACATAATGCAAGTGTTTTTAGACTATGTCACTGCTCACAGGTCCCGGAATGCGTCCTCCAATGTATGGAAACAGGGGTAACAGGGACGGTGACCAATGGTGACAAATTACTGTGTAACACTAAGGCACAATTCTCCTCTTCATGCATAGATGAAGAACTGTCTCTGATGCGCCGTCTAATCTCCTCTTGCACAAGATCCGACCAAAGTCTCTCCCATCCTGGCAATTTCTCCCTTCCATTCACCGAGTCCTAGTAGCTATGCCAACTCTTAGGAAGGCCAAGGAGTGCTAGAATCACCATATCCTCATCCTCAACAGTTACCCCCACACTTCCCAGCTCATCCCGGCATTGGGTGAACTTCGTGAGATACTGGGGCATATTGTCTCCATTCTCACACCTGATGTTTCTGAGTTTATCCTTGAGCACCAACTTCCTCTGGTCACTCTTGCTTTGGAATAATTCTGTCAACGTTTTCCACATCAAATATGGAGAAGCCTTTCCATGGAGGCTGGACACAATGTGATCCTTCACGCCCTCCAACAGAATCCTTCGACGCTTTGTTGTCCTCTTTTGCCAATCCCCGACTTGAGCAACATCAATGGGCTTCGGGACATCAGTCTCTATGAACTCCTTCAGCCCGTTATCATCCAATACTGCCTCCATCCCGTCCTTCCATGCAATATAGTTTGAGCTTCCCTTAAGAGCATACTGCAATCGCAATCCGTTGAAAGACATTGCCTCGTTGACACCAAGAAAACACTGCTGCAAATTCGAATTCCACGAGCTCCAAACTCAACCGCCTCAGATCTAAGATTCGTGAGAACAAAGTATTTCTCGTACAGAGATGACTATATGGGCTTTTACCGGATATTTCACCTTCCAAAGGAAGGATGAATCTAGAGGCTACCTGGCCCGATTACAGGCTCTGCCTGAAGAAATACAATGTAAACACTTACTGAATAGTAGATCTGATGATCAACAACTCCGATACCATGTAGAAATTTTGAATAATAAACACATATTCAACAGAGATTATCCCGATCATGCACTATTATGGAATACATGCACAATACATAAGCTGCTCTACGTTGATCATCAATTTATAGAAGCAGAAACAATAACATGCACACATAGAAGCATCAATCACACATATCAACACAGTATTTTCCCGGGGAAAGCATCTCTCTAAAAACCCCAACTATATGTATATTACATTGATTGAGAACATGTAACAAACATAGTACAATACTCCTCACAAGTATCCAACACTATCTCCACCTGTTACACACAATACAGCTCAGATCTGATCTCCAAATCTCCTCCGCTGCTTGCCTGCCTCCACTGCACAATCCTGCAAGAGAATGAATGAGAATGGCTGAACCAAACTCGTTTTTACCTCAAGAGAATCACCCACATTGGGAATCACGTGAGAAGAGGCTATATTCACTTGGTATTGGCCCCATACTACGCAATTGTCATTGGCATTACTCAATCCATGCATGTGCAAAATCTCATGCACAACTGATAACAATCTCAACCTCTAACACCTGTCTCCACTGAACTGTACATGCACTGAGTTAACTGATGTATTCTTCAGTTGCATTATGAGTTAATAATTAGTGAATTAATTAATAACTAATTCACACAACTCATCACTTAGTCTATTGATCAGTTAGACTAAATACAACTAGTTTAACAAAGTCAAACTGAACACAACTCCGTTAATTGCTCATCTAACTCCACAAAACTCAACCACACGAGTTCTAACTGATGTCCTGCATGCAATAGCTCAACTGACCCACAAAGAAAGTGTATTTCCTTCTGAAAGCTGCATGTGCCACATCTGTAGCTCAAACTGAAGTGCTCCAAGAGGATAAGATAAAGTTTATAGTCTAAATATTATTATGAGACAATAATATTTGACTTTTCTATTTTTTACTAGCAGTCTAAAAATAGACTCTGATCACTCTTGTTGTGATCCAAAAATAGACTTTGCGCCATAATTTGCCTGCGGAACCACTTAGTGAATGCGACTCCTTTCCACTAAGCTCCATCATCTTGTTACATTCTCAACAAGCATTTCTTGTTGCACACTTTTCAACATTGAGGGCAGCTCGAACTATATTGCATGGAAGGACAAGATGGAGGCGGTGTTAGATGATAATGGGCTGAAGGATTTCATAGAGGCTGAGGTCCCAAAACCTATTGATGCTGCGCAAGTTGATGCTTGGCAAAAGAAGACAACAAAGTGTCGAAGGATTCTGTTGGAGGGCGTGAAGTATCACATTGTGTCGAGCCTGAATGGAAAGGCTTCTCCATACTCGATGTGGAAAGCGTTAACAGATCTATTCCAAAGCAAGAGCGATAAGAGGAAGCTGATGCTCAAGGATAAACTCAGAAACATTAAATGCGAGAAGGGAGATAGTATGCTGAAGTATCTCACGAAGTTCACTCAGTGCAGGGATGAGCTAGGAAGTGTGGGGATGACTGTCGATGATGAGGACTTGGTGAGCTTGGCTCTCCTTGGTCTTTCGAAGAGTTGGCATTCCTATCAGGACTCTGTCAATGGTCGGGAGAAATTTCCAGGATGGGAGAGACTTTGGTCAGATCTTGTGCAGGAGGAGATTAGGCGGAATACCAGGGACGGATCTTCATCAAAGGGACCTGATGAAGAAAATTGCGCTTTGGCTGTCAAAGCAAAGAAGGGGAAGAACAAGAAAGCTTCTCATTCTGGTGCGAAAGGTAAGAATCATGACATGTCCAAGGTGAAGTGCTTTCACTGTCACCAGCATGGACACTATGCCACTAATTGTCCGCAGAAGAAGAAGAACAAACAAGCTGCTGGATCTGCAGCAGGAGAGGCTCTAGCCTCGCAGTTTGAGCTTGATTTTTCATTGATCGCATGCTTGGTATCAAGTGTGATGGGATCGGTATGGTTCTTGGACAATGGTGCATCTTTTCACATGACAGGAGATCGAGATTTGTTTTCTGATCTGGAGGAGAAAGATCTTGGAGTGCACATCGAGATGGGCGATGATGGTAGATACAGTGCGACCGGTATCGATACCATTTCCTTTGAGAGGGAGTCTGCTAAACCCTTCGTATTGAAGGAAGTTATGCATGTTCCAGGATTGAAGAAGAATCTTATCTCTGTGGCGATGTTAGAAGACAAGGGATATGATGTTATTTTCAGCGAGGGAAAGGCTTTCCTGCGCGACAGTAAGACAACTGGAGAAACCCGGAAGATAGGGGTTCGAGTGAGGAACCTTTATTAGTTGCATGTAGATGGTTGCGCAGCAATGGCATGCAAGGCAGAAGGATTGGTGAGCCGGGATGATGGCAAGCTGTGGCACAGGAGATTGAGTCACCTTCACCATGGAGCCTTGAAGATACTGCAACAGATCACTACTGGGCTTCCTAAGGGAACACTTGCACAGTCAGATCAGTGCAAAGGGTGTACTTTGGGAAAGTTTGTGAAATCCACCTTTCACGAGAAGGATATTCGCGCCACGACGATCCTTGAGATAATTCACATAGATGTGTGTGGAGCTTTCTCAGTAGCTTCGACAACAAAACACAAGTATTATGTGATCTTTGTTGATGATTTCTCTCGAAAGTGTTGGATCTTTTTCATGCAAAAGAAGAACGAGACATACTCAAAGTTCTGTGAGTTCAAAGCACTCGTCAAGAAGGATTCGGGGAAGAAGGTGAAGGCTCTTAGGATCGATAATGGTGGTGAATACATCTTTGGCGAGTTCAAGGACTTTTGTAGTGCAAAAGGGATTCGAAGAGAGCTCATAGCTCCCCATAACCCACAACAGAATGGTGTTGCTGAGCGGAAGAACAGAACGATCGTGGGTGCTGCACCGTCGATGTTGCATGATCAGGGCCTACCCCTTCAATTGTGGGTGAAAGCATGCAATATATGTGCAGAACCGTTGTCCTCATAGGATACTTGGCATGAGTACACCCGAGGAGGCTTATTCTGGTAAGAAGCCTGATCTTTCTCATTTGAGGATTTTTGGTGCTAACGTTTACATGCATGTGACGAAGGATGCCAGGAAGAAGTTGGAGCCGACCGCAGAGGTTGGGATATTTGTGTGGTACACTGATATGCCCCACAACTATCGTGTGTATTTGCTAGGCAGTGGCAAGACTGTTGTGCAACGGGATATAAAATTTCAAGAGGAGAAAGCCATGAAGTGTTCGCTTGAGAGGGAGCCACACTTGCATGCAGATGACGAGCTATTAGTTCCTAAATATGAGCTTCAGGACGTGGATCAGCCACAGGATGAAGTTCATGGAGTGGAAGAGACCACTCATGCAGCGCCAACCATCAGAGGGCGAAAGCACTTGACAGAAGCTGAGCGACTGGCTCAAGATGTAGAGAAGGTTGTAGGACCACCTACAGCTCAACGTAGACAGAGACAGTCACCTGATCGGTACACTGGATACATGGCTCTTGTGAGAAAATGTGTTGTGATTGAGCCATCCTCTTTCGAGGAAGTTATGGAGGATCCCGCATGGGTAGATGCCATGGTGGAAGAGTATGATTCGATCGTCAAAAACAATGCATGGGAGATTGTCCCAAGACCGGAAGGGAAATCAGTGGTGCGTTTGAGATGGATCTACAAAGTTAAGCAGGCAGCTGACGGGAATGTGGAGAAGTACAAGGCAAGATTTGTTGCCCGAGGCTTTTCACAGATAGAGGGGATCGATTATGAGGAGACCTTTGCACCTGTCACAAGGAATTCTTCCATACGGACGATTCTTGATCTCTCAGCGCAGATGGGATGGAACATTCATCAGATGGATGTGAAGACTGCGTTCCTCAACGGAGTCATTAAGGAGGAGGTGTACATTGAGCAGCCCGAAGGTTTTGAGATCTTCAGTAGTGAGTCGCATGTGTGCAGGCTCAAGAGAGTGCTGTATGGGTTGAAACAAGCACCATGTGCTTGGTACACACGGATAGACAGTTATTTCACCAGACTTGGATTCTCCAAGAGTGAGGAAGATCCTAACCTATACCAGATTGTGGTGGAGGGTAAGTTGCTTATCATTGTACTTTATGTAGATGATTTGATTCTAACGGGTGATGAGCTATTGATACTTTCATGTAAGGATGATCTTGCTAAGGAGTTTGAGATGAAGGACTTGGGCCTCCTTCATTATTTCCTGGGATTGGAAATTTGGTAGCGCGGTGATGGACTATTTGTTTCTCAGGGTAAGTATGCTCGGGAGATACTGGAGAAGTTAGACATGCATGGCTGCAAGCCTGTTGATACTCCTCTTCCTGGAGGTTGGAGGAAGGAGGATGCCACTTCAGCAGAAGAAGTGGATGCCACTGTTTATCGACAGTTGGTGGGGTCGCTTATGTATCTAGTCAATACACGACCTGATATATGCTATGTTGTTAACCAGCTTTCACAAGCTATGGTTAAGCCAACCAAGCTCTTCTGGAAGGCAAGTAAGCATGTATTGTGTTATTTGAGAGGCACATCGGGATATGGATTGTGGTACAGACAGGAGCATGGGGTGAAGCTATGTGGCTTCACAGATGCAGATTGGGCAGGGAGCCCAACGGACAGAAAGAGCAGATCTGGAGGGGTCTTCAGTATCGGTTCGACAACAGTTTCTTGGTACAGCAGGAAGCAGAGATGCCTGGCACTCAGTTCAGCAGAGGCCGAGTATATGGCAGCAAGTTTGGCTGCATGCGAGGCTATATGGATGAGGAAGATCCTGGTCGGGTTGTTTGGTTCTCACTTGGAGCCTACAGTGATTTATTGTGATAACCAAAGTTGCATTAAACTCTCGGCTAATCCAGTATTTCATGATAGATCCAAGCACATTGACATAAGGTACCATCATATTAGAGATTGTGTGCAGCGGAGAGTCATGTTACTTTCATACATTCCAATGGAGGATCAGGATGCTAATATATTGACGAAGGTGCTCACCAGGAGCAAGTTCAAATACCACCGAGGCAGGATAGGGGTTGCTGATAATCCATATCTTGTTGAGAGGGAGTGTTGAGAATGCAACAAGATGATGGAGTTTAGTGGAAAGAAGTCGCCTTCACTAAGTGGGCCCGCAGGCTATTTTTGGCGCAAAGTCTATTTTTAGACATATGGATCATGGTCTATGAGTTGCAGAATGCTATTTGTGGATGATTGGTCATGTTGGTAAAAATAGATGGAATTCTATTTTTAGACATATGGGCAGTTTCTATTTTTAGATTGCCAGGCTAAAAATAGAACAATCAAATATTATTGTCTCATAATAATATTTAGACTATAAACATTATCTTATCCTCTTGGAGCACTTCAGTTTGAGCTACAGATGTGGCACATGCAGCTGTCAGAAGGAAATACGCTTTTCTTGTGGGTTAGTTGAGCTATTGCATGTAGGACTTCAGTTAGAACTCATGTGCTTGAGTTTGGTGGAGTTGATTGTGGAGTTGATGGAGTTGTTTTCAGTTTGACTTGGTTAAACTAGTTGTATTTTAGTCTAACTAAAGAATACATTAGTGACGAGTTGTGTGAATTAAATTATTAATTAATTCACTAATTATTAACTCATAAAGCAACTGAAGAATACATCAATTAACTCAGTGCATGCACAACTCAGTGGAGACAAGGGTTAGAGGTTGAGATTGCTATCAGTTGTGACTATAGTTGTGCATGAGATTTGCACATGCATGGATGGAGATTACCCATGATGGCTTGCGTAGTATAACCAAAGGAATTTGTTTTTACAGAGTGATTGATTCCCTTGCAGGATTGCGCAGTGGAGGAGATTTGAGCTGTGATTGATCACATCTGAGCTAGTTTTGTGTGTAACAGGTGGAGATAGTACTGAGTACTTGTGAGGAGTATTGTACTATATATTATTACATGTTCTCTATCATTATAATATACAGATAGTGTGGGGTTTTCAGCTGTATGCTTTCCCCAGGTTACATACTGTGTTAATGTGTGCATGCGATTGATGTTTCATTGTTTTTGGTGCTGCTAAATTGATGTCAACGTAGAGGAGGTTATGTATTGTGCATGTATTCCGCAATAGTGTATAATCGGGATAATCTCTGTGAATAAGTGTTTAATTATTCAAAATTTCTACATCACCCTGATTTCATGCATGAACAACATTGTAATGGGGATTTTGGTAGTATCTAGATTCAAATGCCTCATTCCATATGACAAGATGCAAAGATTTCTTTAGTAGCCTAAAGGATAAGTATCTCCAAATGCACATAGATCTTAGGGATGATGGGCGGTACAATACGAAAGGAATTAGTATTGTAAGCTTTAAGAGGGAGTCAAGATCCCATCTTCATTTGAAATATGTCATGTATGTACCTCAACTGAAGAAGAACTTGATATTTGTAGCTATATTGGAGAATAGATGCTATGATGTTGATTTCAATAAGGGGAAATCCTTTCTGAGGCATGTAGCTACTGGGCAAGTGAAATAGATTAGAGTTATAGTGGAAAATCTCTACAAACTTGAGGTGGAATCTTGCGCTGCACTGATTAGCAAGGCAGAAAAGGTGCAGAGTCGAGATATCGGAGAAATATGGCACAAGAGCATGGGACACTTACACCATGGGGCCTTAAAAACCACGCATCAGATTACCACCAGTTTATCAAAATGCACCCTTGACCAACATGATGCCTACAAGTGATGCACATTGGGGAAATATGTCAAATCCACCTTTCAGGGATGAGATAATAGAGCTAGAGAAATCTTGGAGCGAGTCCACTTTGATGTATGTGGACAATTTTCTATAGTTGCTACAACAAAACATGGATATTATGTTATTTTTGTTGATGACTTTTCTAGAAAATGTTGGATCTTCTTCATGTAGAAGAAGGATGAAGTTTTCTCAAAATTTGTTGAATTCAAAGCATTGGTCTAAAAGGAGATTGACCAGAAATTGAAAGCCCTTAGAAGTGATAATGGAGGAGAATTTGTTTCTAGCACCTTCAAGGATTTTTTTGCTAAAAAGGGCATTAGAAGAGCACTGATAGCACCCCACAACCCACAAAAAAATGGGGTAAGAGCCATGTTGCATGATCAAGGGTTTCCTTTACATATATGGGAAAAATCATGCAACACTGCAATTTATTTGCAGAACATAAGTGATCCGGAGATAAAAAAAATTGGCTTAAAAATTAAAGTGCTCAGAATCTCCCAAAACTAATGTCAAGTCGTAGTGTTTGTCGACCTGATTCCAACAATGCTTGAATCACCTCAATCTGACATCGTATGAAGAAGTTATGATGTTCTCAAGTTTTCGACTGGAAACAAGGTTGACTGGGCTACTAACTATGCAGTTTGTACAGTTGACGTCATCAACTGACTGTGTAGGGTATGGTCGATGCTGGACTAATTAGGTATTAACACGTGGCATCATCGTACAAGGTACAAGTGACATAATTTGGTTGGTTGTTGAGTTGAGGTGGCCCAATGATAGGGTGCTACATGGTGCCCCTTGGTTAGCTAATTTTTTTATATATGGACCTGAAGGCGTTGGTAGGGTTTGACCCCTCGACCTGTTGCATAATGACTTTGCGCCCTAGCGTCACGTCACAAATTTGTTTCTTAACCCATATGGTTGGCGGGTTACATTTGAAGTGGTAAATTTTGGCAGTTGGGAGGAGGGGTTGGACGACTAGTCCCGACCCCTAGGTCACATACCCACCATATACACCACAATGGAAGGGATAGGGGTGAGAGGGAGCTCTATCCCCTAGTCTCGGTGTTTAACATACAATTGATGGTGATAATTAGCAAAGCGGGTGGGGTGGATAGGTCGTGTCCCCTGGCCACGTTACTACACACGTGATCACAAGCGAAGGCCTGGGCATAGGGCACGAGTGGATAAGCCTAACCCCTGGTCTCATTATTGACCACAGGACCACAATTGGTGCAGAGCCGGCGGGGGTGGGCAGTTGGTCCTAACACCCAACCCTATGGACAACATAAAACCATGCCGATAGAAATGGAGGGCTTGGTCAGAAGGGGCTGTCAGATAGCCTTGACCCCCGGCCCTTTGGGCACCACGTGACCCTGATCTCACACATAGGGGATATTTGAAAATTTAATGAGGCAAAAAATTACACTTTTTGTGACGGGAATCTCATCGGTCCTTGGCAAAATTGTTGCTCGAAAGACTATGTAAAGGGCGAAATCGTCGTACAATTAGCATATTTTTCCAATTTGTAGGACAAATAACAGACCTTGGCTTGGAGAAGCATATCTTGCTCAATTTTTAACCTTTTATAGCTCAAGAAGAGCTTATATGGGGGTTCCTAGACTCAATGGAAACCTTCATTTTCTGATTTGAGCATTTGATGAAGGACTTTTTGTAGATTCAATTCTTTAAGTGCGAGAAGTAGACACTTTTGAAGCAGTATGGAGGCATATTTGAGCATGGAGAGAGCGTAGTTAGAGGTTTTCCAGCCTTCCAATTTCATCTGCAGTAGTTGTTACTCTATTAGAGCAACTTTGTTCAATATTTTCTCAATGTGTTAAGGAGAGAAGCCCTTTTTAACTCTTCGTTGAGGAGGAATTACATGTTTATGCTTTTGATTTCAGGTGGAGTACAAGGACCTATTGGTTAGAGTCCTTTTTATGTTGACTTTTCTTGATTTGTTGTAGGGAGTCATTGTTCTGAGTGAGAATTGTCTATAAGAGAATATTTCTTTGTAGGAGAAACAAGCAACTCTACTATCAACAAGTTGTATTACTCATTTGTTGTTGAAATCAATATATATGGTCTAGCTATTGGAGCAGGCCTGGAGATGTAGCCTAGGAGGGGTGAAATCGTTATCAGATGTTGGTTTCATCTCTTCATGTTTATAATTTTGAGATGCATATGAATTTTTTTTCTTTTAAATTCATGTGAGAATTTAACTCACCATCTTGAAGAGGATGTGAAACTTACTTTACCTTTAAAGACCCATTTTGTTAACTTGTAAAGTGTCAAGGGACGGTCAATTTTCGATAAGAGGAACTTTCCTCCACTTTCAAATCAAGGTGTCCTCATGGAATACTTGGCATGATCACACCTGAAGAAGCTTTCTCTGGGAGGAAGCCAAATGTATTTCATTTTAGAATTTTGGAGCTACTGTGTATTATCATGTCTCCAAGGATAGCAGGAAAAAACTTGAGCCTACATATGAGATGAGATTCTTTGTAGGATACACAGAGACACCACATAGTTACCATGTGTATTTTCGCTCACTCAAGGTGACAATAGTGAGGAGAGATGTCAAATTTGATGAGAAGAAGGCTATGATATTCTCTCTAGAGTGAGATCTAAGTATCCCAGAAGAGGAGCCTCAGACATAACTTCAAGATGTTGTGGAGCAACCACAAATGGAGGGGCATATAGGAGGCTGAGTGGAGGCACCCACTCAACCAAAATGTTCTAGATAGGGAAGGAAGAGAACCAGAGAAGTTGATAGATTAGTATAGGATGCACGAGAGTATGTGGGAGCTCCTAAATCTTAGAGCAGGTAGACGAGGTCACTAGACAGGTACATTGTATATGGCTCTTATGATGAAACTCATTTAGACAAAGTCTTCTTCATTTGAGGAAACCATTTCTCTTGATGCCATGGTGGAGTATGATTCCATCGTGGAGAACAATGTATGTGAGGTGGTGCTGAGACCAAAGAATAAGTCAGTGATTGGTTCCAAATGGATCTACAAAATGAAGCATGTAGTTGATGGGAGCATCAAGAAGTACAAGGCCATATTTATGGCAGAAGGATTTTCTCAGGTAGAGGGAGTGGAATATGAGGAAAATTTTTCCCTAGTGGCAAGATATTCCTCGATTAAAACCATTCTAGCATTTACTATGCAGATGGGGTGGAAGATCGAACAGATGGATGTAAAGACCCCTTTCTCAATGGTGTTTGCAGGGAAGAAATTTACATAGAGCAACTAGAGGATTTTGAGAAATACGACACAAAGACACATGTGTGGAGACTTAGGATAGCCTTGTATGGTATTAAATAGGTGCCCCAAGCATGGTACACTTAGATTGGCACATATATAAATAGAATGGGCTTCACCAAAAGTGAAGCAGATGATAACCTCTATCACATTGTGGTAGATGGCAAGTTGTTTATCTTAGTTTTGTATGTTGATGACTTGATACTTACAGGGGATGAGAAGTTGATCCACTCTTGCAAGGAGGACCTTGCGAGAGAATTTGAGATGAAAGACATGGGATTGATGCATTACTTCCTTGGGCCGGAAGTATGGCAGGGTGATGGTGAGTTGTTTGTGAGTCAGGGGAAGTATGCCTCTGAAATACTTTAGAGATTTCACATGGAGAACTACAAGCCTATGGACGCACCTCTAGCTACAAATTGGAGGAAGGAGAGTGCTTCTTTAGGAGAGGAAGTACATGTTACCATCTACAGATAACTTGTGGGATCCTTGATGTATCTGGTGAACATAATGCCTGACATATGCTATGTAGTTAATAAGTTAAGTCAAGCCATGGTGAAACCTACTAAGTTTTATTGGAAGGAAACAAAGCATGTGTTAAGATACCTCAGAGGCACAACCGAGTATGGGTTATGGTACTAGAGGACAGAGGGAGTGAAGTTCCAAGGCTTAATTGATGTAGATTGGGCATGGAGTCCATCAGACAGGAAAACTACTTCATGTTCTATCTTCAATGTTGGGTCTGCAACTATTTCTTGGTATAGCAAGAAACAAAGGTCTGTGGCACTCAACTCTGCAGACGTTTAATACATGGTTGGAAGTTAAGCAATATGTGAGGCCATACGAATGAGGAAAATATTAGTGGGTCTTTTAAGCCAAGAGATGTATTCGACAATGATTTATTGTGATAATCAGAGTTGTATCAAACTCTTTGAGAATCTAGTATTTCATGATAGGTCAAAGAACATTGATATCGGGTACCATCACTTCCGGGATTGTGTGCAGAGGAGAATTAGGATTCTACAATACATTCCAACTGAGGAGCAGGATGCAAATATCTTGACAAAGGTATTATCAAGAGGCAAATTCAAATTCGATAGGTGTAGGATATGGGTGGTGCAAAATCTATCTCTTGCTAAGAGGGAGTGTTAGAAATTGTAGCAAGAAAGGCTAAATTTGACTTGTGCCTTAGGAAAATTTAGTAATTCAATTTTCCACATCAACAAGATGACTTGGATTGTAGCTAACTTGTGTGACATGGATTTGTCTTTTACTTTACTAAGTAAATTCGAGTTATAGGCTAGAAGTAGAGTTGTGGATGTAGTGATTGCAAAAATTTAGCAATCTAGTTAAGTTATTTTCAGTTTGACTCAGTTAATTGAGCTCAAGTAATTAGTTGAGTCAATTGAAGATTAGTTGAGTAGTATAATTGTTGTTAACTCAGTGACCTCCCAGTTAAACTACTCAATCAGCTAAAAATAACCCATACCTGCATGGAATTTGAATTGCCTAGCTGGAGTGGAGGAAAAGGCACATTGTAATTATCAATTGTATATTAGTTGAGTGCACATGCTTAATAGTTAAGCAGGTGAATCATTCCTTGGGATTTGCACAAGGAAATAGGAGGAAATTCCTATATTTTAGGAGCTAATTTCCTCAAGAATTGTCTAAGGAAATAGGAGCAATTTGGGGCCTTGAATTGGTTAAGTGTTGGCCAGAGTAGGACATTCAGCAAGAGAACATGTTTACATTGCAAGTTGTGCTTTAGGATCAAAACAAGACATTGTAATAGTATCTTATTCTCATTATATTAGTGAAAAGCAGTGGAAGGGTTTTTCCCAGTTGGATTCCCCTATAAATCACTTTTTTCTTATGGTTTTAATGATTGCATGTCATTGCATGCATTTCTAGATTGTTGTTTCCATTCCACATAATTGTAGAGGAAATTTGTAATCTCTTATTTTCAATTCGAATACATAAATATTAGCAAATTTCTACTAATTTATACATGGTATTAGAGCAAAAATCACATTAGAAACTAGTCTATAGAGCCTCTCTTTAGATATTTCGATTTGTGGATTCAGTGAAGTAGTTTTTCTTCTCTACGGGAAATTCCTTTCAAAAAATTGAGATTGGAGTACACCCTTGAAGGAACTTCGAATTTCATAGCTTGGAAGGACAAGATGGAAGCAATGCTTGTTGATAATAGTGTGTTGGAGTGCACTGAAGCTGACATTCCAAACTGAGCATTATCAGATGCACAACAGTTAGCCTAATGGAAGAAGGATACCACAAAATCCAGGAGGATCATTGAGGAGGGTGTGAGAAACCCCATAGTATCAAATTTACATGGAAAGGAGACTGCCTTTGCTATGTGGAAGACCCTCATTAAGCTATTCGAAAATGGTAGTGATGCCAGGAAATTGGCATTGAGGGACAAACTCATAAACATTCGCCCATATTACCTCTCTAGATTCACTCAGTGTCAATATGAGCTTGGAGGAGTTGGATAAAATATATCGTCTTCAAAGCTAGTGAGCCTAGCTCTCCCAGGCCTTCCAAAATCCTGACACAACTACCAGGACTCTATAAATTAGGGGGAAAACTGCCATATTGGGAGAGGTCTAATATGGTGCAGGAAGAAATTTGGTGAAGCACTAGAGATGGAGTAACATCCAAATATGATGATAAAGAGAATTTTTCCTTGGTTGGGAAGGGAAAGAAGGCCCAAAGAAAACCAAAGCCCAGCCAAAAAAATGGGAAGAAGAAGGACCTAAGCAAGATAATAAAAAAATTCACTGCCATGAATTTGGGCACTAAGCAACAAAGTGTATGCACAAGAAGTATAACAAGAAGCCTTCAGGAGGAGCAAGAGGTGAAGTACTTGCCACACAATTTGAATTAGACCTCACCTTGATTGCATGCATGACCAACACTGTAACAGGGAGTTTGTGGTATCTACATTTAGGTGCCTCGTTCCATATGACAGGATGCCAATATTTCTTCAGTAGCCTAGAGGAGAAGGATCTCCAGATGCACATAGAACTTGGGGGTGATGGCTGGTATAGTACAAAAGGAATTGGTACTGTAACCTTCAAGAGGGAGTCAGGCTCCCATCTTCATCTGAAATATATCATGTATGTATTTGGGCTAAAGAAGAACTTGATCTTTGTAGTTGTATTGGAGGATAAAGGATATGGTGTTGTTTTTAGTAAGGGGAAATCCTTTTTGAGGCATCTATCTACTGGGAAAGTGAAACATATTGGAGATAGAGTGAAAAATATCTACAAACTTGAGGTGGAAGCTTGCGCTACATTGAGTAGCAAGGAAAAATAGGCACAAAGTCAAGATGTTGGAGAAATTTGGCACAAGCACATGGGACACTTACACCATGGGGCCTTAAAAATCATGCAACATATTACCACAGGTCTCTCGAAATGCACCCTTGACCAGCATGATGTGTGCAAGGGATGCCCATTAGGGAAATATGTCAAATCCACCTTTCAAGGATGAGATAACAGAGCTGGAGAAATCTTGGAGAGAGTCCACTTTGATGTATGTGGACCATTTTCTACAACTGCTACAACAAAACATGGGTACTATGTGATTTTTATTGATGACTTTTCTAGAAAATGTTGGATCTTATTCATGAAGAAGAAGGATGAAGTTTTTTCAAAATTTGTTGAATTTAAAGAATTGGTTGAAAAGGAGACTGGTTAAAAATTGAAATTCCTGAGAAGTGATAATGGATGGGAGTTTGTTTCTAGCACCTTGAAGGAGTTTTTTTCCAAAGAGGGTATTAGAAGAGAACTGATAACACTCCATAACCCACAAAAAAATGGGGTGGTTGAAAGGAAAAATAGAAGCATAGTGGGAGAATCAAGAGCCATGTTGTATGATCAAGGGATACCTTTACATTTATGGGAAAAAGCATGTAACACTGTGGTTTATTTTCAGAATAGGAGCCGTCATAGAATACTTTGCATGATCACACTCGAAGAAGCTTTCTCTGGGAGGAAGACAAATGTATCTCATTTCAGAATTTTTGGAGCTATTGTGTATTGCCATGTCTCCAAGGATAGGAAGAAGAAACTTGAGCCTACAAATGAGATGAGAGATTTTGTAGGATACACAGAGACACCACATATTTATCAAGTGTATTTTCCCTCACTCAAGGTGACATTAGTGAGGAGAGATGTCAAATTGGATGAGGATAAGGCTATGGGATGCTCTCTAGAGTGAGAGCTAAGTATCCCACAGGAAGAGGAGCTTATAGTTCCTGTTAGCTTCGGTCTGTTCAGCCCTCCATCAGAGATCAAAACCTCTTTGTTTCATTTCATATTAGGAGTCCCGCCCACTCATCTGCATTCTGTTAGGCGCATGGATTATCTGACGAGAGTGGTTTTCCTCATTTCCCTCGTGTCATTTACATGTTGGTTCATGTCTGTTCATTAAAATGGCATATATAGTCTTCTTTTCATTAAAATTTGCAAAATCTTGTCTTTAGGGTTTCATGGTCAATTAGGTCAAGGTTCCTTTAGGGTTTCATCAATAAATGTGTCAAAGTGTCCAATAATCACCAGCAGGCATGAGGAGGTTTCCTTATCAAATAATTTCATCACCAAGTGTTCGACATTGTGTTTTAACACAGAATATTTGGCATTTATTGTACTAAAATCATGTAAATTTTGTTTTTCTCATTGTAAATTTCTTCATCTTCACCCTGGTTATTTCCTTAGCCTAAGAAGCTCCAACACCTGCAAAACACAAGCAAAGTTCAGCTCATCTAGTTCATCAACAAAGTCAAAATGGAAACAAAAACAGAGTTTGTATTAAAGGTGCAAGTGCCAAAGTTCTGCAAATATTATGAAAGTGGGTTTCATGAGCCAAAAATTTAAACTTCCTTGTTTATACGCCATTTCTTCATTTCAAAGAGTCCATTTGCAAAAGAGGAAGCAAGGCAAGTGATTTTGGTAAGCAAGTGAGGTTATTGGGTGAAGATCGCTCCAATTCAGCGGCGCGGCACACTGCGTAGGTGGCGCGGCGTACCCACCAGGCGCAGCGCATTGGGCCACATTTCGCAGTGTAAAACAACACTGGCGCGACGCACTGGGGAGGCACGACGCATTGGGCTGGCCGCGCGGTGCATACAGCCAGAGGGTCCCAAAACTGTCAAAACTTCCTCAAATTGCCAAAATTGCTCAAACCTTCTAATGTGCAAGTAAGCTAAGCTCTTTTCCTTGCTAGTGAAGGAGTTTTTCTTAAAGTTTATGATGGTTGTGTAAAAGAAAATCCAAACCCTAAAATCTTGCAATCTCTCAAAAGCCATTGCCTAGGGTTTTGTACTTGTCATTTTGTTGCCTTTTACCACTCCTTCACTTTTCATTCCTCCATTTATTTTTTCAGCTTATCACCCATTTCCTAACTCCCATATTTAGTCATACCTATCCCCAATTCCCATTTTCCCAAATCCCTAGTCCTAATTATCCCAAACCCTAACCATAAATCCCCAAACCCTAATTGTTGTCCCAAGAGCTTCATATCATGCCAAAGATGAATTTGAAAAAACTGAGAGAGGTTTTTGTCCAAAATAGTCGAAGGAAGAAAAACCTCCTTCACTTTTTACACAGGTGTCATGGTTTTAGAGAAATGTCAAAAATATAGTTGCCTTGGGAGAATTGATGCACCTCTGAAGTGACCTTGGGAAAATAAAGTTTTCTCCTATCTTGGTTGGCCAAATGACTTTCTTGATGTGTCAAAGGATAACTAGACACAAATCTCTTTCCAATGAGCTATCATGCGCTCAATTTGGAGTTTAGGAATACCTTCAAAAGTTGATTGCAACAACACTCTGCCCTGAGGCAGCCTCATTTGGCACATTTTGACCAGTCTTGGGAGATTTGAATTTTGACAAGGTAAATGAACTCCAAATTGAAACATTCTAGTTGGGTTGGAAAGTAGACTAAAGGAAATTTCTAACGAGCTATCCTGCACCCAATTTAGACACCAGGAAGGTCCTCAAAACTGGTCTGCAAAAAGGTGCTACGCACAGAAATTTTTAAGACAAGGTTTTCCTCCCTATGCGCCGTGCCACGTGGCGCACGCTTTTTCTAGGGAGCTCCAAATTGCAAAAAATTTACATCATTGGATTTGGCATGAAAAATAATGACCATTTGTGCATGTCCAAGAAGTTTGGGCAAGTTTTGAGTCCTCAGGAGGTCAAAAACACTCACAAAATGACCTCTCTGCCCCTATTTTGACACACAGGAAGCAGTCCTGGGAGATTACAGTTTTGGAGGGGCAAATGAAATCCAAATTGAAAAATTCCACTTGGATTGGAAAGTATATAGGTAGATTTTTTCAATGAGCTATCTTGGGCTTAATTTGGACTTCAGGAAGTGCCTCAAACTTAGCCTCAAAGTGGCACAACGCATAGAGGATTTGGCGCGGCGCATAGAGGATTTTTGCTCAAATTTTCACCTTCCAGCTCAGAAATTCGGCCAATTTGACTAGTTTTACTTTTTGATGTAATTTTTGATCTATCTTGATATAATTGGATAAACATGATGTACTTTTGGCACTTATTTACTTGTTCTAGAGGATTCATTCACTAAAAAGTGAAAATTTAATGAATGAATCAGTTTCCTACCTTATAGAGGCAAGTTGTTTTGATTGCCTAGATTTTAGTGCTTTGTTTAGAATTGGTTCAAACAGCTCCTAGAATGATGAGCTCGACCCCTAGAGGCAAGGAAATAGGTTGGGCTAGTCTATATTATGTAATTTCTTAGTCATTTTCAGGGTTGGACACTTGGGATTGCTTTGGCATATCATTGTACATTCTATCTCTGCATTTTTGGCTAAGGAAAGACTAGGTTTTGCAGCACTGTTTGGGATCCATGTGGATTTATGTTTTTTATGGTGTGCTTATCTAAGTAATTGTAAGTTCATTAGTGTTATGTGTATCATTTTCCTGTCTTTTCTTCTGAATTTGAACAAATGAGTGATTAAGGTGGAATCCATTAACTATTATGCTCTGCCTTTGAATTTGTTTAAATTTCCATGTTTTCATCCGTTTAAGGAGAATTCTTGAGGCTCTCTTGCCCTCCTTAGCTCCTCACTAGTCTGATCTATCCATTCACTCACTTTAAAGCATCAAAACGATTGCCTTCCTTGCCCCAATCAGAACTCTGCAGAAACTGTGCCTCATCCCCGAGCCTAATTTGCCTTTCCCTGTTTCCAGCACAAAACCCTTAAAAACTCAAATCAAACCCTTGTACTTCATACCTAGCCTAAAATTAGCTTTTATTTCAGTCATCTCGAGCCCCATCGCTTGTCTTTTGCCAAGATCGACCCAGAGAGAGCCCTCTCTTGTCCTCGTAGGGCTAGCTACGAGGCTGAGCGTGGTTTGATGTGGACCTAGAACCTTGTCTTTTCAGCCTGAGACAAATCTAGGCTCTAACAGTTCCTAAGGAGGAGCCTCAGATAGAGCTTCAAGATGTTGTGGAGCAAACATAATGGAGGAGCAGATAAGAAGCCAAGTGGAGGCACCCACTCAACCAAAATCTTCTAAAGAGGGAAGGAAGAGAACCAAAGAAGCTCACAAATTGGTGTAGGATGCACGAGAGCATATGGGAGCTCCTACATCTTAGCACAAGAAGATGAGGTCAGTAGACATGTACATTGTATATATGGCTCCCATGATAGAACTCATTGAGACAAAACCTTCTTCATTTTAGGAAGTAGTTTCTCAATCAGTGTGGGTTGATGCCATGGTGGAGGAGTATGATTCCATCATGAAGAACAATGTATAGGAGGTGGTGTCAAGACCATAGAATAAGTCAGTGGTTGGTTCCAGATGGATCTACAAAGTTAAGCATGTAGCTTATGGGAACATCGAGAAGTACAAGGCCATATTTGTGACCAAAGGCTTATCCCAGGTAGAGGGAGTTGACTATGAGGAAACAATTGCCATAGTGGCAACATATTCCTCTATCATAACTATTATAGCATTGGCTATGCAAATGGGGTGGAAAATCCATCAGATGGATGTGAAGACTACCTTTCTCAATGGTGTTGTTGAGGAAGAAATTTGCATAGAGTAGCTAGAGTGATTTGGGACATGTGACAAGGAGACACATGTGTGTAGATTCAGGAGAGCCTTGTATGGTCTTAAATAGGTGCCCCAAGCATGGTACACTCAGATTGACACATATATTAGTGGATTGGGCTTAACCAAAAGTGAAATAGATTCCAACCTCTACCACATTGTGGTAGATGGAAAGTTTTATCTTGGTTTTTTTTAAGTTGATGACTTGATACTTACAGGGGATGAGCAGTTGATCCACTCTTGCAAGGAGGACCTTGTGAGAGAATTTGAGATGAAGGATATGGGCTTGATGCATTACTTCCTTGGGTTGGAAGTATAGTAGGGTGATGGTGAGTTGTTTGTGATTAAGGGGAAATATGCCTCTAAAATAATTCAGAGATTTCACATGGAGAACTACAAGCCCATGGACATAGCTCTAGCTATAAATTGGAAGAAGGAGGGTGCTTCTTCAGGAGAGGGAGTGTTGGGTTGTGTTATATTCTTTCCACGTAGTTAATAGGGGGTTTGAAGGGCACCCGTAACCCCACTTTATGGGGTCCGGGGCAGCGCCCAAGAAAATTTTGGTTTTGGACCATATGTTAGGTTGGGCGAACCCACCTATGGTTTTGTGCATGATTTTCGCACATGTTTTTTGGACGCGATGGTTTTTGGTCCATGGTATTGGATGCGATGGTTTTCGGTCCATGGTATTGGATGCTTCGACATGTATAAATATGTATTGTAACATTGAAAGGAACATAATGAAAAATCAAGCTGGTAGTCCCGGTTTTGGGATTTAGGGAAAAATCTCTGTGCATATGTGTTTTATGGGTTATGCTCTCGCATTGTTTATTTTCTTTGTTTAAGAATTTGTATGCAGGTAATTTCTGTACAAGGTTAAAACCTACATTTGGTATCAGAGCTGTTTTGGCTTCAAGGGGACGCCTTTGTTGCTGAGGGGTTTCGCTCGGGCCTGTGGTAGACCCTGTTCAGTGGGAGATCTACGAGATCGATTCTGGTGGTGAAAGAAGATGGCGAGCAGTGGAAAGATAGAGATTGAGAAGTTCAATGGTTAGAATTTTGAGTTGTGGAAACTCAATATGGAGGATCTGTTGGTGGATAAAGATCAGTGGATCGCGGTAGATCCGGGTACTAAACCATCCGGAGTGACCGATGAAGAATGGAAGAAGTTGGATCGGAAGGCAAAGAGCACAATACGATTGTGTGTCTCGGATTCAGTATTGCTGAATGTATCAGGGGAAGCTACGGCAAAGGCTTTGTGGGTCAAGTTAGGGACTTTGTCCCAATCTAAGTCTCTGGTGAATAAACTGTTCCTGCGGAAAAAGCTGTATAACCTGAGGATGAAAGATGGAGACTCGGTGACAGAGCATCTGAATGCGTTTAATACTGTGGTAAGTTAGTTATTATCTGTTGATATTAAAATTTCAGATGAAGATAAGTGCATCAGTCTGTTGTGTTCTCTACCAGATTCGTGGGATAGTCTGGTTATTGCAATAGGTAGCAATGCAACTGCTTTGCAGTTTGATGAAATAGTCTCAGCCTTGCTGACAGAGGAGATGAGATGGAAAAATATGGACAACCATAATTGTGATGCCTTGTCTGTACGAGGACGGTCCTAGAACAGAAACAAAAATAAGTCATCGAGTGGGAGATCTAAATCTAGAGGGAGATCTAAATCTCCAGGAAAACCTAAAAAGGTGGTGTGCTGGAAATGCAGAAAGGAAGGGCACTTCAGAAGGGATTGTAAATCTAAAGCTCCTGATAAAGGAAAGGGATCTGATGATGCTCCTTCTGTAGAGGCGAAAACCACCTCAGATGAAGGTGGGGATGTGTACTTGGCTTCTTCAAGTACACATGTAGATCATGAGGCATGGTTGATTGACTCAGGTGCATCCTTTCACTTCACTCCCCATAGAGAGTGGTTCTGCGAGTATGAGAAATACGATGGTGGTGATGTCTTCTTAGGAGATGATAGGAAGGATAGAATCATTGGTCGGGGAAAAGTAAAGTTGAAGTTGCAAGGTGGAAGGGTTAGAACACTTCCGGGTGTTCTACATATTCCTGCATTGGCCAGAAATCTGATTTCTGTAAGCAAGTTGGATGATGCAGGTGTAAAGACAGTGTTCAAGAAAGATACCTGCAAGATGGTTCGAGGAGCACTGATATTAATGTGGGGAGTTCGGATTGGAACTCTGTACAAGCTGCAAGGTAGCACTGTTGTTGATGGGTGCAATAGTTTTATGGTTCCTGAAAATGGAGTAGAGAATCTAGTGGTCTCTGGAGAGAAGACCATGTTGTGGCATCAAAGGCTTGGACATATTGGAGAGAAGGGCCTTCGAATACTTCATGGTAAAGGTATAATAGAAGGTATGAATAATAGCTCTCTGGATTTTGATTTCTGTGAAAATTGTGTATATGGGAAGCAAAATCGGGTGAGTTTCCCCTTTGGTGGTAAGAGGACGAAACATATATTAGAGCTTGTGCACAGTGATGTGCTTGGACCTGTGAAGGTTCCATCACTGGGTAAGTCTGTGTACTATGTATCATTCATAGATGACTTCTCAAGGAATACATGGATATATTTTCTTAAGAAGAAATATGAAGTCTTTGACAGGTTTAAAGAATTTAAGGCTCTGGTGGAAAATCAGACAGAGAAGAAGATAAAGGTGTTGAGGACAGATAATGGTGGAGAATTTTGCAGCAAGGAATTTGAAGAATTTTGTAAGAAGTGTGGTATAGCACGACAGAAGACTACTCCATACACACCTCAGCAAAATGGAGTCGCAAAAAGAATGAACAAGACGTTGATGGAAAGGGCAAGAAGCATGCTCAGTGGTGCCGGGTTAGGACAAGAATTCTGGGCAGAGGCGGTGGATACTCCATGTTACTTGATCAACAGATCACCTTCATCAGCTTTGGAGGATAAGACTCCACAAGAAGTATGGACTGGTAAGAAACCCTCTCTTTCACATCTAAGGGTATTTGGATGTGATGCATATGTACATGTTCCAAAGGAGAAACGAACCAAGTTGGATAGTAAATCTGAAAAGTGCATCTTTATTGGGTATAAGGATGGTTTAAAGGGTTATAAGCTTTGGAACCCAGTCACACGAAAGGTTGTGTACAACCGAGATGTGTTGTTCAGAGAGGTAAAAGATGTTATTCAACATGAAGTCCAACCAAAGGAACCTGAGAAGATAGAGTTTGAGCCAAAGGAGGAAGAATCAGACTCTGCAGCAGAGGAGGAATTAGAAGATGAAGAGACACAAACTCTGGCTATGAGAAGATCAATTCAAGAAAGAAGGCAGCCATAAAGGTATAGTTCATCTGCTTTCAGTTCAAATTTTGCTTTGTCTGTTACTGATAATGATCCCAGAACTGTGAAGGAAGCAGTGGATTCAGAGGATGGAAAACTCTGGAAAGAGGCCATGGTCGATGAAATGGCATCTTTGCACAAAAATGAGGCTTGGGATCTGGTGGAGTTGCCGGCTGGAAGGAAACCCATTGGCACCGAATGGGTGTTCAAGAAGAAGACAAATGCAGAAGGAAAGGTGGAGAAATACAAAGCTCGGTTGGTAGCAAAAGGTTATTCCCAGGTGCCGGGAATTGATTTTGGTGATATTTTTTCTCCTGTTGCCAAGGTAACTTCTATTAGATTACTTTTATCTGTTGCTGCTGCTTTTGATTTTGAGGTAGAACAGATGGATGTGAAGACAACATTTCTTCACGGGGATTTGGAAGAGGAAATCTACATGAAGCAACTTGAAGGCTTTGCGGTGAAGGGTAAGAAAGAATTGGCATGCAAGTTAAAGAAGTCTCTATATGGGTTAAAACAGTCACCAAGGATGTGGTATCAGAAATTTGATACATTTATACGGGGACTTGGCTTCACCAGAAGCAAAGCAGATCATTGTGTGTATTTTAAATTAATTGGTGACCGTATTATTTATCTGGTCTTGTATGTGGATGATATGTTGCTGGTTGGAAATGACAAAGAAATTATCCCGGATTTGAAGACCCAATTGTCCTCCAAATTTGACATGAAAGATCTTGGTGCTGCAAACTATATTTTGGGCATGGAAATTAAAAGAGATCGATCAAAGAGGAAGCTCTGGTTAAACCAGAGGAAGTATGTCGAGACAATACTCCAGAGGTTTAATATGCAGGATAGTAAACCGGTGAAGGTTCCTATTCCTGTAGGTGTGAGGTTATCTGCTAAACAGTGTCCCAAGACACAAGAAGAGGAAGAGGACATGTCCCGTGTTCTATATGCAAGTGCAATGGGTAGCCTGATGTATGCAATGGTCTGTACTAGACCAGACATTGCACATGCAGTGGGAGTATTGAGCAGGTTTATGTCAAAACCTGGGAAGGAGCACTGGACAACAGTGAAGCGGGTTTTCAGGTATTTGCGTGGCACTAGTGATTATGGTTTGTGCTACCAAGGAAGACCAGGATTGGACAGAGTGTTGGATATTCATGGCTTTGTTGATGCAGACTGGGTTGGAGATCTGGATCAGAGAAGATCTACAAGTGGGTATGTGTTTAACCTATTTGGAGTTGCAGTCAGTTGGATGAGTAAGAAACAATCTGTAGTGGCACTATCAACTACAGAGGCAGAATACATGGCAGCCACTCATGCAAGCAAGGAAGCAGTTTGGTTGCGGAGATTGTGTTCAAGTATGGGGTTAGTACAGGGATCTATAAGAATAGACTGTGACAGCCAAAGTGCAATTTTCTTGGCAAAGAACCCTGCTTATCATTCAAAGACAAAGCACATTGATGTTCAGTATCACTTTGTGAGGGATATGATAGAAGACAGAAAGGTGTTGCTGGTAAAGGTGGACACTTTGAAGAATACTGCAGATGCATTGACAAAGTCTGTGAGCTCTGAGAAGTTCTCTTGGTGTAGAGAAGAAATGGGAATCTCAGGGCTGAAAAAATGACTAAGCTCTCCTGTGGCTCCCTGTGGAAAGAAAACAACAAGTGGGAGATTGTTGGGTTGTGTTATATTCTTTCCACGTAGTTAATAGGGGGTTTGAAGGGCCCCCGTAACCCCACTTTATGGGGTCTGGGGCAGCGCCCCGAAAATTTTTGGTTTTGGACCATATGTTAGGTTGGGCGGACCCACCTATGGTTTTGTGCATGATTTTCGCACATGTTTTTTGGACGCGATGGTTTTTGGTGCATGGTATTGGACGCGATGGTTTTCGGTCCATGGTATTGGATGCTTCGGCATGTATAAATATGTATTGTAACATTGAAAGGAACATAATGAAAAATCAAGCTGGTAGTCCCGGTTTTGGGATCCAGGGAAAAATCTCTGTGCATATGTGTTTTATGGGTTATGCTCTCGCATTGTTTATTTTCTTTGTTTAAGAATTTGTATGTAGGTAATTTCTGTACAGGGTTAAAACCTACAGGGAGTACATGTTACCATCTACAGATGACTTTTGGGATCCTTGATGTATTTGGTGAACACAACACCTGAAATATGCTATGCAGTTGATCAGTTGAGTCAAGTCATGGTGAAGCCTACCAAGCTGTATTGCAAGACAACAAAGCATGTGTTGAGGTAACTCAGAGGCACAATGGAGTATGGGTTATGGTACAGGAGGAAAAAGGGAGTGAAGTTCCAAGGCTTCACTAATGCAGATTGGGTAGGGTTTTCATCAGATAGGAAAATTACTTCTTGTGCTATCTTCAGTATTGGGTCTGCAACTATTTCCTGGTATCATAGGAAATAAAGGTCTGTGGCACTCAACTTTGCATAGGTTTAATACATGGCTGCAAGTTAAGCAACATGTGAGGCCATATGGATGAGGAGAATACGTGTGGGCCTTTTAAGCCAAGAGATAGATCTGACGGTGATTTATTGTGATAATCAAACTTGTATTAAACTCTCTAAGAATCCAGTATTTCATGACAGGTCCAAGCACATTGATATCAGGTACCATCACTTTCGAGATTGTGTGCAAAGGAGAATTATGATGCTACAATACATTTTAACTAAGGAGTAGGATGCAGATATCTTGACAAAGGAATTGTCAAGTGGCAAATTCAAATTCGATAGGTGCAGGATCAGGGTGGTGTAAAATCCCTTTCTTGTTAAGAGGGAGTGTTAGCAATTGTATCGAGAAAAGCTAAATTCGACTTGTGCCTTAGTTAAATTTAGTAATTTTGTTTTCCACGTGAGCAAGATGACTTATATTGAAATTAACTTGTGTGACATGGCTTTCTTTACTAGTTTACTCAGTAAATTTGAGTTATAGGCTAGATGTAGAGTTGTGCATGTAGTGATTGCTAAAATTTAGCAATCTAGTTTAGTTATTTTCAGTTTGACTCAGTTAACTGAGCTCAAGTAACTAGTTGAGTCAGTTGAAGGTTAGTTGAGTAGTAGAACTGTTATTAACTCAATGATCTCTAATTTAAACTAGTCAATCAACTAAAAATATCTCAGACATGCATGGAATTCAAATTTCCTATCTGGATTGGAGGAAAAGGCACATTGTAATTATCAATTGTATACTAATCGAGTGTACAAGCTTGGAAATTAAGTAGGTGAATAATTCCTTGGGAATTGTACAAGAAAATAGGAGGAAATTCCTAATTTTAGGAGCTAATTTCCTTAAGGATTGCGCAAGGAAATAGGAGCAAGTTGGGTTCTTGAATTAGCTAAGTGTTTTCCAGAGCAGGACAATTAGTAGGAGAACAAGTTTACAGTGAAGTGTGTGCTTTATGATCGAAGCAAGACATTGTAATAGTTTCTCATTCTCATTTGATTAATGAAAAGAACCAGAGGGGTTTTTGCCCTGTTGGGTTCCCCTATAAATCATTGTATTATTGTGGTTTTAATGGTTTCATTTCATTACACGTGTTTCTAAATTGTGATTTCCATCCCACATAATAGTAGAGGAAATTTGTGATATCTTGTTTTCAGCTCGAATACATGAGTAGGAACAAATTTCTATTAATATCTACAGACAATGTGCTTTTAGAAAGACCTATGAAATTAAATAGATTCCTTAAAATTGAATATCCCCGTAAATTAGCAGTTGTTGATAAAGAATAAGATATTGACTCATTATGTATTATGTATTTCAATGAGGTAATATTCAGAAATGGCGTTAATGTAGGGGTACTTTTGACTTCCCCTCTCCGTAAATGCTTTTTTCACTCATTTCATCTTGAATTCGATTTCACAAGTAAACATGGTTGTTGGGGCTCAATTTGGAAAGAAAACTAGGGATAAATTTGTCTCATGTATTTGGTGATTATTCTTGATTTTTTCTATCATGTGATAATATGTGTGTAGCCAAGAATAAAAATCCAATATGTTATAGAAACATTTCTTAGTATTTTATTGCATTATTTGATTAGTTTCCCATGAAGCAAAATATATATGAAAGTGCACATGCTGTTTTTGTAACCAATTTCCACCCTTACCTTTTATTCTTTTTTTGCAAATTTGAGTTGAAGGTAGTTTTATAATTATCAAGCATCATACCCACATCCAAAGAAGCGCGATCTCTACATCTATCAAACAAATGTGTGAAAACTTGTAGTACTCTCCTAGGTTGCAGTGATTTGTTCCTAAGTTGACATGTGCTTTATAGTTGTGGGTTTGATCCAAACATAGCCCTATCAAATGAAACTTTGCGTAATATAATCTACAAGTGGTAAGTTGAATTAATTGTGAATTAAGCGACATTTGTTTTACTTGGTAATAATAACACACAATTGAATTGATTTAATGTCTAGATTTGTGACATGTATCTCTCCTTTATAAACATGATCACATAGAATATTATGGAGGTTTGTCGATTGAGGAATATTTTGTTATTACACTCTTATTCAAGACTTTTATCTTGAAACTAATATTTTATCATAATTGGTGTAGTGCATAGTAATAGAGATTTACTATTATATAACAATAGATATTTACTACGATGGAGTGATTTTTTTTTTCCAAATCTGAGCGTGACCTAGCTTTGCAATAGCGCAAGCGCTCCTGTGAGGAGTTTGGGCAGCGTTGAAGGTTGCGACCCTCTGCCATAGATTGGCTTGGCTGGGCCTTACTTGAGGTCGCCCAGCTCCATGGAGGTGTTGGGCTCTCCTCAGGGGCCTCCCATATTTCCTCCTCCACCTTTTTCCTTTGAAGCTTTCAACTCTCTGCTCGCATCCTTGCCAAAGAAGAAGAAAAGCGAAGCTGCAAAGTTTGTGAAGAAAGTGGAGGACATCCCCGAGATTTGTCTCCCGCCAGATGGGCCGATCCAAGTCACTCTGTCTTTAGCAGATCATGCCCTCGTTGGCCGAATCATAGGGCTTTGGCCATCCCCTAAATCCACAGAGATCTGGGTCGCTAAGAACTGGGCACCCTTGATAAAAAACATAGTAACCTCATACTTTCTCGGGAGAGGCTACTTTCTATTTGAGTTCACTGCAAAAGAGGACAAGGACCTGATTTTCCAAAATGGACCTTACTTCATGGGCCCTCAGGGATTGTATCTGAATAAATGGACACCAGACTTCGATTCGGCAGTGGATGTTCCCACAGCAGTCCTAGTGTGGGTGAGACTCCCTAATGTCCCAGTGCATTGTTGGAATTGGGATTTGTTGAAGCACATAGGCAACACCCTAATTAAATTTATAGATCGGGCTAATAATAAAGGCCAGTGCGATTGTGCCAGAATCTGCGTGGAGGTAGATCTAGAGGTGGAGCTCTCGGAAGCCATAAAAATCATTGTAGGTCCCTGGACTCATGTGCAAAAACTCGACTACGAGCAGCTGCCCTTCAAATGTCGGAAATGCCACGTCTACGGCCATTTTACCAGAGGCTGTCCATCCAATGGGGCAGAAGAGAAAGGGAAAGAAGAAGACTGGAACTAGGTCAAGCGCACTGGGACCTCTCATACTGCAACTGCAAATGATAAAGGCCCTCAAACGTCCTCTGTTCAGCAATCAACCATGGAAGGCCAAGAGAACAAATTCGAGCTCCTAAGATCTAAAACCGTGGCCTCCTAAGAGGTTGAGATCCCAAAGGAAATTTCTCCCGCCAAAGCTTCCCCCTCCGACTCGACTAAAGGTGGAAGTGCCGCAGAGAGATCCAAAGGAAAGCTCCAAAAGAGGAGGAGGAAGTCCAAGAATCTGAGGAGTCAGAAGAAGAAGGAGAAATAGGAGACTCTCAATCCTCTCCCAGAAGATCCACAAGGGGACGCAAGTTTGCCTGGAAAGAAAGAAAGCAGGAAACCTACAAAGACAAGCTTTAGGGCAGCCAGCCAACCCTTGAGAAGCTATTGGCAAAAACTCCGAGGATGAAGAGGAATTAAACTCAGGGTTCCAAGGGAGCCCACCATAACAAAAGTAAATGATGAAGATCGTCTCTTGGAACTATAGGGGTATGGGCACTAGAGCCAAGGAAGAAGCAATGAAAAGATTAACAAGATTGGAAGCCCCAGATATCCTCCTCATCCAGGAGACCAAAATGGAGGATACAACTTTCCTCCAAGCAAGTAAAAAATTTTGGAATAAAAGCGGAGCGCAAGCTATCTCTGCTCGTGGAGCCTCGGGAGGGCTTGGCTCCCTCTAGAATGCCAACAAGTTCTCAATAATCTCTGAGACTTTGAACACCCACTGGATCTTCTTAAAGATGCAACATCTTGATACCAAAGAGATCATATGTCTTTTCAATGTGTATGTCCCTAACAATGTCGGGGAGAAGAAGATTTGCTGGGACTCCATAAAAAATCTGGCAGATCTAGAGAACCTAGAAAACATCATCATCGCTGGAGATCTCAATCTCACCCTTCTTTCGTCAGAAAAAAGAGGAGGTTGCATAGTAAGGGAACCGGCAAGCGAATGGGCGGAGGATCTCATGCAGGACTGGGACCTACTAGACATCAAGCCTTCTTCCGGTAAGTACACTTGGTCAAATAAAAGAGTCGGTCTTAGACATATAGCTGCAAGACTAGATAGATTTCTTATTCAAAGTTCCTTTCTTCTTCTCGGTCTAGAGGCTAGAATGCACATCCTCCACAGTAGTGTTTCGGATCACAAGCCCATTAGAATTGAGCTACTGGCTCTCAAGGATTTGGGCCCTATTCCTTTTAGATTCAGTCCTCTATGGATCAAAGAGGCAGATTTCATGCAAAAGGTTAGGGATTGCTGGAAGGATCCAGTCAAAGGTGCCCCCTTTTTTGTTTGGGAAGAAAAACTCAGAAGAGTAAAAGTGATGTTGAAAAGCTGGGCCAAGACTTTTCCAAACCCTGCAACTGAAAGAAAAAAAATTCAAAGTTCCTTAGAACTGCATCATCTTCAACCGGAAGAAACTGAAATCACAAAAGAAGACTTGGACAAGGAGACGAAGCTTTAGCAGAAATTTCACAAGGCTTGCTTGGCCAAGGAAGAATACTGAAGGCTTAAATCCAAGAGCCTTTGGCTCAAAGCAGTGGATAGAAACTCCTCCTTCTTTCATAAGCAAGCCCAAGCGAGGAAATGCTCTAACTCCATCTCTGAAATTAAAGAAGAGAACCACATCCTAAAGGATATAGCCAGCATAAAAAAGGTAGCTTCCGATCATTTTAAGAATCTGTATTGTGAGGGAATGGAGGTTGGACATAGTTCTAAACTCCTGGATGTAGTTCCCATCCTGATCATTGCTAGGATGAACCATCTGTTAGAAGCTAAAGTCAGCAAAAATGAAGTAAAGGATGCCCTCTTTGATATGGACCCTGACAAAGCCCTGGGTCCGGACGGATTCACAGCCAGATTCATTCAATCCTGTTGGCAGATTGTGGAGAAGGAATTCCTAAAAATGATCCTAAAATCCCAAGATTTCCAGAAAATTGGAGGCTGCACAAATTTAGCATTCCTCGCCCTTATCCCCAAGGAAAAAGGAGAAAACTCCTTCAACAGATTCCGCCCGATCTCCTTGTGCAATATTGGATACAAAGTGATAACCAAAGTAATAGCGAACATATTGAGGAACATCCTCCCCAAAATCATCCTGGAGAACCAAGGAGGATTCGTTCATGGTAGACAAATCGTGGATAATTTCATTTTGGTTCAAGAGGCGATCCACTCTAGCATGCATCGAAAAGAAAAAGGTATGGTGGTCAAGCTCGACCTAGCAAATTCTTTTGATCGAGTTAGACATAGTTTTTTGTTGGATGTTCTGCACAAGATGGGATTTGGATTTAGCTTTATAAACTAGATTCAGGCTTGTATATCGGAGCCTTGGATTGCTACCCTGGTAAATGGCAGGGCTGCAGATTTCTTCAAAGCCTATAGAGGGCTAAGGTAGGGGTGCCCCTCTCACCCCTCCTCTTTGTGCTGCAAGCTTCTGTCCGCAGCTTTTATCTATACAAGAAGCAACAAGACGAAGAGATAGCTAGGCTAAGCATAGCAAGAGGGGTAAAAAACATCAATCATGACCTCTTTGCCGATGACACCTTGTTGCTGGGGGCTGCAACTCCGCTCTCAACTGCCAGATTTAAAGAAGTGCTGGATGAATTCTGTGAAGTCTCGGGCAACAAATTAAACAATGGGAAATGTCATTTTTATTGCTGGAATATTTCTCCATCTTTCCTGAATTACATTGCTAGATGCCTAGGATTTGCAGCCTCTTCAAATTCGACCTCTTTCAAATATCTTGGCCTTCCTATCTTCCTCAAGAGGGCCTTGAGCAAAGATTGGAACCCTTAGCTAGAGAAATTCAAAACTAAAATGCAGGCCTGGGGCTCCTCCTGGCTCAATATTACAGGCAAAGCAGTTCTCAACAGTCTTCCATTATTCCAATTTTCTGTCCTCTTAGCACTTGTGGGTATTCTCAAGAATATGGAGGAACTTATTAGGAAGCTTTTCTTAAAGGGAGGCAAACAAAATAAAAAGAAATCTCACTTGTCAAATGGGAAATTATTTCCAAGCCTCTAAAGGAGGGAGGATTGAATTTTAAAAACCTCTACGCTCAAAATTTAGCCATGGGAGCGAAATTGATTTGGAGAATTATAGCCCCCAATCCAGGCTGGGTGCATTTAGCATTATGGAAAAAATACTTCAGAGGAGGGTGTCTTCGCTGCTTGGATAAGCCCAAATCCCAATTCAGATCTCCTTTCAACATTCTAAGTAAAAGCAGCTCCTTTGGTGAATGCACAGGCTTATTGGATCCTTGGGAATGGTCAATCTATTAATATATGGGAAGACCGAATTATGAGCAGGCCCCCGCTGGTTGAAACTCGCTCCTTGCATTCGCTGCAGACGTGGATGATGGACGCACACATTAAATCGCTGTGGGATATGTCATGTTGGATCAGACATCACTGGGTAGGCTGGAAGCAGCTCCCTGTCACTCCTACTCTCCAAAGCGACTGTGCAGAGCTCTACAATCTTCTGCACGGGTTGGCTCCCATTCACATTCGAAGAAAAGATGCCCGTGGATGGTGTTTGTAGCATGAAGGCTACTCGGTGGCATAGGGGTATGTCAAATGCTTGGAAAGGCCATACGTACAGCCAGATCCTGCTCCCTGGTATGGGATATGGAAGTTCCCCTCCATCTTGAAAATTGATCATTTCTGTTAGTTTCTCTGCCATAATTTTTTTTTAACGGATGATAGGTTGCAGAAGAGGGGATTTTTTGGCCCTTCTAGATGCATGCTATGTAAAGATAAGCTAGAATCTGCCCTTCACCTCATGCTGGAGTGTAGATATGCCATCCAAATCTGGTAAGAGCTCTTAGGAGCATGGAAATCTAGCTTCACTCTCCCTTGCATTATCCCAGATCTGTTTGCTGGTTGGTTGTCTAGATACCCAGGTCTAACCCCAAAAAACAAATTAATCATAGCAACTTGGACTTCTCTTCCCAAAATTATCAGTTGGCAGATTTGGTTAGAGAGGAATAGAAGGATATTCAGAAATAAAGAGCAAGATTTCAATCTCGTTGCAATCATAGTCAAATTTCAACTAAATGAATGCCTCAAGCCTATGCCAACAAGACATCGAGTTGGGTGCTACACTCAGTCTCTAATTCCAAAAATTGATTATCATCCCCATTTCTCCCAAAGAATGGCAAATTAGAAAAAATGAAGAAGACTTTCAATCCTTGATTTCCAAGAAAAAAATCCCCTCTCTCTTCTTTGACGGGGCAGCCAAGGGAAATCCATGAATCATTGGTGCAGGAGGCATCATAATAAATATAGAAGGAACTCCTATCCACAGATTTTCTTGGGCACTCGGTCACTCCTCTAGCATGCAAGCTGAAGCGTTGGCTATTTTCCAAGGGATCAAGTTGCTCAAAGAATTGGGATTCAGGGAGGTTAATGTCTTTGGTGATTTGTATGTCATCATCAAAACGATGGTGACAAACTCTATTCCAACAGATTTGCATCTTGCAAGGACGATCACAGGAGTCAAAGCAATGGCAAAGTCCTTGAAATTGGAATTCTTCCATGTGCTAAGAATAAACAACAAAGAGGCAGATATTGAAGCAAACAAGGCAGCCTAGTTACCTGTTGGGGCTATTCTCAGAGACAAAGAAACATTGTGGGATCTAATTCCTTAATCCCCTATCTTCCATGTTTTACTGCATTTTATTGAAGCAATTTGTATGCATTCACAAGCTCGGGCAAATAACATAAATAGAGTTCATTGTAAAATGTAAGAAGAGATGAATCATAAGCGTATGCGTCTTGATCCTCTTGTTGGAGAGGTGCTTGAAATCACCTCCAATATCTGTAATTTGTGTTGTGGCTTCATGCCAAGTATCTAATGCAATCCTATAATCGTTCCTGTAAAAAAAAATAATAATAGATATTTACTACAAGGATTTCATATTTGTTTGCTTACATCTAGCCATCTCATATTCTAGGTTGTTGGCCCTTTGATAGTTTGTCCCCTAATCTCTTCTTAGGTGATCAGATTAGATGGAAGCATAACTAGAACTTCCTAGCATACATTTTTCCACTAATACATGTATGTCGAAGTTCTCCATTGTTATGTTGTAAGAGCCTAAGAATCATATGCTTGTTTGGACATATTCAACATATCAAAATTTTGTGATGATGACATCATCCACCTTAGAGTACATTTCTTCACATTAAATTGGAGATATAATGAGAGGTGAAGAGGATGTTTCTGCATTGGAGGTAAAATAAATGTTGTGGGAGAAGCCTTGTGGAGATAAAGAGAGGAAATGTTAATTGATTCACATAATCTGTTTGAAATATTGAGGGGGGGGGTGAATCAATATTTCTTTTCAATTGTTATTTTTGCTAGTTAGATCACTTATAATTAGAGCACAAAATGAATAATAAGAATACATAATTTTATTAATCAGGAATAACGAGGACTTCAATCCTCTTCTTTACAATAAATCAAGTATAATATAGTGTAGGGCTCCAACCCTAGATAAATACACCAACCTCCAATCCACCAGGTTCCAACCTATATTTTTCCAAGCACCGACTTGGAATTCACAAGGCTCCAACCTCTAGGGCTCCAACCCTATATTCCCAAGGATCCAACCTTGTCACTTTGAGGTACCAACCTCTAAGGCTCCAACCCTATATCTGATATAGGCTCTAACATGGTCTTCTTGAGGACTCCTATCCTCTAGGGCTCCAACCCACAACTTCAATTCGTCAAGATAAGTTTAATGATTCTTTACGCCTCCCAATCTCTTCTGTAACGAGTCCCGACAACATCTTCACCTTAAACACTGCCCACAAATTATCTCCAAGGCACTTAGCTCTTCAATGACAACTTTATCTTCACATGAAGGTGTCACCACAACTCTTCACGGTCCCCAAACAAAATCTCCAAGGTCACCTAACGATGACATCAACAATGCATCATGGTTTCTAATAATGTCTCCAAGGTCAACTAAAGCTTCTCAACAAGATGTCTTCAATAGGCTCCACTAAGCCTCAAGGTCTGCACCAAATAATTCGTCAAGTGCTTCACAATGTCTTCAATGCTCCAGCTGTCTAGAATGAGCTGCTCCAAGGTATTGTCCAAGGTGTTCTTCAATATACCGTCTCAAGAAATATTCAATGTGTACTTTGAGACAAGTATATTCCAAAACATAGGATATGTCTGCATTTTCCAAGGTTTAAGGTCTTCACAACAATTTTTTCATGGGATAAGATTCCTCCTTCGGAAGGGCTGTGATGGCTACTTCAATAGAGGAAGTAGTTTTTGATTCCAAAACTGCTTCTTATTACATCACTTAAATGGCAGGAACTAACTCCTTTAGTGATAACTGTCCACAAATTTCTGCAATGTTATGTGTTCACTGTTTTGAGCCCCTCACAAGACACAAGTCCAAGCCTAAAGAAGATTGAGCATTTGGGCCTTCACTGATGTATAAACGAGTCACAAATATATCTCCACATTAGTATGACCACTCCATAATCGTGCGCCTACAAATGTATATCAGAGCTTATAATCTCCAATAGGGGCAGCAATTTGAGCCTGAAGGAGGTCCAAGGTTATTGCAGATCCTATCTAAGCATGAGGATCCTTCCATTATTCGAGTTAGCTGTCCGATCAAAGAAAGCACTTTAATTAAAAGTCTGTAGTGAAATCCTTCAATTGTCTAAGTCTGAAATAAAAATATCAAGGGTCTGAGCTCCCAAACATAGTCACTGGTCTGCACTCGAGGTAAAGTAGCTCGTGTTTTAAGGAATATTCAACAGGTGTGTTCTTCCGAAGTCTGCTTCTCTTCACAAGGTCAAGTATCAAGCTTCCAAAAGGTGAAAAAGTTTGGGGTGATAACAAAGGATGACACAATTATGTAGTCTGAACCTCTGTATACAAGTATGTGCCTTCACATAGTTTGAGCCACCTTAGTTTCCCACATAACCGAGATACTTATCTAAATGATAGTTAAGTCAAGTCTGAGCCTTGACTGTTCTAAACTCCTTTTCCACAAATCTGAGCCTAGAATAGTCACCCAAATTCAAGTCTCTCACTCTAACCTATTTGAGCACTGATCAATGGTAGCTGTCCAAACTTTTTGAGGCTCCTGTACTCATGTCATAGGTCTGAGCTGTAAAGGATAAAGGAAATCTACCCCAAAAAGTAATCTTCTAGGCCTCCTCGGCCTTTGTCCTCCTTCTCTACCTTTTTTTTTTAAAAATTATGTGTCTTCTTCACCATTTTTTTTGATAAAATGAAGTGTTTAGACGTCTATATATACTAGTTTTGGAGTTATACGAATAGACACATCCCTTGGAGGAAGAGCTGATTTGGACATGTAATTTCATGTCAGCCAGCATAAAAAATTATTATATTTTAACTTAGAAAATCATTTTCTCTCAATCTAGAAGGAGTTAGAGGGCGAGTGATAGCTCGTTAGAAAGGGAAAATTGTCCTCTACAAGATGGTGTCAATTTCATCCTTCAATGAGGTCATTTTCTCATCAAGAAAATTATATTTATGAAAATATCATCATTATTTCATTTATGGTAGCCTTTAGGATTTTATGTTTTGGATAGTGTTTAGGGCTTCTTCACTTGTGTTCTTCATTAGGATTAAGGCATCTTCAAAAGCATCATGGACATCTAGGGCTTCATGTAGCTAAGAAATGTGCCTAGGAGGGCTTCATGGAAAATGATCCTTCATTCATCATTAGGTCATGCATCATTAGATTAGGGAATTGTCATCATATAGATAGGGGTATATAGCTAGGGAATTTGCATTATCTCATGCTTAGGGTTTTCTCATAGGGGTTGCATGAGGTTAGGGCAACAAGGGTTATTCATGTATCACAATAATATTTGCCATCTCCAACAATGCCATAATGACATCAATGACAACTTTTACCAACAATATCCCCCTTTGTCATTGATGGCAATATTTTTTCCCTTTCAACAATTCCCCCCCCTTTGACATCAATGACAAATGGGGTGTCCCGGTACTCCCGTTATCAAGTTGCTTCTTAACATGCTACTCCATCTTATTTTCTTCATCAATGATAGTTCTTCATGATAGATATGTTTCTCCCCCTATCATGGTGCTTCTTCATTAATGAGCATGCTCCCTCTAAACCTTTTCATGCCTTCATGAAGATAGATGAGATAGATGATCAATCAACTCCCCCTATCTGCATAAACTCCTCTAGCTCTTTCTTTTTGCTAAGATAAGAAAGATTGTCGCCTTGTGATCAAGTGGAAGACATCTTCAAATCATGATTTTCTTTAATAGAATTATTCCCGAGATATGATCTACGTGTGAATCATTAAAGGTTTCATAGGACTCTTCATAGATAACATTTGCAAGAATAGTCCAGAATCACAAGCTCCCCTTAACAGTGTGCATGGTCTCCTTTTTGGTAGAATTTCACCATAAAAACTTGGAATATATACGCCAAAGACGTACTTGTCAGATCAACAACATGGGTTGATGACTTAAGTGTTCAAGACATTTTCTGATCCAATTTGCTTCCTTCCCCATACTTGTGTGACTTTCTTTTCTTTCTTGGTAGTCATGTTTTTAGCTTGGTTATGAACCCAAGTCAGCTTACAAACACGAGGCATATGTCCAATGTTATGGCATTTGAAGCATTCCATTTTGTTCATCAATGAGGAAGCATGAATTCTTCTTGAAAAATTGCTTCTAGAAAGCTGATGTGACTATTATATTTGTTCTTGTGGTATGACCTACAATCCTTTTCCATGTGCCCAAAATTTGTACAAGAATAACAATAACCAAAAAATACTTTGGTACTTGGAGGATGGAGATCACCTTTATGTACTTCTAAAGTCATTTTTCCTTGGGATCCTTTGATGATATCCATTGCCTCTTGCATCCTTGATGCCATATGCATATCTTCTTGGAGTAGGGTTTCTTCCAATGTTATCTTGACTCTTCTCCTTGCCTTTTCTGGAACTGGGGGCATCAAAATTGCTTCCAAGATTCTCCATATCCTTGTTGTTTGAAGCATTAGGGTTTACATCATTAGTATTTGAGGGTTCACTTGCATAACCAAGACCTGGTTTATCAAGAGGATATATTTGATGACTTAGGATATCATCTAGGGTTTAAGAGCTCTTTAGACTATCGTTTAGATGATCAAATTCTTTCTTTAGGAGATAAATTCATTCTTTCATCATCTTGCATTCTTCATCCTTCTTTGCTAGATGGTTCTCCATTTGTTCCTTCATCTTGGTTGCTTTAAATGACTGGGCCTTAAGTGAGATGATTTATGATTTTAATTTGGTGATGTCTTCATCCGTTTCTTCTAGTTGGCATGCCATGGAATTTGTTTCTTTTTTCTGCTTCACCAACTTGTCCTTCTAGGAGGGTCAAAGCTTCCATCACATTTTCAGCTACTTGTGCTTGTTTCTTTGCTTCTTCTAGTTTAGATTTAAGGGAGGGGATATCTTCCTTGTATTGACCAATTTTTATTTTAAGTTTGGTCAAGTCTTCATGTCTTTGTTAAATATGTCTTGACAAAGTTTATACCCCTTTATTTGGTTTATCCAATTGATTTGTCATGGATATAATTTCTTCATGATGCTTTTTCTAGTTTTGATGAAATTCCTCCTTAAGCTTGGTGAGATACTCATCTCTTTCTTGTACTTAAAGCTTAAATAGGTCAACTTCCTTCCTTTTCTTGTCAAGGTCATGGTCACCATCTTGTGCTTGCTTCTTGAGATCCTTTTTCAAGCTTCTGATCTCTTCTAGAGAAGCTACAAGTTTTGCTTTGAGATCTTCTTTGAGATCCTCTTCAATTTCTTCATCTTTAGGTCCGCCATGGTCTTGATGTCTTCATTCTTATTTTCAGCTTCCTTTATGGGTTCTAGATTTCCTTTTTGCTTTCCATCATCTTCATGATTAAAGGTCATGGTCAATGCTCCTTTTGAGTGAATATCTTAAAGTTTGTCCCACATACCTTTTGTTAATGAACATTTCTCCACTTTAACCTTTATAGGATCTGTTAGCCCACTCAAGATTGCCTTTACCACTCCTGCATTACATTCCTTGAATTCTTATTCCATCGTGTTTTCAGTAATCACTGATTCTCGGACTTGAAAATCTTAAGCCATTAAGAAATTCTTCTTTCTTGCCTTCCATATATCAAAGTTTCCATTGAATAATGGAGGTTTCCCAATTTGATTATCTTCTACTTTCATGGTTGAAGAAGAGATATCTTTGGAAGGATTGGAGGATTTCTTTCTTGTCTTGACATTTGTGTTCTAAGGATCTACCTTCAATTTGTTAGGTTTTGAGCAAAGGTGCTGGCTCTGATACTAATTGTTGGAAATCCTGAGGGTTGTTATTTACCAGTTAGATAACTTATTAGAAAACAAAATTAAAAATAAGAATAAATAATTATATTAATCAAGAATAATGGGGACTTCAATCCTCTTCTTTACAATAAATCAAGTACAATATAGTGTAGGGCTCCAACCCTAGATGAAGACACCAATCTCCAATCCACCAGGCTCCAACCTATATTTTTCTAAGCACCAACTTGGATTTCATGATGCTCCAACCTCTAGAGGTCCAACCCTATCTTCCCAAGGTTCCAACCTTGTCAATTTGGGGCACCAACCTCTAGGGCTACAAACCTATCTCTAGTACATGATCTAACCTGGTCTTCTTGAGGACTCCTATCCTTTAGGGCTCCAACCCACATCTTCAATTTGTCAAGATAAGTTTAATGATTCTTTACGGCTCCCAATCTCTTCTGCAATGAGTCCTGATAATATCTTCACCTTCAACACTGCCCACAAACAATCTCCAGGGCACTTAACTCATCAATGAAAACTTTTTCTTCACATGAAGGTGCCACCACAACTCTTCATGGTACCCAAACAAAATCTCCAAGGTCACCTCATGATGACATGAACAATGCATCACAGTTTCCAATAATGTCTCCAAGATCAGTTAAAGCTTCTCAACAAGATGTCTTCGATAGGCTCCACTAATCCTCAAGGTCTGAACCAAATAATTCTTCAAGTTCTTCACAATGTCTTCAATGCTCCAATTGTCTATAATGAGCTATTCCAAGGTATTGTCCAAGGTGTTCTTCAATAACCTGTATTAAGAAATCTTCAATGTCTACTTTGAGGACAAGTCTACTCCAAAACAGAGGATATGTCTACCCTTTCCAAGATTTAATGTCTTCACAAATTTTTTGTCATGGGCTAAGATTCCTCCTTCAGAAGGGTTGTGATGGCTATTTCAATAGATGAAGTAGTTTTTGATTCCAAAACTGCATCTTATTACATCACTTAAATGGCAGGAACTAACTCCTTTAGTGATAACTGTCCACAAATTTTTGCAATGTTATGTGTTCACTATTTTGAGCCTCTCATAAGACACAAGTCCAAGCCCAAAGAAGATTGAACCCGGGCCTTCACTGATGTATAAACAAGTCACAATATTATCTCCACAATATTTTGACCACTCCATAATTGTACGCCCACAAATGTATATCTGAGCTTCTAATCTCCAATAAGGGAAACAATCCGAGCCTGAAGGAGGTCCAAGGTTACTTCTAATCCTATCTGAGCATGAGGAGCCTTCTACTATTCGAGTTAGCAGTCCGATCACAGAAAGTACTATAATTAAAAGTGCAAAATGCAATCCCTCAAATATCCAAGTCAGAAATAAAATTGTTAAGGGTCCGAGCTCCCAAACACAGTCACTGGTTTGCATTGGAGGTAAAGTAACTTATGTTTTAAGGAATATTCAACAGGTTTGTTCTTCCGAAGTCTACTTCTCTTAACAAGGTCAAGTACCGAGCTGCCAAGAGGTGAACAAGTTCAATGTGATGACAAAGGATGACACAATTATGTAGTCTGAACCTCTGTATACAAGTCTGTGCCTTCACAAAGTCTGAGCCACCTTAGTTTCTCATAGGATTGAGATACTTATATAGATGATAGTTAAGTCAAGTTCAAGCCATCACTGTTTTGAACTCCTTTGCCACAAATCCGAGCCTAGAATAGTCACCCAAATCTGAGTTTCTCACTCCAACCTGTCTGAGCACTGATCAATGGTAACTGTCCAAAATTTCTAAGGCTCCTGTACTTGTGTCAAAGGTTTGAGCTGGAAAGGATAAAGGAAATATGCCCCAAACAATAATATTTTAGTCCTCCTCAACCTCTCTCCTGCTTCTCTTCCTTTTGCCCGAATTTTATGTCTTCTTCACCAAAAATTGTTGATCAAATGAAGTGTTTAGATGTCTATATATATTGATTTTGGAGTTATACGAATAGACACGTCCCTTGGAGGAAGAGTTGACTTGGACATGTAATTTCATGTCGGCCAACATCAAAAAACTATTATATTTTAACTGAGAAAATATTTTTTCTCAATCTAGAAGGAGTTAGAGGGCGAGTGATAACTCGTTAGAAAGGGAAAATTCTCCTCTACAAGATGGTGTCAATTTGATCCTTCAATGAGGTCATTTTCCCATCAAGAAAATTATATTTGTGAAACTGTCATCATTATTTCATTTATGGCAGCCTTTAGGATTTTATGTTTTGGACAATGTTTAGGGCTTCTTCACTTGTGTTCTTCGTTAGGATTAGGGCATATTCAAAGGAATCATGGGCATCTAGGACTTCATTGATTTATGCATGCATCATTCTAGGGAAAACCATCTAAGGTTTCATGTAGCTAAGAAATGTGCTTACTAGGGTTTCATGGACAAGGCTCCTTCACTCATCATTAGATCATGCATCATTAGATTAGGGAATTGTCATTATATAGATAGGGGTATATAGCAAGGAATTTGCATCATCTCATGATTAGGGTTTTCTAGTATGGATTGCATGAGGTTAGGGAAACTAGGTTTATTCATGTATCACAAGAATATCTTCCATCCCCAACAATGCCATAATGACATCAATGACCATTTTGACTAACATAATCAATGACACACTTCAAACCTATAGATCACCATCATCAAAATCATAATAATAGAGTTGACACACCATTTAGAGGAAGAAATCCATCGAGAGTAAAGGTAAATATGGGAATTCCGTCGTTTAAAGGGGTTGTGAATGCCAAAATCCTAGATGAATTGTTGTATCAATTAAAAAAATATTTTTTGTGAATCATCTAATGAAGAGGACATTGCATTTGCAACTCAAGTTTACCTATAATGCACTTTCATAATATAAATATTTCATACAACAAGGTCAAGAAAAAAAATAACCTATAACCATGTTAGGAGAATTCAAGACATCCTTGAAAGATACTCTATCCCATAAGATGACTTAAATTATGGATACTCACATTGACAAACATTGCACCAGAAGCAATGTTAGTCTGCCTCACACTTATTTCAAAATACCATTGGGTGTCAAAAGTGGATGATAAAAGCCCTAAATGATTAAGAATCATGGAATTCAATGCATATGTATGTCATTACATGAAAGAAGAAATAGAATTCCTAACTCTATACATGTTGTGAGATGCTCACCAATTTGCGATAAAGTAGGAAAAGTTTAAGAGTTGTGGAAAAGGGAAATATTAAGTCAAATAATAAACTCAATAAAATATTGTTCACTTACATCTAGATCCCATTTGGATTAATTAATGTATCAATAGGGGAAAGTGTCCCACCAAACACTAACGGGATCAAACCCAAAGAGAGAGGCACAATTAGACTCTTTCTTATTTGAGGTAGTTAGATCCATTGGATCAATGACTGAGCAACCAATTTCAATGGTCTTTAACAGTTGAATCAAATTCTAATACATCAGTTGCTTTTCAAACTATGAAATATATGAAGGCTACAATAGAAATGAATTATTATCTAGCAACCCATGATTAGTCCAAGTTCACTAAGATATAATATCAAAGAGTTGACTAATTAACTAAACAAAAAAAGATTAAATCAATTGACCAAGGTAAAAGTAACTACCCTAATTTAATATAATAAAAGGAAATTTGTGATTACTCTAATATGCATAGGAACACGAACACGAACATGAACATGTACAAAATATTTCAAAAGCATGCAGTTCCCCTTTACATACACCTACGAAATCACAATTTAGAAATTTTCTTATACAAAACATGGGGTAAAACTAACTTCTATATCAATTTGCATAATTTAATAGTTCAAAGTAAAAAAAATACATTCTAATGTATAGAAGAAAATGCATACAAAATAGTTTAAGAAAACATGTATTGCCTCTACGAAAATATGGCTAGGAATGACTCTTTAGTATTAAAGCAAAATTAGAGTCATAGTCATTTGCAATTGGTTTTCCTGATTGGAAACCAGACCAACTGCAGTATAACCATGTTTTTATCAGACTTTTGGTTATGACATTGCATATGTTTTTCTTCTTAAACCAACTTTTACAAAATTTACAAAAAGAAATGTGGCCCCAGATCTCGGTGTAACCTCTAACAACCCTTCTTTTCCAGCCCAATGACTTGGGCCTAACAAACTTTAAACTATTAACAATCCTATTTAGTTATATGTTTTCATTAAACAATACCAAGAACAATAACACCAATAATAGAGGACACGAATATCATGCTCTCAGCTAGGACAAAACCCTCCAAGGGAAAACCTAGAAAACTCTTATTTTCTTAAAATATGCTTCAAATGAGATACAAAGTCCCAAAACCCTATACAAAGTCCTTCTCCAAGTACCAATCTATACCTTCCTCAATTCCTTCCTTATTTTTGCACCAAACAACTACATACTACAACTTCAACCTACCAGCTTCAATATTGTTACTTGACTTGTAACTTCGACCTTGGAATTTTGGCCTTGTAGCTTCTTTGGAAAACCTAATGCAACCTCCTCCTGAGACCTATTTTGAGCAAGATGACTCTCTCGAGGTCAATGAGGTCAAGGCAAGGCTTTCTTCCTTTTAGCTACAAGATTATGCACTTTGTCCTACTACAACTCGATCTTACGACTTCAAGCTCTTTCTACAACCCAAAAACCCTAGAATTTCACACATGAGAGATAGATAGAGCCCAAAAACAAGAAAATTTCGTACTCCCTTCTCTTCCTTGGATTTTTCTCTCCTTTATGCTCTTCCCAACTACAAATCGAAATTCTTATTACGATATCAAACTTGTGTAGTGAGTATGTGCTAAATGAGGTCAAATTTCTTCTTTATATAACCTTCTCAAGGGGTCACTTTCCCTCCTTTAGGCCGACTTGATGTTCCCAGGGTTGACTTGTACTTTTGGAGCTTTGAGGACTTTCTAGACTAAAAAATAATTATTTTTACAAATATATTTTGCCCAAAAGGGTCTTATAAACATGTTGTTGACTCCTTTGACTCTTGATAATAAATCCTAAGACATAACAAAACCTAGAAGCCCGAAGAACATGCTTTTACCTAGAAGACCATCAATAATGAGCATGAAACCCATGCTTTTATAATAATGCAATTTTATTTTAATTTTTGTTTGTTACATAGGATACATATTTAAATGAGTACGACAACAATTATGAAGACCAAAACTAGTTACAATTTCCACACTCCCTCTTAACTAGAAGGTATTCATAATTGTACAACCAATACAACAGCATTCTCAAATTGAATATTTATCATAAGAAGAGTTGGATTGATAAACCATACTGTAAGCATTATCATTATGACCAACACTGTCTCTGAGGCATAACTAGACAAGCTCTTCTTTAATCAAGAGCATTATGCTAGTGTTGTAGCTGCTGCAACACCCTCCAAAATTTTGGCCTACACTCAATTTCAAATCTTTCCTTGGTCTTGCATACTGTTGTCGCAAACATCGAAAATCATTTCATGAGATTTCTTGAAGTATTTTTCTCCCTTTTGCAAGTTGGGTTAATTGTCGTCTTTCGACATGATTGGCTGTCGCACAATGTGTAGAATCATGTTCTGATGGTTTCAAGTGTCTATATGTGTGTATATGAGTTGCTTTAACTATGTAAACATCTATCGCACTCATTCACAAAGTTTTGAGCACTGTCGCACAAGTGTCGTCACGGTCATCCCAAAGTCTATCTTAAGTGTCACACTTGTCGTAAATGGTCATAAAGTGGTCACATAGAGGGAAATGCATTGTTCTTGTGTCCTGGGTGATCTATGTTGTTGTGTCATCAAGTATTATAAGTATGAGATCACAATTGAAGTCTTATCACCATGCATATCAGTCTAACTGGTCTTACACTTAACCATTTTTTAGAAATCTTCCCTACTAAGAAAATTGGCATCACCCGACCTACCTGAACTATGGACTGTGCAATTCCAACCCTCTACCTCAGACCTTTCACCTTGACACTATGCAATGCGTAGTTCCTGTCTCTTGGGACCACTGCACTACGCAGTTCCTGTTCTCAAGCTCCGACCTTATCCTCCATAATGGTGCAATCATTCCTCCTAGCCCAGATTTCACTGCACATTGCGCAATCACAAGCCTCAAGCTCATGCCCTAAGCCTATGAACTGCTCAATTTCACAGTATCCCTACTTCCCTTGCCTCCCAAAACTGCGCATTGTTTCCTTGGAAGCACATCCCCTCAGCCTATCTCAGTAGCTCTCAAAACTACGTAGTTTTATCCTTCAGTCTTGCTTGAACTGCACACTTCATAGTCTCAGAGCTCAAGCCTCACCCCTGGCTACTAGAACGCGCACTATACACTCACTGAGCCCTCTCCCTCGACCTCTCACCTGGTTTTGTCTTAGATAATGGATCAAAATGCACTATCTTAGACTAGGGGGTTTTCAAATTGATGTTGTCTTGTAATGAGTGAATTGTAGTTACATGTACTGTATCACACCACGACAAGATGATGAAGAAGGAGATGAAGGAGGGAAGCTTGCTAAAAGATACACTTGTAGCTGATTATACAAGCATATCAATCAAGAAAAGCAAAAGGGACATTAGTTTGCGATCACTACTCAAGACTTAAGATCATTGAAGATTCCTTATCATAAAGTCATACGGAGGTGAAAAGAAGAAGTAGACACTCAAAACTCAATGACAACAGTGGTTTGGCATTGCCACATTATCATGTAATCCATGTCAACAATGTCATGCCATGTCATGTCAAGAGTAGTCACATGCCACACCTTGTGGCCAATGATGTAACATATGTTTGAAAAATGTATTGTAAAGTGAAATTCCAAAGGACATGTGTGGAATATGAAGAGTCATGTAAAGTTTAAATTTCATAGGAAGTCAAATATTCATGAGGGTAGTCAAAGAGTCATAAGGAAGGGGAAGCATCACCCCTTGGTTATATATACTCCCTCGTTGTATGAGCAAAGGAATTTTCACCTTGGCTCCTCCTGCAAAGCATTAGAGAGATGAGCTAGTTCTTTGGGGAGCAAGGAGTGGCTCCAATGCTCCACTTCTGGAGCTAGTGATGTACATTTTAAACACGTATCTTGGAACATTTACTTAATAACAAAATCCTTCAAGGCCAACACATTATTCATTCATGGATTGTGAATGTTTGTAAGACTATTTTGCATATGTTTGTACTTCATGTTTGCTTTCACATGTGCTAAGATAGTTGAACTATTTTGGTTGTTTTAGTACTTATCTTATTCAGAATGTGTTGTAATGGTTGTTATTGTTGTCCCATCCTTGTGGACTATTCCGCATGATATTAGATAGACCTTTCTTTATTTGTTGGTTGTAACGACCATTGCATCCTCTGTGGACTATTCCACTGGATGTTAGATGGATCCTTCCGGTTCATGTGTGTCTCTTCTTGGGTGGTACTACTACCTCTCTCTTAGAGGCTCACTTTTATCCCCTCTTCGCAGTAGAAGAACCTTGACACATTTACAATTGAACACTCACTAGGCACACCTTATTTCTTTTCAAAGGCACCATTGTATCCCTCTCTCTTGCTGACAGTTAGAGTCAAGGAAACCTTTAATGATTCAGAAACTAGGCCTTTATACTCGATGGAACTCCTACACCAAATGGTGGGAGGTCTAATTGGGACTTCATATCGAGGAGATCCCCTCAATGTTGGTGTGTCCAACACCGTCAACTTTTTTGGTGCTAGAAGTAGGTCCACCATACTTTTATGGCTGATAACCCCACCAGCCCCAATCTTACTTCCTTTGGTCAAGGAAGTAACATTCCCAACAAATCGTGCATTCCTGAAATTGGTAATTCTGCTCAGCCCGAGACTGCACAACCTTATGAACTCACATACGAACAACTCTGGGACATCATCGGAAAGTTTTTGAGAGCTATTGGATTGATACCTGGAATAGAAACTCTTCCATATTTTCCGAAGAAGAACGAAACCACTCCTACTAGGATAGTGGTTTCAACAATTGAAGAGTTGGTTCTCACCACCCTTGAAGAGTTAGCAGATTTCGAAGAAAATATAGAAAATCCAGAATAACCTCCAACCTTCAACGATGGTGACGGTGAAAAAAAAGTGCTCTTAGACGATACTTTCCTTAGGTTGGAAGAAGAGGAAGAAGAAGAATAAGACCAATTAGATTATGAAGAAGAAGGGGAAGGAAGCGAATAAGACATGGTGGACTAAGATTTGGATTGGATGTCTTAGGGCCCACTTGCACCAGTGGGTGTGTTACACAAGATGCCAAGGCATCCAGAAAAGATCCTAACGAAGTATGAACCTGACAAAGCAGTAAAGGCAGAGGATCATCTAGACAACTTCTACCTACATCTATAAACACTTGAGGTATGTTATGCTGATGTTGCATGTAGACTATTTCCATGTACCTTAGATGGCAGAGTAGTTGTGTGGTATGATAGCCTTCCTCCGAATTCCATCTAGAATTGGAGGGGGTTTATGAAAAAATTCCTTGAGAAAATTGCTGATGACAAGACCCCCGCCATGTTATTGAAAGAGCTAGGCAATCTCAAGATGGAGAAAAAGGAAAAAGTAAAAGATTTCAATCGAAGGTTTAACTGCATTCTAAATAAGTTATCAACAAACACTAAACCTTATGACTCCATCACCATCTATTATTACACTTCTGTCGTGCCAAAAATTATGAAGAGGAAATCACAGTTGAAAAGGACTTGCACATGATTAGAGTCATTGTAGATGATGAACCAGCTAAAGACTCCAATGGCATAGGTAAAAGGTCTCAGGCCTTTGTAAGCGAGGCCAAAGAAAAAGAAATTATTGATATTGAGAGCTTGACCCATACTATCAAGACTCTATTGAATCAGTTGGCAGAGTTGAAACAAATGTCAAGTGAGACTACCTTGAGCAGAAAGCCTCCCAAGTTCAACCTGTTCAAAAGGATTGCAAATTTCGGCAGTAGCAGCAACCAACTGGCTAAGTCTGCGCAGAGCCCAAACCTTGTATTGAATATTGAAAGCATGGGCATAAACAAATACTATTCGTACCATCAAGAATGTCATTATGAGAAAACATGTCCACAATGGAATCATGCCATGAGCATTCTTGCTACGCATCTTGTTGATGCAGTAATGACTAAGGAGCAGACCGAGCCTGTAGAAGAAAATCCAAAAGTTGTTGTGATCTAAGAGACTCTGAGTGTGGAGAACATACTAAACATATTCAATTGCATACACACATCCCAAAAGAGTATGACCGACAAACAACCTCAGAGTGATGGTCTGACCCAGAAGTAGGCCAACCAGTACAATATGAAAAGGCAAGGGCCAACCATTGGACCAAAGTTGACGAGCAAAAACTCAAATAAAACACATTAAGAAAGATAAGTCCACCCATCATCTCAGCAAAAAATACTCAGAGCAAGTTTGGTAACACAACTACAACGAAAAGTGCTTCCGTAAGTAGTAAGAGTAAGACCAAAATTCTGAAAGTCACAAACCAAGTTACACCCCTAGACACTTGGACAATCCTTCCCGCTATAGATTACAACATAGTTGACGACATGAAGAAGGTTCATGCAAGCATCTCAATGTTTGAACTAACAAATATCATGAGCTAGCGGGAGATCCTCTTACGTGCACTTGGGCAGTCCACCATAGGTAATGATGCTTCTTAGACAAGGGATCTAGTATGTCCTCTAGTTCCCTCAAATCTGTTCTTAATCCTTTAACAATGGATGCAAATACATTGTGCCCTCCTTTTCTGTTAACTTTTGAAATCTTCAATTTCAATGTACATAATTTCTTGGTTGATTCCAGTGCATTATTGAATGTAATTCCAGTATTTGTCCCCAAGAAAATCAACCTAAAATGGGAGAAAGAAAATGCACAAATTATTTAGCTAGAAAAAACTCTTGTCCATGCAGTTGGTGAACTCAAAGAAGTGATTATTTGTTTATCATCCGATGAGCGAGTCCACCAATGTATCAAAATAGTGATTGTGGACATTCCTGAAGCATATGTAGCGTTGTTGAGAAAATATTGGTCCAACAAGCTACAAGGGTATTTTTCTATGGAATGGTCACATTTATGGTTTCCGTACAAGGGTAGAAACAATTAGATCCGAGTGAATTCATAGAGATACATGAAACATATTGTTACTCCCTTGAATGGAACCAATGAACTGGTGGCATTCACAAAACTTATCTTTGACAATTGCTTCTTGAAAACCCAATTGGTGTGCTATCTTGCACAACCATCCCAGTCCCACCAGATACATAGTTGGAGCTCTTTCCTAGTCCAACTGGTGAAAATGACATTTATACAGTTAGTGATAGTAATAATAGTACTAGTGTAGTTCCTAGTCCTTGTACATATGATAAGTTAACTTTGTACTTTGATGGTTCAAAAATGCAAGAGGGATCTGGAGCTGGTTGTGTTTTAATAGACATGCTATAGAGAAAACATCTAATCTCTAGCTGCTTGGAATTTGAGTGCACGAACAACACTGCAGAATACAAGGCACTTATCTTGGGTTTGCAAAGAGCCATTGTACTCAACGTTTCCATCCTAAAATCAGTAGGTGACTTATCAATTGTGTTGCGATAGGTACGCGATACCATACATTGTGTGTCACCTCATCTTAAAATCTATCAACAAGAGGTATGGCGTTTGATTTCGCAATTCCAAGCTTTTAAAATTATTTTTGTTTCTAGAATGCATAATGTAGTTGCAGATTCATTAGGAAATGTTGATGCTAGGTTGTCACCATTAAGGGACGATTTTTCTATTGAAATTATTTATAGGCCATCCATCCCTGATAATATCACTAATTTACACGTTTTGAATGATGACTGACATATATTGTAATTCATGGAAAATGCTGATGTTTTCAAGGACACAACAATTGATGAAGATGAGCACAAAAGGACATTACAGGATGCAACTAGCTCAAGCAAAAGGAAATATCATGGCTAAAAGGCATTGTATCACTGGAAAATCTGTATGACCTGCAGAACCACTTTCGAGGACCTGTTAATGCTAAAATCCATAGTTCCATGATGGCGCACAAGAAAATCAATTTGGGAACATAAAATGATACAAAGTTTGTCAATCTTGGTACTTTTTGTACACCACAAGAGCGGCAAGCCTTTATCCGCTTGTTTAGGCAGTTCTGAGATGTATTCATGTGGACGTACGATGAGATGAAAACTTGTGATGCGAATTATCCAGCACATGATTCTGATAAAAGAAGGGGTGAAGCCAGCTCAAAAAAATCTACGGAAGGTACATATGACACTTGAACCCCTGATTCAAAAGGAGTTAAGGAAATTGTTGGACGGTCAGATCATATACAAAGTGCAACACTCTACTTGGGTATCAAATTTGGTCTCGGTAAGAAAGAAGTCCAGGGAAATTCGCTTGTGTGTTGATTTATGAAATCTTAACCAAGCCTTAGGCAAAGATAATTACCTGATGTCATCTATGGAATATATATTGCAAAGAATATCGGGGCCATAAATGTTTTTTCTCTTGGATTGATATTCAAGATACAACCAAGTCTGGTCTAAAAGCCTAACAGACTTAAAACAACCTTTTGCACAAAGTTGGGCATGTTCGCATTCAAGCGAATGTCGTTTAGGTTGATTAATATTAGTGCTACATTTCAACATGCCATGGACATCGGATTATGGGGATTGATTAGACAAAGAATTGTGGTCTATCTTGATGATGTTACAGTGCTTTCCAAACAAATATCATATCACATACGCCACTTGAAGAAAATTTTCGAGCGATGTCGTAAGTACGAGATATCTCTCAATCCCAAGAAGAGTATCTTTGCAGTGTATGAGGGTAACCTCTTGGGCCACATAATTGCTAAGAGTGATATTAAAATGGACATGGAGAGGGTCAAAGAAATCATGCAGATTCCCTTCCTAGTGAATAAAAAAGTTATGCAGTCCTTTATGGGGAAAATTATTTTCCTCCGCAAGTTCATTTCCAATTATGCTTATATTGCTAAACCAATATAGGAGATGATAAAGAAGGATGAAGTATACAGATGGGACAAAACAAAAAAGTACATGTTTTCCCATATCAAACAAGCTATCACAAAATCACCTACATTATACATCCTGTACTTCAACAAATATTTTTTCTCTAAACCTTTGCTTTTGACACTTCTCTTGCCATGGTGCTCACACAAAAGGATGACCAAAATAATGAGTGGCCTATCTCTTTCATGAGAAATAGCATTCAAGGACATGAACTCAACTACCCTGCCATTGATAAGTAGGCTTATGCAGTATACAAGGCGGTGAAGCATTTTTGGCCCTATCTTCTAAAAAATCACTGTATTATCTTTGTTCCCCACCCAACAGTCTAATCACTGTTTGTCCAACAAGAGCTGGGTGAGAGGAAAGAGAACTGGATGACTGGTCTACAAGAATATGAATTAGAATTCAAACTAGTTCACACAATCAAGGGCCATGGTCTATGTTGACTAGCAATAGAAGCAATGGACACAAAGGAAGAAGAAGATCTCTCAGGTTGGGAGCAAGAAATCGAAATGTACAATGTCGAGCAAGCTTCCCCCACTACTGTCATGAACAATTGGTACATGCATGTGCACTAATACCTTTAGCATGACACCATTCCCTTTCATCTATGCACAAAGAAAAATAGGGCAGTTAGACTCAAAGCATTATCTCATCAACTAGTGCATGGGGTGATTTTCAGAAAGCACCATAATGGAGCACTACTCAGGGGTTTGGAAGCACATGATTTAGAGAAAGTATTATGTGATCTCCACGATGGACCAACGGAGGGACATTTTGCGGGTAACACAACAACACATAAAGTCATGTGGGCCAACTTTTACTAGCCTACATTATTCAGAGATGCTCATGCTTATGCCCACAAGTGTCTGATTTGTCAGAGGTGTGCTGACAAAAACAAGAAGTCAGTGGCCCCATTGCAGTGGAAGAACATTTTCAACAGCGGGGCCTGGATATCATTGGAGAAATATTACTGCATTCGTCGAAGCAACATCGCTATATTCTCACTACTATAGATTATTTCACGCGGTGGGTAGAAGTAGTTTCGCTCAAACCGCTATTTTTCATCTATCCCTACACTCGGTTTGTGTTTTTCAGTGTTTTCATGCTTATCCAATCAGTGGAAGAGGATAAGGGGAAAAATATAAACTAGCAAAGCTAAATTAGAGGTATCTATATGTTTATTTGAAGGAACAACCTCTTCTTCTCTCAATAAGTTGGGATCCCTCGTCTGCCCCAAACTAAATAAGTGTCGATGCACAATCCTCTTTAAAAATAAATAAATAAAGGTGAAAGAAGAGAAAGGATTCATGCAGAAAGAGGTGAAGCAAGCAACTCCGTGAGGGTACTGCCTAGGATCACTGGCATTAGAGAAATGTTTGTGTTCCTACGTGACTTCACCAAGGTACTCTTTAGGCCTGCTGGCAGTGAAGCAACACCAGAGACGAAAAATTATACTCTGAAAATCTTAAGCTTGCGAGTTACATTACCCTTCCCAACTTGAAACATTGTGATATCACTGAAACTTATGTTGTGTTCAACCGAGAAGGCATAAAGGGGACCATGTATGTTCATGGGGTAAGTGGGAAGACCAAAGTAATCTACACGATGACTCAATACTCCCTGAAGAACCAAGGCCCTGCACAGAAGAATTTAACCGAGATAGAGAAGTTGGAATTCTACCATTGTGTCTCCAAGTGTTGTAGTTACCACAACACCCTCCAAAACTTTGGCTTACATTCAATTTAAGATCTTTCCTTGGTATTACATATTGTCGTCGCAAACATCGAAAATTATTTCATGATATTTCTTGAAGTATTTTTCTACCTTTGCAAGTTGGGTTAACTGTCGTCTTTCGACATGATTCACTGACACATAATGTGTAGAAGCCAGTTCTGATGGTTTCAAGGGTCTAGCTGTATGTATATGATCTTCTCTAACTATGTAAAAATTTGTCGCACTCATTCACAAAGTTTTGAGCACTGTCGCACAAGTGTCATCACGGTCATCCCAAAGTTTATCTTAAGTGTCGCACTTGTTGTAAATGGTCATAAAGTGGTCACACAGAGGGAAATACATTTTTCTTGTGTCCTGGGTGATCTATGTTGTTGTGTCATCAAGTATTCTAAGTGTGATATCACAGTCGAAGTCTTATCACCATTCATATCAGTCTAATCGGTCTTACACTTAGCCATTTTTTAGAAGGCTTCCCGACTAAGAAACTTGGCATCACCTGACCTCCCTGAACTACACACTATGAAATTCCAACCCTCTAGATGAGACTGTGCCTGTTGACATTGTGCAATGCATAGTTCCTGTCTCCTAGGACTGTTTCACTGTGAAGTTCCTATGCTCAAGCTCGGGCTTTGGCCTCCATAATTGCACAATCATTCCTCCCAGCGCGACTTTCACTGTGCATTATGCAATCACAAGCCTCAAGATCATCCCCTGAGCCTTTGAACTATGAAATTAGCCTTGCTTCCCTTGCCTCCCAAAACTACGTAATGTGTCCTCTCAAGCTCATCCCCTTAGCTTGTCCCATTGGCTCTCAAAACTACGTAGTCTTGTCCTTCAGTCCTGCCTGAAGTGCCCGCTGGATAGTCTCAAAGCTCAAGCCTCACCCCCAGCTATTGGAAATACGTAGTCACTAATCCCTCCCCGTGACTCGTCACATGGTTCTGGCTCAGATAATGGATCAAAATGCACTATCTTAGACTAGGGAGTTTTCAAATTTATGTCGTCTTGTCATGAGTGAATTGCAGATACAAGTGCTCTATCACACCATAAAAAGATGATGAAGAAGGAGATGAAGGAGGGAATCTTGCTAAAAGATACACTTGTAGCTGAGCACAAAAACTTATTAGTTAAGAAAAGAAAAAGGGACATTAGTTTGCTGTCGCGACTCAAGACTTAAGATCATTGAAGATTCCTTATCATCAAGTCATACAGAGGTGAAAAGAAGAAGAAAACACTCAACACTCAACAATAAAAGTGGCTTGGCATTGCCACATTATCATGCAGTCCATGTTAGCAGTGTCATGCCATGTCATGTCATGAGTAGTCACATGCCACACCTTGTGGCCAATGATGTAACATATGTTTCAGAAATGTATTGTAAAGTGAAAGTCCAAAGGAAATGTTTGGAATATGAAGAGTCATGTAAAGTTGAAAAGTCATAGGAAGTAAAATAGTCATGAGGGTAGTTAAAGAGTCACAAGGAAGGGGAATCATCACCCATTGGTTATATATACTCCCTTGTTGTATGGGAAAATTACTTTTCACCTTGGCTCCTCCTGCAAAGCATTAGAGAGATAAGCTAGTTTTTTGGGGAGCAAGGAGTGGCTCCAATGCTCTACTACTAGAGCTAGTGATTTACATTGTAAACATGTGTCTTGGAACTTTTACTTAATAACAAAATCCTTCAAGGTGAACACATTCTTCATGCATGAATTATGAATGTTTGTAAGACTATTCTGCAGATGTTTGTACTTCATGTTTTCTTTCACATGTGCTAAGATAGTTGAACTAGTTCGGTTGTTTTAGTACTTATCTTATTGATAATGTTCTAGAATGGTTGTTATTGTTGTCCCATCCTTGTGGAATATTCCACAAGACATTAGACACGCCTTTCTTTATTTGTTCGTTGTAACAACCGTCGCATCCTCTGTGGACTATTCCGCTGGATGTTAGACGAAGGTTCATGTGTGTCTCTTCTTGGGTGGTACTACTACCTCTCTCTTAGAGGCTCACTTTTCTCCCCTCTACGCAGTAGAAGAATCTTGACACATTTACAACTGAACACTCACTAGACACACCTTCCTTTTTTTGGAAGGCATCATTGTATCCCTCTCTCTTGGTGATAGTTAGATCCAAGGCAAATATTTAAGGATTTGACAACCGAGCATTTATACTAGATGAGACTCGTACACCAAACAATGTGAGGTCTAACTGGGACTTCATATCGGAGAGATCCATTGAATGTTGGAAAGTCCAACACCGTCAACAACTGGGACTTCATATCGGAGAGATCCATTGAATGTTGGAAAGTCCAACACCGTCAACAACTGGGAATCTTTACGTGTGATACTACATTACCTCTACAAACCATATTCCCATCTAGATGTCCACAAGGTATATCTTTTTTAGGACTATTCTTATATTGGATCTCCAATACTGAGTCCTCAAAGAATATCATTCTTCTTTGACTATTCTTCTCTTAGGTTCCTATCCTATTCTAAAAGAGTGTCAATACCTTTATTTTATTGGATGTTATATCCTCAAGGAAAACACATATTCTTATCCAATCATTCATTATTTCCTCACAACTCGAGGAAGAGAATGCACATGTGATCTTTAACAACACTCCCTCTTAACCAGAGAGGAAATCCCTATTCTCCTTTAATCTTGAGAATATAACCTTGCTCCTATACATGGAGACTCCTTTACTCCCTCTCAAAATCAAAGGATATCTAGATTTCCTTTCTATTTGCGAAGTCACCATCACAAGCCTTACATCTTGTATTCTTAAGAGTATGAGCTACCAGTTCTTCATAGCTACTTGGCTCCCTCTTTCCTCTGCATCATCGAGCTTTCTTTCTTTTAAGGTATCATGGAGCCACCTTCTCTCTTAAATCTTGTGACATGATCCAGGTCACCTTTCTTGCTCATCACTTTCATCTTCAACATGAAGGCATTGCACTAAGCCTTCATAAACTTCAAGCTGATCATGGATTCCCTATAAAAGTGATATTTTTGACCTTCATGATATCTTCTCACCAAACTACCTTTCAATCCCATGATGGACAAATATTGACTTCATACTTTTCAGGTACTAGACAGTGAGCTTTCCTAATAATCCTCACACATTTTCATCCCTACAGTTGAAGTTGCCTCAAGTGTCATCATGTATACCTGCAACATTCTATCATGTAGCTAAATGATATGTTAACCAAATAAACAAAAATAATGAAAATCAGGCTTACCTCATTATGATGACCTTCTCATTCCATCCTCATGGTCCATCTCCCGATGAATCTTCCTTTATGCATCAGAATGCCAAAGGATCAAACTTGATTACCAAGTTACAAATTTTCATCTGGAGACTATAGTAGATGTTAATAATTATCTTACATATTATAGAGAGATTCTTAACGTTTTATACATCCTTAAGTAAGACAATCTCTATTATTTCTCTAACATCATAGATACTCAAGCATAATTTTATAACCAATTTTTTTCCACAAGATTCTTGTTCATATGAATCTTATCCAAAGTTTATTTTCAACATGCATTCCTATGCTTTCATCCAATCACCTAGCTATATGAACCTATAACCTGACCCATTGCATTCCTTTGCCCCTTAAACAATATTGATTCCACATTACATGGAATGTATACTTTCCTTTTCATGATGCATTTCCCAAGGACCTTTTATAATGAAGGTCCCTCCAGGATCATGATGATCCAATTAGGAAATATGATAACTTCTAACAAGATGTTAAATAATCCTTGGATGAACAATATGCAAAATGGTCTATCTGTCTATCTAAATGATTTTTATAAACAACTCAGTCATCTAAATTTCAAAATATACCACTATCATATGCTTTCTTTTTATGATTCAAAACACACTATTCTAAAAGAAAGATTAATCTTCATAAATAACTTGACAGGAAATGAACCTTCTTTAGTAGTAAATATCCTTCACTTCTTCCTTATTTTCCCTCTTCTTAGGTTCTCCCACTGCTTCGGCTACATAAGCTTCAATCCTTTCCTTTCTCTTCTTGTTTAATTTGTTGGTTTGGACAATCCCTTTTAAAGTGTCCAAACTCATTGTACTTGAAGCATTGAACCTTGGACATGTCTTTCTTCTTGGACTTACCAAACTTCCCCTTCTTCATCTTCTTGGCTCGGGCTAGAAAGGCTTGAGATTTCTCATCTGATCCAATATCATCTTTCACTTGATCCTTATTTCTTCCAATATGCACTAAGCCCACACCTCATCAAATGGAGTTGAATGTGTTGGCATTATGATGCATATGTTGTACTTGATGACAACCCAATTGTAGCAGAACAACTCACTTGTATATAGATGAATCTACATAACTAGATGATTCTACATGAGAGATATCAGATGTGATAGAATGCATGGCAATTTTGTTTACAAACGTGACAAAATGCAGGGCAGTTCAAAGGAATCAGTTTAGAAGTGATGTACAATGGAAAATCGCATTATAACAGGTCTATTCAGAGGGAACAAATTAATGGCACAAAAGAATAAGATGAAGGAACAAAGGGCTACAGATCATAATCAGGAAGTTGAAGAAAAATGACATTTTTAGGTATGTTAAGTTGTCTATGCGGGTTCATTGTACAAAAAGAGCGTATACACGCGGTTTCACTGTAAAAAAAGAGCGTATATGTATGCACGCACTTTCACAAGAGGAAAAGCGCATATGGGTTGGAAAATTAAGGAAATTCAAGATTAAAGAATAAGAGTAACGATTAATTTATCCCATCTAAGAATACCATAGGTTCTAAGTGTTGTTTTGGTCTGAGGTATTGAGAAAGGCTAAAACTATATAAGGAGGAGAAGATCAAAGGGCTAAGTGCACAAGTAATGAATATCTTATGAAGTGTTAGATCAAAAGAAATTATGCATGTTATGGGTTTCTGATGCTTTGCTTGATCTGGACTAAGTATGCACCTGAATGTTTGATGATGGATGAGATCTAATGATGGATTAGGATCATAATGACTTATCATTATGAGATTTGATAATGGATATATTTGAGTGCTAACAAATGTTTTGTGCTTTAAATGCTATCATATGGGTATATTTGAAGACTGGAATAGTTGCGAAGTTATAGGTTTTTTTATCTGCAGATCTGTATGCTGGTTCACCTTGGTGAAGACATGTATACACGCTAATTCGACACTTCAAAGTAGCACATGCAAAAGAAAAGCCTGTTGTTCAGAGATGACTAATTTATCTGATCAGTGTTGCTATTTACTGTTGTCTATCAATGATGTCTTCTTAGATATGAAAGTAGAACTGAATGCATAAGGAGATTGAGTATGATTGATTAATTGATTAAGTGAGACGGGTGATCTTTGTTGCTGTCTATTTAGATATCTGTAATTTGATAGTAGATATTCAGATTGTTACTGGTTGGTACAGTTGTGGTTCATAGGTTTTATGATTCAATATCTTTAGAGGTATATGCAGTTTGGGCTAAAGGAAGTAGTGTATTCACGCAGGTTGTCTTCATTGAAGGAGCGTATAAATTTTGACACATGAATTTTGATATTACTATTGGTTCTGGTTGTTGATACAATGTTTTGGGTTCAGATCTGTGTACTGGCTACAATGATCTGTTTGTTCCAGTCGATTGGTTGAATTTGATTAAGTTTGAATGAATGGTTGATTTAGTTGTGATTGTTTGATTCTGTATGTCAAAGGTTTCAGTGAATGATTGATTCAGTTTTGTTAAAGGTTCAATGATTGTTTAATTCAGTATGTCAGAGGTTTCAGTGATTGATTGATTCAGAGATTGATGATTGGGTTTCAATTATATCAGAGATTGATGATTTGGTTTCAGTGATTGTTTGATGCAGATGTATTTGATGGTTGTATTGCAGTGGTGATTGATTTTGAGTTTCAATGTTACTGATGGGTCCAGTGTGAAAATTTGATGAAATGTGACCTACATATTGTGTTGTTTTGTACCAGGAGTATCTAGTATGAACATTTATGAAATGTGGTCCCTGGAGGATACTAAGGGTTGGATCCTTCAATGAGGAAGTTGAGGTTTCTTGCTAGTAGTGGCTGGTGATTTGATCAGGGGGTTGGAGCTCCCTTCGAGTAGCAATTGAAGAATGAGTGAAGGTTGTATCCTTCTGTAGGTCGGGACCTACGTACTAGTAAACATATCGGCTAGTACAAGAGCTAGGGGGTTGTAGCTCCCTTCCAGTAGAAGTTGGAGAATGAGAGAAGGTTGTAGCCTTCTGTAGGTGGGTGCTTACGTATTGGTATGAGTCTGCACCAATGCAAGATTGTAAACATATTATTATTTACATTAAAAGAAGACAAAGATAACAACAACAGGTGGTTTTTCTCTCGCATTAGGTTTCCAGCTTGTTGGTACTATTTTATTGCCATACTTTTCTTCTAAAAATCCATCATTTATCTATCATTTTCCTCCATAAACCCCTCATAGTCCATTGAAATTGATTAATGAAGCATTATAATTTTTATTTTACATTAAATTTAATTTATGGGTTTTTATGTTAAAAATTGGAAATTTTCAACAAAATTACGGGATGTCATGACTTCCTGTAATTGGTTTATGTTGTGACACGTGGCATGGTAGGAAAATCGAAACAGAGGATAAGGACGTGATCTAGGATGTACATACATGGTGAAAGATCTATTCAACATCGAATCTGGAGCTCCTGAATACATGGTCAATGCTGGTCAAACCCAACCTTTTTGGTTGTAAAAGCAGCAAAAATCTGAAGTTACCTAAACTGATTTAATTTTGTTTTAGAAATCAGTTAGGATTAGAAAAAAATGAACCTAGCCTTTTTGATTGTAAAAGCAGAAACATCTGAAGCGATAATGCATGTACGTTTGGATGTAAATGGTAATAACTAGGAGGAGACAAGAGCAGGCTTAAGACTGCGTATTCCAGAACTCTGTTCTAGTATGTAATTAATTTTCCAGAACTTAATCACAGGCAGCGTTTCATCAATTGTAGTGTTTATGTGTTAATGTTTTCATCACCTGAAGTTTTCTAAGTGTGCCATCGAAGCGTGGAAGGGCCCTATGTGAAGATTGGTACACTGTCGTTTCATTTTCATAGGATTTAGCCTTCAGATCTGAATAGCGTTTGATGTTATTTCCTTGTTTGTGAGTTTATTAATTCAATTAGAAGTTCTGGCGAGTGTTATTGTATGATTCATGGTGATAGCTTGAAAATTCAATCGCTAAATTATTGAACAAGATCTTGTAAAAGGTTTAATTGAACATTGAATTTCAAAGTATCTCTATGGACTTTGTTTTCATGAATTTGAGTTTTAGTATGCTTAAAAGAGTTTTTGGTTTTCATGAATGCTTAGTGTGTTAGTTGGAAAGAGTTTTTGTGAACTATATCCTTGTAAGAGGATTGAAGACTCAGACTAATAACACTCTGTTTTAGAACAACTAATTAAATTAGAGGATATAGGTGTTTAAATTGTGAAAGGAAACATATTCCAATCTCTTGTAAAAGAGTGCTGTAGCCTGTCACAGTAGACACTTATCTAGGTAGAGAGATCCTTTTAGGTCTATAAATTTTAGACACGTGCCTCTAAGTTTACTTATCTTGGTTGACATTAAATTTAGTCTAATCTAGACCCCTCGATTGGTAACTACACACCTTAAATCTTGGTGTTCATGTGTGTTGCTTATGTGTGATGGTTTATTCTATTATTATTGCACATGGTTACTATTTAATGTTTAATAAAGTACTGATGCACCGATGAAAGATCAACATATGATGAATGTTAGGCCCCTATAATACTAGTGATTTCCCATTACTATTGTCATTATATCCCTTATTGTTATTATTGTGCCCCTATTGTCCCCATATTGTTATTAGTATGCCCCATAGAAACCCACTATTGTTATTTTTTTGCCCTTATGTTATTACTGTTATGTCGGCTTGATTACATTGTGACCCCTTAGACTCCTATATATAGAAGGGAGGTTTAGTCATTTGAATCATCCAAGAATTATTCATTTGTGTAATGTAAAGGAGGTTGCCCCCTCGAAGAGGCTGAATTCTAAGGCGTTGATCTATCTTTTCTATCTTTTTGTGAGCTGGTTTCCTAACATTTAGTATCAAAGCTTTGGATTCTAGCGTTTCACTGCTCCAAATAGGTCATTGTGGCATTTTCATGATAACTTTTTTTCTGCAACGTTTTGGAAGCTAAAAAAAACCCATTTGGGCCGAAATCATTCTGAACTTTGGATCTAATTTTTAGAGCTTGTCTCGCTATATTTGTGGAGATATGATTTGAGGAAGTTGACATTTTTGCAGACTCCCAAATTAAATTCCAAACAGGTGACCTGGGGAAAATCGTCATAACTTTTGGTTTGAGCATCAGATTGAAATTTCATAAGAAGTTTCAGAAAAAGGACGGCCTGTAGTTTTCTATGTATCAGTTTTAGATACTAAGGTCAAAACAATGACACGTGGTACATCGTACAAGTTCGCTTTACTGAACTGTTATATAATCAGGTCACCATGAGAGATTTGGCATAACTCTTCCTTGGAGAATCCAATATTGATCAGACTTGCAGGGTTAGAAAGAGGACTCAAAGTGCTACCTTAAGACGAGATTTCAGATATTCAAGATCCGCAGTTATAGAGATACAACAAATTCAATATCGAGCTCTTACAAAGTGAAAAAGAGGTGTGTAGTTTTTTTCGAATTTTGCATAAGATTGGCTTAAAACATTAGTTTGAAGGAATTCAAAGGGAATAGTGAAGAATTATTAGCATTAAGTAATGCCCTGAAGGAAGAAAATGGAAACACCTAGTAAACAATCTGAAAGCTCTAGCATGACTCGTGAAGAAAAGGAAGAAATGCAACATGATATATCAAAATTACAAGACCAAGTACAACAAAGTTCACTCTCACTAAAGGTAAATGAAGCCAAGATGAATGGCGTGGAAGATAATATGAATGGCATGAAAGTTAATATGGATGGCGTGGAAGCTAAGATGGATGGTTTAAAGAAAGGCGTAGAAGCTAAGATGAATGGCATGGATGCTAAGATGAATGACATGGACGATAAGATGGAGGAATTGAAGCTAAATTTGAATAAGTTGCTACAAGAAATGGTCGCTAGTGGTGAAAGGGTAGTAAATGAAACTCATGATGAGAACAAGCAAAATATTAATCATGATTTCATAGACTCTAATGTTGGATTGAAGACCCACCATGTTCCAAAAATTTATATGAGGAAGTTTGATGGCAAGGATCTCGGAACATGGATACTACAGATGGAGCAATTTTCGATCTCCATAATGTGCAAACCACACAAAAGGTAAGTATTGCAACTTTATATTTGGAACCAAATCAGCTTGTATGGTATCGATGGATTTGCTCTCGTAAACAAATTGTCACCTGGAAGCAACACTTTTTTTAGCCAATTAATAAATCTCAAACAAAAGGGTTCAATGATGGAGCACATTGAGGACTTCCAAAAATTTAACATAAGGGTAAAATATATTCCAAATGAGAATAGGATTGATGTTTTCATAGGGACTTTAAAGGATAATATCCAACATGAGGTTCGCCTTTGGGAACCTGATTCATTGGAAAATGAATTACGGTTAGCAAGAAAAATGGAAAGCAAAATTATGACAAAGAGGAAGCCTACCACTCACAACTATAAAGATGGAAGTGTTGTTTCCCCTAGCCTTCCACAACCTACAAGGTTGATACCACAACAATTGGAATAAAAAAGAGAAAAAGGGCTTTGTTATAGTTGTGATAGTAAGTACACTAAAGGTCATAAGTGTGCTGAGAAGAAATTATTCTACATAGATTGTGAAGAGGAAGAAGAAAAGGAACAAGAAATGTCAAAAGAAGAGGATATACTCCAGGAACAAACCTTAGATAAAGAAGAAATGAATCCTACCATATCTTGTAATGCATTGGTTGGAATCACTCCTCAAACTATCAAGATAGAAGGACATATCAAGGAGAGAAAGGTAATAGTGTTGATTGATTCGGGAAGTACCCATAATTTTATTCATTGTAAGATAACAAAGGAATTGAATTGCTTCCTATATCCAGCACCGGAGTGTCAAGTGATGGTTGCAAGTGGAGGAACCATAAATTGCTATGGAAAGTGCCATAATATCAAGATATCCGTGGGAGAATATGTATTGAATAGCCCAATTCTTTCCATTCTAATGGGTGGTGCTGATGTTGTACTAGGATTCCAATGGCTACAATCCTTGGGTACAATAACTTTAATTTTCAAGAACTTTTCATGAAATTTTGTGTGGAAGGAAAGGAAGTTGAATTAAGGGCTATTGCAGGGAAACCGGGAAAGATAATCAGCGCTAACAGTATGACAGCTACTAAAGAAGAAACAATGAGGTGTAATTACACAATTATGTTCTCTAGAGGTTCCCACATCGAAATCATCTATTTCTCCGGATATCCAAAAAGTTTTGGACAATAATTCCAAGGTATTTGAGACTCACAAATGTCTCCCACCTATTCGTGATCATGATTATGCTATTCCTATGATTCCAGGAAGTGTTCCTCCAAACATCAGGCCGTACAGATATCCCTATTCCCAAAAGAGAGAAATTAAACGTATGGTTGCAGAAATGCTAGAGGCTGGTATAATTCAACCTTGTCAAAGTTCTTTCTCTGCTCCAGTAGTATTGGTGCACAAGAAGGATGGATCATGGTGCACGTGTCTGAATTATAGGGAGCTCAACAAGATCACTATTAAAGATAAATTTCCCATTCCTGTCATTGATGAATTGTTGGATTAATTGCATGGATCAATTTACTTCACCAAGTTGGATCTTCGTTCAGGATATCATCAAATCAAAATGAAGACTGAAGACATTTCGAAAATAGCATTTAGAACTCATGAGGGTCATTATGAATTTTTGGTCATGCCTTTTGGCCTTACTAATTCACCTTATACATTTCAAGGTTTGATGAACTCCATTTTCAAACCCTTCCTTCGAAAATTCGTGTTAGTATTTTTTTATGATATACTAATCTACAACAAGTCCTGGAAGGATAATGTTGAACATGTTGACACGGTGCTCAAACTATTGAAGGAGAAACAATTATATGAAAAAAGCTCCAAATGTTTCTTTTGAGTACAAGGGGTGGAATATCTGGGTCATATTGTATCTCATGAAGGTGTTAAGGTAGACCCTAGAAAGATTAAAGCCATTAAGGAATGGAAAATCCCCACATCCATAAATCATCTGCGAGTATTTCTCGGGTTGACAGGGTATTATCGCAAGTTTGTTAAGAATTATGGGAGAATAGTTGCACCTCTAACAACATTATTGAAGAAAGATGCATTTTCATGGACTCCAAAAGCAACAAAGGCCTTCGAACATCTTAAAGAGGCAATGTGCCAACCACCAGTCTTAGCTACGCCGAACTTCACAAAAACCTTTATTGTGGAATGTGATGCTTCAAGAAATGGAATTGGTGCTGTTTTAATGCAAGATGAAAGAGCCATTGCTTTCGAAAGTCGTCCAATCAAGGGAAAGTATTTACACAAAGCTATTTATGAGAAGGAAATGTTGGCAATACTACATGCACTTAAGAAATGGCAACCCTACCTAATGGGAAGACACTTCAAGGTAAAAACGGATCATGATAGTCTTAAATACTTTTTAGAACAAATACTATCCTCTGAAGAGCAACAAAAATGGGTCACAAAGATGTTGGGTTATGACTTTGAAATCATCTACAAAAAAGGGAAGCAAAATGTTGTGGTAGATGCACTCTCAAGAAAGGATGAGGATGTGGAAGCATTGCTATGCTCCATTTCTATTATCCAACTAGATTGGATAAACGAAGCAAGGGAGGAATGGAAGAATGACGAAGAAGTGTGGGCACTTATTCGAAAGATACAACAAGATCCCAATACATCTGATACATTTAGCTGTAAAAATGATTCGTTATGGTACAAAGATCGCTTATACCTATGTAAGAATTCCCAACTCAAATAAAAGATTCTTATGGAATTGAACACTTCTCCCTCAGGAGGGCACTCATGATTTTTAAAAACTTTCCACAGGGTTAAGAAGGAATTTTTTTGGGATGGCCTTAAATCGGATATTCAAAGTTTGTGGCGGAATGTTTGGTTTGCCAACAAAATAAAGTTGAAACAATTAAGACCCTAGGTCTATTACAACCTTTATCCATTCCAAGCTAATGTTGGGAGGAGGTTTCAATGGATTTTATCACAGGTTTACCTAGGTCTGAAGGAAAGAGTGTCATCATGGTGGTAGTTGACATACTTACCAAGTACACACACTTTGTGCATTATCACATCCATTTAAAGCCAGTACAGTTTCTACTGCATTTATGGAAACAATTCAAAAGCTACATGGAAACCCAAAGATTATTGTAAGCGACATAGATCCCATTTTCATTGGAAATTTTTGGACATAATTATTTTTTTGTCTCGGTACTTAGTTAGCTCATCTTATCATCCTAAATCTGACGGGCAAACGAAGATAGTAAACAAATGTTTGGAAGGATATCTTCATTTCTTTGTATCTGATAAACAGACACAATGGGCCAAATGGTTGCCTCTGGCTGAATGTTGGTATAACACTTCCTTCCATACTACGGAAAAAAATGACTCCATTTACAGCAATTTATGGATATCATCCACCATCCATCACATCATATTTAAGGGAAAATTATAAGGTTCAAGCAGTGGAACATCACATCAAGAATCAACAACAAGTTCTGCAACTCTTAAAGGATAACCTCATGTTGGCACAAAATAGAATGAAACAACAGGCATATCAACATCGCAGTGAAAGAAGTTTTGATGTAGGTGACTGGGTATTCCTACAGCTACAACCATATAAACAAATGTCCCTCAAACAAGCTAAGAAGGATAATAAATTATCACCAAAATATTATGGTCCGTACAAGGTGTTTCAAAATATTGGTACTATGGCATACAAATTGGAGCTTCCTGAGTGTACCCAGTTTTCCATGTTTCATGTTTAAAGAAGGTTATAGGTGACAAGCTCCTAGTTCAAACAATATTTCCAAAACTTGATGAGGAAGGAAAAATCATATTGGAACCGGAAGCAGTCACATAAACAAGAACTCGATAGCTACAAAATCGATCAATTTCGGAGTATTTCATCAAGTGGAAGAACTTATCCACTGAAGATTCTAGATGGGAGGATGAGAATTTTATACAGAAGCATCCAAAACTACTCAAGCGTTGAGGAAAACACTTTTCGGAAGGAGAGGGGCATGTTAGGCCCCTACAATACTAGTGATTTACCCATTAATACTATCATTGTATCCCTTATTGGTATTATTGTGCCCCTATTTTCCCCATATTGTTATTAGTATGCCCCATAGAAACCCACTATTGTTATTTTTGTGCCCTTATGTTATTATTGTTATGTCTACTTGATTACATTGTGACCCCTTAGACTCCTATATATAGAAGGGAGGTTTATTCATTCGAATCATCCAAGAATTGTTCATTTGTGTAATGTAAAGGAGGTTTCCTCCTCGAAGAGGTTGAATTCTAAGGCGTTGATCTATCTTTTCTATATTTTTGTGAGCTGGTTTCCTAACAATGAATTCACTGAATCACAAGTTCACTGGATATACACTTGTTGCCTTAAGAACAATTGCGTGCACACACAAGTTCCCTTCACTGAAGTAGCGTATATAAATCTAATTATGGAAATGAAAAAGTTAATGATTTGTAAATACTGATTCATCCCCCTCCCCCTCGGTATTATTCCCAATAGCTTGTTGCAAAGTTATTCCATTATGTTGGAAATGCATTTAGTACACATATGGTTACTTCTAAATCAATAATTGGTTCTCCAAGTCCTTGTAGATGGTATCTTAGTTGAGAGACTCTCATGAGAAATGGTGCCACATTCTCATCCTTTGATTTCTTCATTCTATGTAACTTTTTCTTCAAATACATCTTTTGCCTTTTTGTACTTACATAGTACAATTCACTAGCTGCTCATACATAGCCTTGGAAGTTTTCAAGTTTGCAACAAATGGAACTAGAGAATCTTTAATAGATTCGACTATGATCCTTTGAGCCCTTACTTTCTTGTTTTGTGAATATCAAGTCAATTATTTTCTTCCATGCTAGATAGTTTAATACCCCAACGAGATTATTACTCTAATTGCAAAAAGAACCCATATGACTTGAAGATTCAGACATGTTGTTTTAATATGATACTTACTTGATGACTAAGATTCTCCTTGACGATGTCTTAAACCTTCTTAATACCTTCAATATATTTGAAGAGATTTTAATAATTCCCTTGAAAGATGTTCCCTGAGATTCCTTCAACAACAACTTCCTAGATCCTTTGATGATTTCTTTAAAGAGGTTCGCCAATGAGTCTTTAACAAGATTCCTTGTAGTTTTCTTCTTTAGGTTTTGAGAACTTCCTTTCCCCCCACCTTGACAAAAAAATCCTTCTAGTCTCCTTTCAGTCACCTTCCTTATTCACCTTAGCTCTGATACCATGTTGTAAAATGCAAAGTGGCAGCTATTATTCTTATTTTCCTTTAACCTTGATATAGATAGAGCCCGAAAACAATAAAATTTGATCCTTCATTATATTCTTTCACCTTTGCTCTGCTTTCTACTCTTCCCAGCTATAAATCAAACTTATTCTTGTGATATCGAACTTGTGGAGTGAGTTTGTGATAAATGAGGTCGCACTGCTTCTTTATATAGCCTTCTCAAGGGGTCAAATTCCCTCCTTTAGGTAGACTTGATGTTCCTAGGGCCAACGTGTACTTTTGGAGCTTCCAAGACTTTCTAGACTAAAAAATAATTATTTTACAAGTATATTTTGCCTAGAAGGGTCTTATAAACATGATGTTTACTCCTTTGACTCATCACAATAAATCCTAAGACCTAACAACCCCTAGAATCACGAAGAACATGATTTTGCCTAAAAGACCATCAATAATGAGCATGAAACCCATGCTTTCATAATAATAACTTGATTAAACCACTACTACCAAGTCTATTATGATAAGAAACACAAGTATGCCATGTTTCCAAGGCACTTGTTCAGAAGACAAGATACAAAGTGGTGGGGATAAAGTCGTTTATGAATATTGCATACCATGTGGTTAGAGAATGACTAGTTTTGGACCATGTGGATGGGACATATGTCGAAGACCCGAGGGATGGGTTGCTAGGATGAAAGTTTGTTATTTTTATTAGATAAGGTCGACATAATGAATATCACCTACTTTCCATTTGGGTAGGACATACAAGGTGTATAATTATGGCTAGATAAAGTGTTAAGTTGAGAGGCATGCAAGAGAAAGTTATGCAAGTGTACATTAGCCCATAAGCTATAGAGAACATTTTCCAAGCAATATATAGACTGATAAATTTATATGCAATGAATGATATTCGAGTAAAATTATTCACTTGAATGCACATTGGTATGTTTCAATTCGTTGCTTGATCGTATCTTAATATTTTTGTAGGAGTAGTTATTTAGAAGGTATTTGACATGGCCATCATGCTCTTCCACCCATTTTTCATTATATTAGGGAAACATCTCGAGCATGATTGCTCTTTCTTGTGTAAAGCTTCATGCCTTAGTGGATGTTTTTTTTTCCAATAAAACATGCTATGTTCCAAAACCAACAAATCTCTTCTCAAGGGAAGGGGGTTTGGATTAAATGAATGTACATGGACTTCCTCATAGTCCTTCCATGTGGTTTTGAGTGAAAAATTTCATGGTTGTCTACTAGTGTAATTCTCATTTTCTTCATTTCCAAATCTAACAACATATTTGGCCTTTTGTTTGCTCTTTTGTTTTGAGCTTTCTCAAAACTTCATAACCACCATTTTATCTCTCTTACAATCTCAATCTTTAAGCTTGCTACTTTTGGTTGGAAATATTGTGAATGACCTTGAATACCCATGGGAGCTCTTATTCAAACTTAGACAAGTTAGTTTTTGTTTTTTTGTTTTATTTATGTTTAGCTCTCTATCAATCCTTTCTCATACAAATTGTATTAAAGCTTGAAAAATATTTCCACTACAACAAACAAGCCATTAGCTTCAGAAATAGCGTCGAAAATCAATGTATTTGAGCCTTCGAATTGGGTTCAATTGGCAGTGAAAAACCCAATGCTACAATGCATTTTCACTTGATCAATGAAAATATCATTGGTAATATTGCCTAAAATACCATCAAGTTTAGCGTCGAAATTTGTTTCTTCCATTCTTGCTTCCGCTATTGTGTCCATTTGTACTTCTAGTTTTTCTCCCAATTGTGCTTCCTATTTTGCTTCTGGTATGACATCGAAAATAACTTCATTGTTGGCTTCCTAATTTACGACAAGTTGTGCTTCCATTATAACGTTGTTTGTTGCTTCGAGTTTTGCTTCCAATATGGCATCGCTTGTTGCATCTAGCTTTGCTTCCATTATGGCATCTTCTTTAGCTTCTAATATGGCTTCCATTATATTGTCTTTTGTTGCTTCTAATATTGCTTCCATTATTAATTCTTGGTTTGCTACCTAAATGGCTTCTTTATTTTCTTCTTAGGGAACGCCAAGTTTGGCTTCTAATATTGCTTCCATTATTACATATTTGTTTGCTACCTGAATTGTTGTTGTTTTTTCTTCTTAGGTAACGCCAAGTTTGACTGCTAGTATTGCTTCCATTATTACTTCTTTGTTTGCTACCTAATTCCTTCTTTTTTTGCTTCTTAAGTAACGCCAAGTTTTTCTTCCAAGATTGATTTTAGTGTGCTTCTATTTTGGCTTCCATTGTTGCTTCCTTTTTTTCTTCCTTGTTAGTGTCCTCGTTTGCTTCCTTTTAGTTGCAAGGTTTGATTTTTGTTTAACGCCTGGGTTTGCTTCTTTTTTAGGTCCAGGGTTTGCTTCCTTTTAGTGTTGGGATTTGCTTCTTAATTAGTCTCTAATTTTTCTTCCTATTAAGCCACCAATTTAGCTTCCTATTTAGATCCGCTAATAGCTCCAAGTATGGCTTCTAATTTAATGTCCAATTTTACTTCCATTTTAGATCCACATTCTGCTTCCATTTTAACAACTCATGTTGCTTTCTTTATAGCCTCCATTTATTAATTTAATATTATTTATTTCAATTAAATTAGTTAATTATATCATGCATCTTAAATAGCTTACATGATTATGGGGTAAGTCATATTGCATTTGAAATATTTTATAGCATACAATTTATCATTTTTTTAGGGAAATGGACATCCACACAAATTAACAACATCATTATACTTATTAAATATCCATCAAAATAAAATAGGCAACCTTTCAGATTTCGTATAGTTACAGACCACACCACAATATTGGAATAAAATAATGAGACATTTTTTTTTTAATTTTAATTTTATTTTTAACTATAACCAGTATTTTTATATTATTAATAAACAAATTTGTTGGTTCGTGACCATTTACACATAATGTAGGCCTAGATAATACATGTCCAAATGATATAAGTCAAAATGATACAACTCAATATGATACTATAGGTGAAAATGATACATATGATAATAAACATGAAAATATGTATCATAATGATTTATCAACAATGATCCATGATGGAGTCTATATGATAAATGACATTGGCTACTACCAACAAATTGCTAATCATTATCATTATGTCTATCGTGATCATCAACATGGTGATGACCATCGATGTTTTCATTGTTGTCATTTGCCTCGATGTCCTCTGCATCTACCTCATCATCATTGTCTCGAATGTCTGAACTAGACCCAACATAAGGTGGATCAGGCTCAAGATTAATTGGATCTTCTGGAAGACTAGTGTTTTGCAAAAAAAAACATTCAAAATGAAAATTTGTTATTTATTTCATGCAATATTTAATATTTTTGTTATTTTTCTAATGTGACAATATATGAAACATAACCATAATCATATTACATCATATCAAAGTGCATATATATACCATAATAAAAATTCAATTAAGTTACAACTAACATGTCATTCCAATGACGTAAAACATGGAACAATTCTAATAAACACTAGTAAAGATCGTCAAAATAATTGTTATGCAATTTAACTATCAACTGTAAATTGTATTACATAACCTTAAGTGCCAATTCTCTCCTATCAATATATGAAACTATTTTGTGTGTCAACATTAACTTTGTATACAAGTCTACAATCAAATAGAATTATACAATATGCCATAATTCAATTGACAAGATTTCATAATTCACTTGTGTCTTCAAAATTGCGTTGAACGAGGGTCTAGACATTGTGGCCAACTTTCCCTTGACTAAAAACGCTTGCAAGATATGATGAAACTCAATTATGTTGCATGGTTTGGCTTTTATGCCCTCAGTTGAAATTTATCTTGTGTCGCTAAATGACTTTGGGAAGCGAGTTGAAACTTGCCATAACTAGAAAGTCGAGGCCTGGTTAGACAAACCGTCAATTCCGTTGGAATATTGACATCTAAATATCGCCAGGGACACCCCTCTCTAGTGACTTCATGACCAATCGTTGTCTACAATGACAACTTTTGCTACTAGGGTTTCACTCATTAACATGGAATGTAATTTTGGCATTATATGATCGAATCTTGATAATTGTGCCAAACAAGGATTGGGTACTGTGGCTAGCTCGCCCTTAACCAAACATGCATGCAAGAGTTGATGGAACTCAATTCTGTTGCTCGGTTTGGTTTTTATGCCCCTAGTTTAAATTTTCCACGTGTCCCTGAATGGCGTTGGGAAGTGAGTTGAAATTAACCATAACTAGAAAACCAAGGCCCAATTGGACAGAATATCATTTTCGTTGGAATCATGACATCCAATTATCCTATGTTGTTTTTAGGTACTAGAATTACAAGAAACTATCCTAAGTTAAGCATTGGAAAGGAAAATTGTTGAGCCTCATGATTGCTTCATTTTGACACTCCCCCTTACCTATTTTTCCTTTCCTTGACCATCATCATCAACTCAATAGGCATAAAACTACAAGGTCTTTGACATGGTAAGGTATTTAATTGTCTTATCTTTCATATTTTATAATGTTCCTTATTGTTGAGTTAATATTTGTATTAGCTACAGAATTTTCACGATTCTACAACTAATCTCTGTTTTTGTAGCCGATTCCATGGTTTACCAGGATCATAGGTGCCAGCTAAGAGGATAAATATATGGATAGGTGGAGATTGGCCCCTTTAACTATTTCCTCCTATTCATTCGAACCAGATCATCAAAAGGATTGTTCGATTGTGTGGTCAAAGGATAAAGTCAACGTGGTTGTTGAATAGGGGAGCGAGAGTCCGAAATTCCTACGCTTCACGATTTTCTTTGCGAAATAGCAAATCTTGAGAAACGATATCTCGATAGTTGTTAGAAGCTTAATTTAGTATTCTGTTAGCTAAGGTAGGTGTAAAAGCCTCGAACAATTATTAACATGGGATTTTATAAATACCGTGCAACAAACATGAACATAAGGTGGATTTTTATGTATGTGACAATGCCGTTTTAAAACTCTATTTTTACTTTGTTAATGAAGAAAATCCTTTGAAGTTCTAATGCGTAGCTGACTGTTTGATTGAAGTTCTATGACCGCCTGTTTGTGGAGGGCCCCTACAAACAGTGAAGGTTCTGCATTCACATATATTTTCTTTATCGTTTGTTACAGTTATTCATACGTTTTAGAATTGATTTGTAGTCTTGATTTCATTTAGATAGTGATAGCAATATTTCATTAATTGTTCCTTTTTCAAGTTGATGTATAATGATGTTAATGGTAATGTAATTTCTTTTCATAGATTTCCTTATGATTGCAAAGTGTTTCATTTTAGAGTTGATAGATTTCTTTATAGTTTCATTTTACAGTATTTCATTTCAAAGCATGTGTGATTTCTTTATGATTTTCATTTCAAAGCATGAGTGATTGATAATAAGTAAATGTGTGGTTTTCATTTTGAATAGAAGTTAATTTCATTTTGGTTTTTATGCAAAGGATTGTTAGAATGTTAGATGAATGATTATACTTTTAGATTAAATTTGTGTTGCAAGAGATCAGTTAAGTTTTCTTAATGAGATAATGTGAGTTTGCTTTAAGTTTAATTTTGCAAGTGTGAAAATAATTTTTTATTTCATTAGAAAGAAGCAGGAGTAAGATAGGAATAAATTACATCCTTAGAAGTAAATTTCAATAACTCAATCATGCACATTAATAATTTGATTTAATAAAAGGACTTCTAGCATATATGGTGCACTTGCACTTCACAAGCTTACCTACTCCGGTCGATAATTCATGTAACAATTTAAGACAATTAAATTGATAAACATTTTGGCACCGTTTCCAGGGAAGTGTAAATAGAAGTCTTAGTCTTTTTCATTTTGATAAATTAAAAAAAAACAACAAAAACAAAAACATGATATGCATAGGGAAAGAGACTCTAGGGATATATTTGTACGTATAGGTAAGAGTTTAATTCCAACAACATCACTCACCCCACCATGACCTCGTAGTGCCACACCACCCACAAAAACTCGAATTCCATCCATAACAGGCAAACACAAACTCCCTGAGATATTAAGATCTGAAATCCAACCTAGAGATTCACCAACTTCATCAACAAAATACATAATAGAAGAAGAAGATCCCATATCCCCAACAACATGAGTAATTTTCCTATATTCAATTGGAGAACAACTTCTAGCTCAAGAGTTGGAAGTTCCTATTGAAGAAGAGGAATATGAAACCTATTTTAACAAACCATTGATAGAAGAACCAGAGGAACTAGAGGAAGCTGAAAACATAATTTTGGAACCATAACCCTATGTTAGTTTTGAAGAATATACAATGGCTGGAGAAGGGGAATGAGAGGTACATAATTTGAATGGTGAACAACCTAGGATTGGAGGAGAAAGAGGAGGAAATAGGGGAGGTGGAAGAGGTGGAGGAAGAAGAAGAGGGAGAGGAGAAGATATAAATACATAACCCTATGGATTTCCTATCCTTGATGAAGAAACAACTGTGACAATGAAAAATATCTCACCCTATATCCTTCCAAACTTTCATGGACTAAGGAGTCAAGATCCTGAAACATTTCTCTTTGAATTTGAAGTCTTATATAAATCATATGATTATCTACATGATGCTCAAAAGTTGAAATGATTCCATGCAACCCTTAAAGATGCAACATTAAAATGGTTTATGAGTTTATGAATAAACTCCATAAGAACATGGGAACAAATGAAAACTACATTCTTAGAGAAATATAAGGGCTATTGTATGCCCCATAATATTAATGATGAAGTCTTTAAAATGGTACAGAAAGAAGATGAAAATCTTGAAGACTTCATTGAAAGATTTTCTTATAATGTTAAAAGGGCATAAATGAATAATCTAGACGAGGAAACTTTGAAAGCTCTCTTATTAAAATCCATTAGAGATGAGCGGATTAATCTTCTCAATCTAATGGGTAAGGGAGACATTTCTTAGTTGTCATTAGGAGAAATTTGTGAGTTATGCATACACGTTTCAAGAGGCAAAGCAAGAACTGGGAAAAATCCAAGAGATCCTATTTTATCAAGGATTAATACATCTGTAGCTGGGAAAATAAGTAGAGCATAATTAGGAATTTTTCATGATAATTTTAAAACAGATATTTTAGGGAGTCTTAGTGAACAAATTGACACCCTTAAAATACAAAACAAGCAAAAAGTTGAAAATGTTGCATTGTCCATTTTTTGCCCTATGTGTAGAAAGAAACATGCCTTGAGAGAATATCCTCTTGATTTAAAGAATGTAGAAACTTGTGTTAAATGTGTGGAAAATCATGATACAAAAGAATGTCCCTCAATACCAGGTCTTAAAGCTGCCTATCAAGAAGAAGGAGTACCAAATCAGGTAGACACGTTTTGTTTTATTGCTAAAAGACTGTGGCAGAATCCACAACCAAATACAGCTCAAGGTTTTAACACTCAACCATTTGCACAATCATCACAAAGTAATTGGACTGACCCAATTCCTTAGCAATCTTGGTCACAACCTTGGTCGTAAGGATGGAAAAATCCTTATGGAAAGTACCCTCAATATCCTTAATATCCTCAATTTCCACAATTTCAACAATCATATCCTACTTTTCCTCCACAATATTATCCCCAACCTATTCAACAAACTCAACCTCACAATTTGAATCCACAACTTTCATTATCATTTCCTCAAAGACCAAACTAATTGCATGCCCAACCACTCCCAAATATGAACAATAACAAAAACTCACAACCTATTTACAATATGGAAGGACAAAATTTTCAAACTTACATGATAACTCCACTAGATCTAAACAATGTTCAACTTAAATCTGGTATAATATTAGAGAAAAAGTCCCCATGAGTTGTTATTCAAGAAAGTGAAAAAGAAAAGATCTATGAAGAAGAGAATTCTCTTAATGAAAAATAAAAAACTCAAAAACAATTTACTCCAACACATTCAAATAACTCAACTCCTATTATGGAACAACCTTCAGTATCTGTTTCAAAACCACCTTTTCCTGAGAGATTAAAAATTGATGAAGGGGTAGAAAAACATATTTTATTGCCTGATTATGACATCTTAGATGAGTCGAATAATGCTTGCATAAAAATTCCTTTGCTACAAGCCATTAAGGAAATACCAATTTTTGCAAAGACAATTAGGGAATTGAGCATAAAAAGACAAGGAAGAAAAAGAAAAGAAGTCAAAATAATCTAACTAGTTGGAAAAATTGTAGGTATCATGATGGGTAAGACAACAATTTAGAAATATCTTGATCCAAGAAGTCCCATTGTGAAAACAAACATCAATGGTGTAGAGATCCCAAATACATTGATTGATCTAGGAGCAACTATAAACATAATGAGTAAACAAACTATGAATTAATTAGAACTTTCTAATATTCAATATACACCTACACTGTTACAATTGGTAGATAGATCTCTAATCAAACTTGATGGTGTATTAGAAGATATATATGTATCCTTATATTCTTGGGAATACCCTGTCGATTTTATGATTTTAACACCCAAGAATAACTTAAGAGGACATCAATTTATTATAGGAAGACCATGGCTAGCTACAACTGATGCTTTTATAAGTTGTAGATCTGGTGATATGTTTATTTCTGATGGGAGCTCAACAAAGAAATTCACACTGTATCCACCTACAAAAATAACAATAGAAGCTGAAATGAAGAATGGATAGATGATGACATTGGTATAAGACCAATCTTTGCCACTTCACAAATAGACGAGGAAGATCAAATTTTGAATTTAATGGAAAATAATGAATCTTCATCATATTATGAATCTAGTCAGAATTTTCAAGAACAATGCAATATTGAATATTTATCATCTCTTTAGCTATCCTTGCATTCTATGGAAAAATTTGGCAATTCTACTATGGAAATATTTCAAGGAAAAGCTTTGAATATCAATAGTAATTTGGAAGAATTTCAAAAGAAAGAATTAATAAAGATGTTACAGGAAAATTCCTCTGCCTATGCATGGGATATACTAACATGAAGGGAATTGATCCTAATACTTGTATACATCATATCTACATTGAAGGAAATTCCAAACCAATACAACAACCTCAAAGAAGAATGAATCTAAATCTAAGGAAAATTGTTAAGGAGGAACTACAAAAACCGTTGAATGTTAATTTCATCTATCCAATATAAGACGGTCAGTGGGTTTAACCCTTAGTAATTGTTCCTAAAAAGAATGGAAAATGGAGAGTGTGTATTAACTATAGATAATTGAATAAAGCCACTTTAAAACATCACTTTCCACTTCCTTTCACATATTAGGTTTTAGATATGTTGGCAGGAAAGAAATATTTTTCATTCTTAGATGGTTTTAGTGGGTATAATCAAACTCAAGTAGCCCCAGAAGACCAAGATAAAACTACCTTTACCTGCCCATGGGGAACTTATGCTTACTGAGTACTTCCTTTTGGATTTTGTAATGCACCTACAACATTCCAAAGAGAAGTATTAGGCATTTTTTCTGATCTAATTCATGATTGTGTGGAAGTGTATATGAACGATTTTACAGTTTATGTAAATTCTTTTGAAGAAGCTCTTAAAAATTTGGAAGAAGTTCTCATTAGATGTAAAGAGACAAATCTCTCATTAAGCCATGAAAAATGTTTTATGATGTTTACGGAGGGAATTGTTTTAGGACACCATATTTCACGAAATGAAATTGGAATGGACACATCTAAAGCAGAATTTATTTATAAATTATCAATTCCAACTTGTCAACGAGATGTTAGAAGTTTTCTTGGTTTCACTGGTTACTATAAAAGACTCATAAAAAGCTTTACAAAAATTGCATCTCCACTTTTCAAACTGCTCGCAAAAGACTATGAATTCAATTGGAATTCTGATTGCAACAAGGCCTTTGAAACATTAAAGGAGAAAATCTCTGAAGCACCCATTCTTAGAGGACCAAACTAGAAACTACCGTTTCACATTTCTACTAATGCTTCAGACACAACTCTAGGAGCTGTACAAGGACAAAAGGATTTAACTCCTTATGCCATTTATTACACCAGTAAAAATTTGACTCCTGCATAGTTAAATTATAGTATAACAGAAAATGAGTTTTTAGTTGTTGTCCATGCTATCAATAAATCCAGAAATTACATTATTGGATACGAAAATTTTGTACATACATATCATTCTACAATTAGGTACTTAATGAATAAATCTGTCACTAATGACATACTTACAAGATGGTTGTTGTTGTTGCAAGAGTTTAACATCACTATTTTGGATTGACCTGGGAAACAAAATACAATTGCTAACTTTTTTCCTAGAATTCAAAATGATAATAATGATGTACCTACAGAAGACAATTTCCCTGATGAATATCTTTTTGCAGTATCTACTAACTCACCTTAGTTGGAAGATATTGCTAATTATTTGGCTTCAGGGAAGTTACCGTCATATTTATCTCCTTGATAAAAAAGTAAGGTAATTCAAATTAGTGCATCTTATTCATGGATAAATGAAGAATTACTGTATAAAATAGGTCCAGGTATGATCATTCGAAGGTGTGTTAGAGAAGATGAAGTACCAGAGATATTGAAATATTGTCATGATGAGCCATGTGGAGGAGACTTCGCTGACAAAATAACTTCCTACAAAGTCCTTCTGTTAGGATACTATTGGCCTTCCCTTTTTAAGGATGCCAAGGAGTATGTTAAGAGATGTGATAGTTTTCAAAGGATGGGGAAACCTATTCCCTCTGATGAAATTCCTCTACAACCTAGGTACTTATTGAACCTTCTGAAAAATGGGCTCTAGATTTTTTTGGTCCAATCAATCTATTATGAAACCAGCTCAAGAAAAGATAGAAAAGATAGATCAACGCCTTAGAATTCAGCCTCTTCGAGGGGGCAACCTCCTTTACATTACATAAATGAACAATTCTTGGATGATCAAATGACAAAACCTCCTTTCTATATATAGGAGTCTAAGGAGTCACAATATAATCCAGCCGACCTAACAATAATAATATAAAGCCACAAAAATAACAATAGAGGGATTCTATGGGGCACAGAAATAACAATATGGGGGTAATAGGGGCACAACAATATAAATAAGGGGTATAACTACAATAGTAATGGGGTAATCACTAGTATTATAGGGACCCAACATGCCCCTCTCCTTCAAAAAAGTGTTGTCCTCAACGCTTGAGTAGTTCTGGATACTTCTGCATAAAATTCTCATCCTCCCATGTGGAATCTTCAGCGGATAAGTTCTTCCACTTGATAAGATACTCTGAAATTGATCGATTTCGTAGCTGTCGAGTTCTTGTTTCTGTGACTGCTTCCGGTTCCAATATAATTTTTCCTTCCTCGTCAAGTTCTGGAAATATTGTTTGAATTGGGAGCTTGTCACCTATAACCTTCTTTAAACATGAAACATGGAAAACTGGGTGCAATCGAGAAGCTGCAGGAAGCTCCAATTTGTATGCCATAGTACCAATCTTTTGCAACACCTTGTACGGACCATAATACTTTGGTGATAATTTATTATCCTTCTTAGCTTGCTTTAGGGACATTTGCTTATATGGTTGTAGCTGTAGGAATACCCAATCACCTACATCAAAACTTCTTTCACTGCGATGTTGATCTGCCTGTTGTTTCATTCTATTTTGTGCCAACACGAGGTTATCCTTTAAGAGTTGGAGGACTTGTTGTTGATGTTCGATGTGATGTTCCACTGCCTGAACCTTAGAATTTTCTCTTAAATATGATGTGATGGATGGTGGTTGATACCCATAAAGTGCCATAAATGGGGTCATTTTTGTTGCTGTATGGAAGGAAGTGTTATACCACCATTCAGCCAGAGGCAACCATTTGACCCATTGTGTCTGTTTATCAGATACAAAGCAACGAAGATATCCTTCCAAACATTTGTTTACTATCTCAGTTTGCCCATCAGATTGAGGATGATAAGATGAGCTATGAGCTAACTGAGTACCAAGACAAGAAAATAATTTTGTCCAAAAATTTCCAGTGAAAATGGGATCTCTGTCACTTACAATAATCTTTGGGTTTCCATGTAGCTTTTGAACTGTTTCCATAAATGCAGTAGAAACTGTACTGGCTTTAAATGGATGTGATAATGCACAAAAGTGTGCATACTTGGTAAGTCTGTCAACTACCACCATGATGACACTCTTTCCCTCAGACTTGGGTAAACCTGTGATAAAATCCATTGAAACCTCCTCCCAACGTTGGCTTGGAATGGATAAAGGTTGTAATAGACCCGGTGTCTTAATTGTTTCAACTTTATTTTGCTGGCAAACCAAACATTCCGCCACAAACTTTTGAATATCTGATTTAAGGCCATCCCAAAAAAATTCCTTCTTAACCCTGTGGTAAGTTTTTAAAAATCCTGAGTGCCCTCCTAAGGGAGAAGTGTGCAATTCCATAAGAATCTTTTGTTTTAGCTGGGAATTCTTACAGAGGTATAAGCGATCTTTGTACCATAACGAATCATTTTGCCAGCTAAATGTATCAGAAGTACTGGAATCTTGTTGTAGCTTTCGAATAAGTGCCCACACTTCTTCGTCATTCTTCCATTCCTCCCTTGCTTCGTTTATCCAATCTGGTTGGATAATAGAAATGGCACACAACAATGCTTCCACATCCTCATCCTTTCTTGAGAGTGCATCTGCCACCACATTTTGCTTCCCTTTTTTGTAGATGATTTCAAAGTCATAACCCAACATCTTTGTGACCCACTTTTGTTGCTCTTCAGAGGATAATCTTTGTTCTAAAAAGTATTTAAGGCTATCATGATCCGTTTTTACCTTGAAGTGTCTTCCCATTAGGTAGGGTCGCCATTTCTTAAGTGCATGGAGTATTGCCAACATTTCCTTCTCATAAATAGCTTTGCTTAAAAACTTTCCCTTGATTGGACGACTTTCAAAAGCAATGGGTCTTTCATCTTGCATTAGAACAGCACCAATTCCATTTCCTGAAGCATCACATTCCACAATAAAGGTTTTTGTGAAGTCCGGTGTAGCTAAGACCGGTGCTTGGCACATTGCCTCTTTAAGATGTTCAAAGGCCTTTGTTGCTTCCGGAGTCCATGAAAATGAATCTTTCTTCAATAATGTTGTTAGAGGTGCTGCTATTCTCCCATAATTCTTAACAAACTTGCGATAATACCCTGTCAACCCAAGAAATCCTCGCAGATGCTTTATGGATGTGGGGATTTTCCATTCCTTAATGGCTTTAATTTTGCTAGGGTCTACCTTAACTCCTTCATGAGATACAATATGACCCAAATATTCCACCTCCTGGACTCCAAAGAAACATTTGGATCTTTTTGCATATAATTGTTTCTCCTCCAATAGTTGTAGCACCCTGTCAACATGTTCAACATGATCCTTCCAAGACTTGCTGTAGATTAGTATATCATCAAAAAATACTAACACAAATTTTCTAAGGAATGGTTTGAAAATTGAATTCATCAAACCTTGAAATGTTGAAGGTGCATTGGTAAGGCCAAAAGGCATGACCAAAAATTCATAATGACCCTCATGAGTTCTAAATGCCGTTTTCGGAATGTCTTCAATCTTCATTCTGATTTGATGATATCCCGAACGAAGATCCAACTTGGTGAAGTAAATTGATCCATGCAATTCATCCAGTAATTCATCAATAACAGGAATGGGGAACTTATCTTTAATAGTGAGCTTGTTGAGCTCCCTATAATCCGGACACATGCGCCATGATCCATCCTTCTTGTGCACCAATACTACTGGAGCTAAGAAAGAACTTTGACTCGGTTGAATTATACCAGCCTCTAGCATTTCTGCAACCATACGTTCAATTTCACTTTTTTGGACATAGGGATATCTGTACGGCCTGATGTTTGGAGGAACACTTCCTGGAATCAGATGAATAGCATGATCATGATCACGCATAGGTGGGAGACCCTTGGGAGTCTCAAATACCTTGGAATGATTGTCCAAGACTTTTTGGAGATCTGGAGAAATAGATGATTCCAATGTGGAAACATCTAGCGAACATAATTGTGCAATTACACCTCTTTGCTCCTTTTTTAGAAGCTTTGTCATACCATTAGAGCTGATTATCTTTCCTGGTTTCCCTGCAATACCCCTTAATTCAACTTCCTTTCCTTCCGTAGAAAATTTGATGAAAAGTTCTTGAAAATTAAAAGCTATTGTACCCAAGGATTGTAGCCATTGGACTCCTAGTACAACATCAGCACCTCCCATTGGAATGGAAAGCATTGGGCTAGTCAATACATATTCTCCCATGGATAGCTTGATATTATGGCACTTTCCAGAGCAATTTATTGTTCCTCCATTTGCAATCATCACTTGACACTCTGGTGCTGGATATAGGAAGCAATTCAATTCTTTTGCTACCCTACAATGAATAAAATTGTGGGTGCTTCCTGAATCAATCAACACTATTACCTTTTTCTTCTTGATTTGTCCTTCTATCTTGATGGTTTGAGGAGTGGTAATTCCCGCCAATGCATTACAAGATATGGTCGGATTTATTTGTTCTTCATCTAGGCTTTGTTCCTGGAGTATATCTTCTTCTTTTGACCTTTCTTGCTCCTTTTCTTCTTCCTCTTCACAATCTATGTAGAATAATTTCTTCTCAGCACACTTATGACCTTTAGTGTATTTGCTATCACAACTGTAACAAAGCCTTTTTGCTCTTTTTTCTTCCAATTGTTGTGGTGTCAACCTTATAGGTTGTGGAAGACTAGGGGCAACAACACTTCCGTCTTTATAGTTGTGAGTGGTATGCTTCCTGGTTGCCATAATTTTGCTTTCCATTTTTCTTGCTAACCTGAATGCCTTCTCTAATGAATCAGGTTCCCAAAGGCGAACATCATGTTGGATATTATCCTTTAAAGACCCTATGAACACATCAATCCTATGCTCCTCTGGAATATCTTTTACCCTTATGTTCAATTTTTGGAACTCCTCAATGTGCTCCATTACTGAACCCTTTTGTTTGAGACTTATCAATTGGCTAAAAAAAGTGTTGCTTTTTGTATCCTCATAATGTGCTATCAATTCTTCCGTAAAAATTGCCCAAGTGATAAATTGTTTACGAGAAAAAAGCCATTGATACCATACAAACTGATTTGGTTCCAAATATACAGTTGCCATACGTACCTTTTGTGCGTTTTGCACATTATTGAGATCGAAGAATTGCTCCATCTGTAATATCCATGTGGCGGGATCCTTGCCATCAAACTTCCTCATATCGATTTTTGGAATATGGTGATTCTTCGATCCAACATTAGCATCTATGGAATCATGATTAACATTTCTTTTGTTCTCATCATGAGTTTCCTTTACTACCTTTTCACCATTAGTGACCCTTTCTTGTAGCAACTTCTTCAATTCTTCCATGTCTGTCTTCAAATCTATCTTCAAATCTGCCATGTCTCTCTTCAAATCTGTCTTCGAATCATCCATCTTAGTTTCCATTCCCTTTATCTTAGATTCCACGCCATTTACCTTAGATTCCACGCCACTTATCTTAACTTCCACGCCATTTATCTTAGCATCTGTTAAATTTTGTGAGCGTGACATTTGTTGCACTTGTTCTTGTAATTTTGATATATCATGTAGCATTTCTTCCTCTTCTTCATGAGTCATGCTAGAGCTTTCAGGTTCCTTACTAGGTGTTTTCATTTTCTTTCCTCGGGGCATCAGTTACCGATAATAATGCTTTACTATGCCCTTTGAATTCCATTAAACCAAGCTTACACAAAAATTAAAAAAAAAACTACACACCTTTTTTCACTTTATAGAAGCCTGATATTGAATCTGATGTATCTCTGTAATTTCGGATCATCTAGTTCTGAAATTGCTACCTATAGTAGCCTTCTGCGTCCTCTTTCCAATGCCACAAGTCTGAGCCAAATTGGATTCTCCAAGGAAGAGTTATGTGAAATCTCCCACAGTGACTTGCTTTTAGACTGGTTCAGTAGAGAAAACTTGTACGACGTGCCACGAGTCACTGTTTCAACCTTTGAATCTGAAACACACACAAAAGAAACTAAAGTCTATCCTCTTTCTTTACCTTCTTACGAAATTTCAATCCGATCCCCAGAGAGAAAGTTATGACGATTTTCCCCAGGTCACCTGTTTTGAATGTAATTCAGGAGTCTGCAAAAAGACCAACTTCCTCAGATCATATCTCTGCAAATATCGCACGAAAAGCTCTGAAATTCGGACCCAAGGTTCAGCGTGATTTATTCTCAAATGGGTTTTTTTTGCGACTCTTGAAACGTCACAGAAAAAACGTTATAGCGAAAATGCCACGATGTCTTGTTTGGAGCAGCGAAACCCTAGAATCCAAAGCTCTGATACCAAATGTTATGAAACCAGCTCAAGAAAAGATAGAAAAGATAGATCAACACCTTAGAATTTAGCCTCTTCGAGGGGGCAACCTCCTTTACATTACATAAATGAACAATTCTTGGATGATCAAATGACAAAACCTCCTTTCTATATATAGGAGTCTAAGGAGTCACAATATAATCCAGCCGACCTAACAATACTAATATAAAGCCACAAAAATAACAATAGAGGGATTCTATGGGGCACAGAAATAACAATATGGGGGTAATAGGGGCACAAAAATATAAATAATGGGTATAACTACAATAGTAATGGGGTAATCACTAGTATTATAGGGACCCAACACAATCCACCATCGAGACAGAAAAGGTACATTCTTGATTGCACTGCTTATGTTACAAAATAGGTAGAAGCTAAAGCACTTCCTTTTGCTACTGAAAATGCCGTAGTTTCATTTCTTTTCGAGGATACATTTACTCGTTTCAATTTCCCAAGGGAAATTGTAACAGATCAAAGTACTCAATTCACATCCAAGTTGGTACAAAAGATAATGGAGGAGTACAAAATCAAACATCAGAAGTCCACTCCATACCATCCACAAGAAAATGGATAAGTGGAGTCCACTAATAAAGTAATATAAGCAATTCTCACAAAAAATGCACATCTGCATAGAAGAGATTGGGCAGAAAAGCTTCCAGAATATTTATGGGCATACCATACCACATGGAGAAATACTATAGGGCATACTCCCTATGAAATTGTTTATGGGAAATGAGTCCTTTTCCCTATCGAGTTTCAAGTAAAAAATTTCAAGACAACAATTAAATTGGGTCTTGATCTTTGAGAGGAACAAAAACAAAGAATGGAGCAGCTAAATGAACTTGACGAGATAAGACAAGATGCAATCCAAAGAACCAATCTAGCTCAACAACATAGATCCAGATGGCATGACAAATATATCAAAGAAAGAAAGTTCCAACTAGGAGATTGGGCATTACTTTTTGATTCAAAGTTCAAATATTTCTAAGGTAAATTTCAAACTGATTAGCTTGGGCCCTATGAGATTGAAACAATATTTGATAATGGTGTAGTTAGGATTAGAACTATTGATGAAGAAAGGACCACCTTTCTTGTGAATGGTCATCAATTAAGAATCTATCATAAGCCATTGACAAAGGAGGAGTTTATAAAACATTTGCAAGACAACACTGATTTCCAGTTGGTTAAGAAGGATTTTCCTTCTCCTCCAACTTGACTCATAAGCCTTTTTATTTTCTAATATATATATATATATATATATATATATATATATATATGTATATTTCATAAACATGAAAACCAACACTCTTGGCATATTTATACCAAAAATTTAGGGTGAAAACTAAGTAATTTTGGCATTCTAAATTTTCTTTCCCATTCCCATTTTCTTTTTATCCCTCTTTTTCTTTCTAGAATAAAATAGCTACAAAATTGCTAAGAATCTACAACTTTGACATAATTATGTAGCTAATGTTTGACAAAGACTACTAATTGGATCAATTGAAGAAATGATCAAATCCATACTCAGAAGCACGTGAAGGCAATACAAAAAGGAGAAATCAAATGTTAGAATCATTAATTCAAAAGGTATGCAAATATTTAATTTAATAATAAGGGTCAAAAAAATAGTGTATGAATTATATGGACATTATACCACTCAAAAACCATCATTGCCGAAAGTGAAATGAAAATACCCTGTCATATCAAATAAAAAGTCGTAAATCACCCATTCATCCCTCATCGTTACACAACACTCGTCTCAAATTCTGAATTCATTGTTGAAATCACCCAACTCACATCCATTCATACCCTAACGACCACTTCACTTGTTTTTCCCCTCACTCTCATTTATACTCCCACCAAAGCCATTATCCCGAAACCCTGATTCATACCCTGTCAAGAACTAAATTCTGAGGTAAACTTCTCAACCACGAGTGTCATAATAAGAACAAACCCAAATGGAATAAAATTCATGGAAGGATATCCATAGGTGAAGGAAATGCTGCAGAAAGCACAGTGGCTAGAGTTCGTGGAAAAGTTTGATGGTTTTAACAAGGAAGTGACTAAATCATTTCCCAGAGCTTTTGATGGTGTAGATGTTGCAATTGGATACATCAAGTTTGCAGTGACAAAATCTATTATTGGTGAAGCAACCAAATTGTCAAGAGTCGGAGGGAAATGGTTTAAGAATAGGGGCATTGAAGGAGAAGAATGGAAGACCTTCTTTAAAAACCTAGGTATAGATATCACTATTTTTAAGAAAGGAATTCCTAGTACAACACTTAAGGGTGAATGGAGAAATTTGTTGCTAGTAATTCAAAAATTTGTCACGTGTCAAGGAAGATTTGGTTGTATGTTCTTTTACCACATTTGTTTGATGATGCATTTTCTCGAAGAGAATGAAATCAATCTTCCTTATTTTCTGTTAAATAGCTTAAGGAAAATGTCTAGGAATGTTCAGAAAATGATCCAATTCATAGAAAACACCATGTATGACCGCGACCTTATAAAAATACTCATTTAATTTCATCTTGAAAGACTAGGAGATAATTGGGATAAATTCCTAGTTAGAAATCATTTTAAGGAGGAGGATCAAGAGTCACGTAGCAGCAACAAAGTAAAAAGTGGAAGGAAGAGAATATCTGAGAATCCTATTAAAAAATTACCTCAACAATAATCACAAGCACAGTAAGATGATGAGACTCCTATTTTAGAAAATTTAGGAAGCATTAAAAGGAAATATGTTAGAAGAAAGAAAGTCAGTAAAAAGGAAGAAAGCACATCCACGAAAACAAAGGAAGCTAAAACATAGAAGAAAATAGTTAAAACTAAAAACCATCTTCCATCAAATGTAAGAAGAAGTGCCAGGCTTAATAAAAAACCATCTCAACAATCTATAGATGTTGTTAATTTGGAAGAAGAAGAGAAAATGGAAGTTCCATCACCTACTGTCATCTCACCTGTTCATAGCCCAGGTCGAAAAACACCAGAAATAGATCTAGTACAACAAGAAATCTATGACTACATTGAGTCTCTAGAGAGGAGAGCTGCAGAAAAGGCATCTTGTTCTACAATCCATGAAAAAGAAATCAAGTCGAACAATCCACAAGAACCTCCACTCGTGAAAAATCTTAAATAAGAAGTCTTTGAGTTGGAGACATTGAATAAACATATGAAGAAAGAACATGAGACATTAAAGATGAAAAATGAGATACAAACCACTGATAATGATTACATTCTTCTACATATGGGATTATGGTATGAAAACAACAAGAAATTAAAGAAAAAGAATGAATCTCTAAGAAAGAAGGTCATGAGTCTAAAATGCAGGATTTTGATGAAGAAGCCCAGAATAACAGTTGCAGAAAGAAGATAAGAAGGACAAACTTGGAAGATAAGAAGGTCAAACCAATTACCCTATTGGTAATGAAATTTGAAATGGGACATGAATGGACAATAACTAACCTTAGGATATGACCTTGCATTATGTCTAAGAAATATCCTACATAACTATGTTTCCCACTTATACACAACTTTCACATAAGGCAAGTCGAAGCAAAACTTAGAATGTTGTATGAAATCAAAAATATAAATATTTAATCTCAAAATAAAATATAACAATTTAAAATGTGTAAAATAATTAAATAAACAATCTACAATTTGAATAAATCATATTGGCCAAGAAAAGAAGCATGGGCATGTATTTTAGTGAAGCAAGACAATTTTGGTATGCTTCACAAAAATGCATGCCTAACGTTCATTTCAAGGCCAAATTGTATGATTCAAGCTGGAGAGTGTTCTTAACTCATAAGTAACATTGATACAACTAAATTTTTCTAATTTAGTGATATGAAGGTCGAAGTTAATGTATGAATGTGTTGCAACAATTGCAGTTCACAATGTCCCCCAAAAGTGTCAATTGTTTGTGAACAACAAAAACTTATTGGAAGAAAATTAGTGTGTGAAATTAGTAATTGTATAGTATACAATTTAAATCAATCATATTGGTGAAGAAATGAAGCATGAGAGTGCATTTTAGTGAAGCAAGACAATTTTGGTCCGCTTCACAAAATGCATGCCCAACCTTCATTTCAAGGTCAAATTAAATGATTCAACTTGGAGAGTCTTTTTTTTACTCATAAGTAACATTAATACAATGATTTTTTTTTCTAATTTAGTGATATGAAGGTCAAAGTTAATGTAAATGGAAGTGCTGCAACAATAACAATTCATACTATCGCCCCAAAAGTGTCAACAATTTGTGAATAACATAAATTTATTGGAAGCAAATTAGTGTGTAAAATTAGTAATTAAATAGTATACAATTTGAATCAATCATGTTGTTCAAGAAATGAAGCCTGAGCGTGCATTTTAGTGAAGCAAGACAATTTTTGCCTGTTTCACAAAAATGCACACCCGACCTTCATTTCAAGGCCAAATTGAATGATTCAACTTGGAGAGTATTATTTTACTCATAAGTAACACTAATACAATTAAAGTGTTCTAATCTAGCAATTAAATGGTTGAAGTTAATGTAAACGAAAGTGTTGGAGCAATCACAGTTCACGATGTCCCCCCAAAAGTTTCAACAAATTGTGAACAACATAAACTTACTAGAAGCAAATTAACTTGTAAAATTAGCAATTAAATAGTATACAATTTGAGTCAATGAGATTGGCCAAGAAATGAAGCATGTGCGTGCTTTTTAGTGAAGTAAGGCAATTTTGGTCCGCTTCACAAAAATGCATGCCTAACCTTCATTTCAAGGCCAAATTGAATGATTCAACTTGGAAAGTATTTTTTTACTCATAAATAATATTAATATAACTAATTTTTTCTAATTTAGTGACCTGAAGGTCAAATAATGTAAATGAAATTGCAACAACAATCACAATTCATGGTGTCAACTCAACAAGCCAAAAGGATGTAGGAGAGGGAATCAGTGAAGCATCATAAGAAGGAATTGACAGTGCAAAAGCATCAGAAAAGAATCCATAAAGGTATGTTCATAAAAATCATCCAAAATCTCAAATTCTAGGTGATAAGGAAGCTAGAGTACAAACTAGAAGAACTCTTGTTGGAACTTCTAGTTATCTAGCCTTACTATCCACAATTGAACCTCAAAATGTAAATCAAGCTAGAATAGATTAATGTTGGGTTAAGGATATGGATGGAGAACTTGACCAAATAAAAAAGAACCATACATGAGAATTAGTACCCAGACCTCATGATAAAATGTTATTGGGACAAAATGGGTATTCAAAAACAAACTAAATGAAAATGGGGAGGTAATTAGAAACAAAGCAAGACTTGCATGCAAAGGTTATAGAATTTGAAGAAACATTTGCACTTGTAGTCAAACTTGAAGACATAAGAATGTTCCTTGCATTTTCAAGCTTTCATAACTTTAAAGTATATCAAATGGATGTTAAATCTACATTTCTGAATGGGGACCTAGAAGAAGTTTATATTGAACAACCTGAAGGGTTCATTATAGGAAATTATAAGACTCTTGTTCGCAAACTTAGGAAAGAATTATATGGGATAAAACAAGCTCCTCGTGCATGGTATTTACCACCTTGACAAATATCTTCAACAACAAGGTTTCACTAAGGGATCTACAGATAACAATTTATATATAAAGATGGATGATGGTAAACTTTTGATATTTTTTCTTTACATAGATGACATCATATTTGGAAGCAATGAAGATTCTATGAGCCAAAGTTTTTCCTCAGTCATGCAACAATAATTTGAAATGTCATTACTTGGTGAAATAACATATTTTCTTGGTATTCAAGTTTAGCAAACAAAGAATGATATCTTTCCCTCGCAAACTAAGTACCTCAAGCAAATTTTAAAGAAATATGGAATGGAAGACTGCAAGCCTGTATGCACACCAATGGTAACAGGTTGTAACCTTAGTTCACATGATGATTCTCCCTCAATAAATCAACCAGAATACAGATCTATGATTGGGAGATTGCTCTACCTTATAGGCACAAGACCAAACATCATGCATGCAATTGGGATTGTTGGATGATTTCAAGAAAATCCTAAAGAAACTCATCTCCATGCAGTCAAGAGAATATTCAAGTACTTACAAGGAACTCAAGATTATGGTCTATGGTATCCCAAAGATGGAATTTTTTCTCTTCATGTTTACACATATGCATATTGGGCTGGTAACATTGATTATCTAAAGAGTACTAGTGGAGGAGAATTCTATCTGGGACCTTGCTTGGTATCATGGTTCAATAAAAAACAAAGATGGATTGCTTTATCTAGTGCCGAGGTAGAATATGTTGCTGCTACATCTTGTTGTACTCAAATTCTATGGATGATGCAAACACTACAAGATATTCAAATCACTTGTCCTCAACCTATACCTATTTTGTGTGATAATACTAGTGCCATAAGTATTTCTAAAAATCTTGTCATGCACTAAAAAACCAAGCATATTCCAATCAAATATCACTTTCTGAGTGATCAGGTGCTATAACAAAAGGTCAAACTAGGATATGTTCCCTCAAAGGAACAATTTTCATACATATTTACTAAACCACTTCCACGTGATTCCTTTGAATATCTTTGACAAAAACTAGGAGTGGTCTCTACTTCATCACTTTGTTAACTATTCTGACATATCTTTCATGTTTAGGGGGAGATGAGTATGCAATTACTACAATTTACTTTATGTATGTGGATACCATGAAGAACAGTTGCGTATATATGCGAGTTTGGTTCTTGAAAATAGCAAATGTTTCTCTATGAAGAAGAAAATAGGGGACAAACTCAAGGAGAGGTTCTGGTATACTTAAGTTAGTGGTTCTTTAGCCCTTTGCTTCTGATATTGACTGGTTATAATCTGTTGTTGCTCAAATGAAACTTGGAAGTAATATTGGCTTATGATGGTTGCTACATGACATTGCTGCCTTGATGACTTTACTGATTGATGAAGTTTCTTTGATGACTTTATTGGTGAATATGATCAATCCTGACAGTGAAAAGATGGCACATGATTAGGGGGAGCATTTGCTATATCTCTAATAGTGCACATTGTTGGCATTTGATTTCTTGAGCATTTATTGTTGTATAATGATGCTCATCCTTATATGGTAAATGATGTTTACTAATGACTATCATGGTCTTGCTACCTCACTATTGAGGTCCTTGGTTTTGGTTATAAATGTCTCTTGATGTAAAGGTCATATAAAGACCCATGATGTAAACTATTGAAGTCAAGTTCATTATGTATGTAATCCCATTATTTTGGGCATTTGATGTAAGGTTGAGTCAAATATGTAACCCCACTATGTTGGGAAATTGACGTAAGAATGAGTCCTTCGTTATATGAAAGGTCATATTCAATTGAGTCATATCATCATGCACTTCTTTATATATCGTCTATAAGTTTCAGCATATGCTCAGGGGGAGCATGGTTAGTCCTCATCATCAACAACATCAGATCTACAGTATTGGTCAGCCCTTTTCCCTTGATGTCAAAGGGGGAGAGAAGCTTGGTGTTTGGGAATGCTTGGTGACTTGGGAGAGAATCTTGGTATATCTATAGATGTCGTTACAGGTATCTACAGGTGGTGGTGACCAAACAACAAAGTGGTTTCCAACAAGTCGAAAGGGGGAGATTGTTGGCATTATGACTAATGTGTTGTCCTTTATGGAAACCTACTTGATAAAGTTGTCAACATGATGGTAGTAGAACAAGTATATAGGTCAGAACAAATGTGACAGAGAGATTGGAAAAAATAATTCCAATTCATAGACAGAGGAAGGATAAAGGTGATGTTTTAAGAAGTATACGCGAGTCCTATGAACAAACACCGCATACATACACGTGTATGGTGAAGCAAATTCGCGTACAGTTTTTGCACCACAATATTCTCAATGCCAAGGGTCTTTACCATGGTATTGGCCCATAGTAATGACTGCGACAACAAATATTTGATCTCGTCAAAGAATACCATCAACATAACTACCGAATTGGCCTAAGGTATTGGCTAAGGCATAAGCTATATAAGGAGTTGGAGATAAAAGTGCTAAGTGTGCATGCATTGGGTTATTGATGATTGGTTTGATCTGAAATAGGTATGCACTAAGGAGTATGATAATGGATCAAATCTATTAGATATGAGATGACTATATATTTAATAATCTACTTATGGTTTTATAGATATGTGATGATGATTTTATGATGTGTATTTGTTATGATGTATGTTGAGATTTAGGTTTGATAGGGGTTTTTGTGTGGAGCGAAGGTTTGACTCAGTAATTATAGATATGTATGCAAGTTTGATTCATAAATGTGACATACATACACAAATCTTCTTCTAGGTAGTCGTGTATATATTCTGCAGTATGGAAAGATCTATACATGGGTGTCAAGGATGAAAGTCATGTACATACACAAAAATAATTTATAAGGGTCATGTACATTTGCTAGAGTTTTGCAGTATGAGTTGATGAAAAAGATTCATTTGTCTGTCGACGAAGTCTTATATGATAATCTGTGTTTAACAGTGATGGTTGGGTTGAACTGATGAATAGCAATGATGTTGCTATGTGTTGATCTGCATGTGGTTCAAATATTTGTGATGGGGTCAATATGAGTTTCAATGTGTGCTTTAGTGGTGCAATAATTCAGATTCAGATTTTTGTGTTTTGATATTTTACACAGGTGTTCCAAAGGGAAAGCACGTATATACGCATGTATGCTTATGAATAGTAGCATATATATTCTGACATGTGTTTAATCACGGTTTGCAGTGCCATGATATGGTTTCTGTGATGAATAATATGTAGTCTGGTATTCTGATGTATGGACATACTATGATATAATTTGGTCTGGATGTTTGAACAAGTTATTTCAATATTTGATTTGGTGATCTAGTTGGTTCAGTGACTTAGTGTTGATTTCAGTATTTCTATATGATATTTGGAATGGATCCAGTTGTAAATATTCTTAAAAGTGATCCACAAAGAACATAAGATAAGGGAGTTGTAGCTCCATTCAAGTAGAAGCTGGAGAACGAGAGAAGGTTGTAGCCTTCTGCAAGTGGGTGCCTGCATACCAGTATGAGTCTGCGCTCGTACAAGATTGCAAGAATTTTCTATTTATAATAAAATAAGAAGACAAAGATGACAAAAATATTGATTTTTTTCCCACATTGGGTTTCCACCTAAAAAATTCTTGGTGTTCATAAGTGTTGATGTGTGATGGATTATTATATTCTTATTGCACATGATTATTGTTTAATTAATGTCTAATGAAGCACTGATACACTGGTTCAATTTAAACAATTGATGAATTAACAGAAAAGTTAGTTAAGTGGATACATGCTATTTGACTCCATTACAGTGGCATACATATGCAATTTTACTTCATAACAATAGCGTACAAAAATCTGAATGTGAAAAAAAAGGTTAAGTAGTTTAAAAACACTGATTCACGCCTCCCTCTCAGTATTTTTCCTAACATGGCTTGCCGCAAGGTAGATTTGGTCATAGTTGTAAGCATCATAGGCTCAAGGGAGTGACTGGAAACCTTCAGTTGCACACACAACTCCTCATCCATGCGACCATTAAGTTTGATTGAGTTTTTACCATTGTCCGCAGTTGACTGCAATTGATTGTAGATAGGAAAAGTTGTCTATGATATATGTTGAAGCTAGAATCATATTTCTGAATGTGAATTTTTTATTGGATGGTATTGTATTAAGCTCATTGTACTCTCTACTGAACATTTTATGACAATATAATAGCATAATATTTTTCAAAGGGTTTTCCCCCTAGTGGGGTTTTTCCCTGGTCCTTGACCAAATCTGGTGTCTTTTGTTGATGTGTTGATTGTCTCCTTTGTCATTGCATTTATTGTTCTACCTTCAATTACTATTGATGAATGGAAAGACTAGTTGTACTTATTGCTAATTGAAGTATTGAATTGGGCTAAATTAATTGATACAATATAAAACAATCCGAAAAATTAACACGGTTTCAGAGATAAGGTGAAGGACAAGCCCAACAGGAGACAAGAATTGAAGAAATCATCTTTGGAAAGTTGAAGGATCTAATTTAGTCAAGTCAAGATGTCTTCCTTCTTCAAGGAAAATGGAAAGTTAGGCTACTCATCTAATTTTGTTGCATGGAAAGTCAAGTTGGAGATCATACCTGATAACAATAATGTTTTGGATTACATTCAAGGAAAAGCACTTGAGCCTCCACAGAATGCTTCCCCTCCTGTCAAGCAAAAGCACAAGAAAGGTGAGTTAAAAGCAAAGCAAATTATAGCTAATGGTTTACAAGATAATCTACTTGCATATGTTGGAAATTCGAGAAGGTATAAAGATATTTATGATAAGATAGCTGGCATGTATGAAGTCAACAATTTGATTGAAATTGTCTCCTTGAAATACCAACTCAAAGACACGAAAATCAACAAGGGAGACTCTGTGCAATCCCACATTATGAGGATATCTCGCCTTAGAGATCAATTTCAAAGAGTTGGGTAAACTATGTCTAATAGGGAATTGGTGATCGTAACTCTAATAAGTCTCCCTCATGTTTGGGAAACTTCATCACTACCATAAGAAACAACAATTTCCTCCCATCATTTGATGAAATTGTTGGAAATATTACTCAAGAAGAATCAAGGATGATCAAGAGGAAGGATTCAAAAGCATGAAGAAGGAGAACCCATTACATTCGTCACACACAAAAAGAAGAAGGAAAAGAAGGTCCATCAAGAAAGCCTCCACCTTGAGATACAAAAAGAAGGAATAATATAACATCATCTCACATTGAATGTTATAATTTTCACAAGAAGGGTCAATATGCTGGAGATTTCCCTGAGAAGAACAATGTTCCACACTGCAACACTAGAAGAAACAACATATTTGATGATCAAATAATAATAGATGACTGAAGGAATGATCACAATGGAAGAGATCAATGAATAAGAAGAGATGCTCCAAGTGACCATTAAGGAGGTCTTCATCCTCAAAAGAAATCAAGATATTCCAGGTATGAAAGTAATGTTGGCAAACAATATGAATATATTCTTATTTCCGCTCTTACTAGTTCCTCTTCACTGGATTCATGGGCTAGTTGGTTTGTTGATAGTAGGTCCACTCATCACTTCTCTGGTTATAAGGAAGTTCTCTCTAATTTGGTGGAGAGGGAGTCAAATTTGGAAATAATTCTTGGAGACAACTCCACTCATCCCGTTAAATGTTTTGGGTTGATCAAATTTCATTTGAATTCAGGAGAATATATTTTGCTCCATGATGTGATGTTTGTGCCAGGGTTAAAGAAGAATTTAGTATCAATATCCACTTTGGAAGACAAAGGGATGAGGGTTTCATTCATCAGGGGAAAGGTTCTTACTTGGGCTATTGGGTCACCTATTAGAGATGCATTCAAATTAGGAACAAGATATGGAGGACTCTACAGGGTTATTGGAAGAACACTTCTAACATTGGTCCATGATACTAATCATCCGAGCAAGCTATGGCACTAAGGATTGGCCGATCTACATTATGATGCCATTCCGAAAATGGAGAAATTGGTCTAAGGATTCCCAAGGTTCAAGCCCAACATGATGGAGTATGTCTAGGATGTGCCAGTGGGAAGAAGACAAGGGGACCATTCCCCTCCAGTGAGAACAAGACAAATGACATCCTCCATCTCATTCATTCTAACTTGGGTGGTCCAATGCATGTACACTCTCTTGGTGGCCATCTCTATTATATCACCTTCATTGATGAATTTTCAAGAAAGACATGGATATATTATTTGAAGCACAAGGATGAATCCTTCAAAATGTTCAAGGAGTTCAAAGCTTTGATTGAAAATCAAACAGGGAAGAAAATCAAGATATTCAGGTTTGATAATGGTGTATAGTACACTTCAAATGAATTCATTTATTTTTGCAACAAGGAAGGTATCAAGAAGGAAATTTCTGTGCCCTATACTCTCGAACAAAATGGAGTAGATGAAAGAAAGAACAAGTCTATTGTAGAAGCCACTCGTGCCATGATCCATGATCAAAAGTTGTCGAAGCTCCTTTAGGGAGAAGCAACAAATGTTGCAATATATGTTCAAAATAGGGTGCCTCATCAAGCATTGGACAACGAGACACTCGAAGGAGTGTTCAAAAATGTTAAGCCCGGTGTTAGCCATCTATATATCTTTGGCTACCCCATATACTTTCATGTGCAGAAGGACAAAAGACACAAGTTGGAAGCCACAGGAAGAAAAGGTACGTTTGTTGGATATTGTGAAAATTCTAATGCATTTAGAATATATATTCCTAGTCAAAGGAAGGTTGCGATTAGTAGGGATGTAACATTCAATGAATATTCCACCCTTGGAAAAGCAAGGGACCTTCCTTTGCTTCCTCCTCTTGAGAAGAATGGTGATATGGATATTTTGAATGGTCATTTTGTGCCTGAATTTGAGATAGATATTGTTGATGATCCCATGGAGCCCATAGATCTCTTACATCCTCCTCCATGTGATCCTCCCACAAGGAATATGCCACTTTTTCTTCGAGACACATTACAGGATGATGAGAGACGAGCTCCCATTTTAAGATCATTTAGAGAAATGAAGGAGCCATGCAGGTATCAAGGATATGTTGCAACCATGAGCACTATGATTCAAACCGAACCTCCCACATTCGAAGAAGTCGTAAAAGAACAAGTTTGAAAATATGATATGGCCGAAGAATATGAATCAATTATGAAGAATGATGTATGGGATGTTGTTCATAGACAAAAGAGGAAATATGTGGTGACTTTGATGTGGCTATTCAAGATCAATCATGGAGTTAATGGTAGCATTGAAAAATACAATGCAAGGTTCGTGGCTCGAGGGTTCTCCCAGAAAGAGGGAGAATATTATGATGATATATTTGCACCTGTGGCTCGATATACAACCATTTGTTCGATAATTTCCCATGTTGCAAGTCAAGGATGGACTCTTCATTATATGGACGTAAAGACAACATTCCTCCATGGTATATTACAATAAGACATGTACATTGAGCAACCACAAGGATTTGAAGTAGAGGACTGAAGGAGACATGTTTGTAGATTGAATAAGGCATTGTATGGTTTGAAGCAAGCCCCCGGAGCATGGTATGGATGCATATACAATTATTTGGTAAAGTTGGGGTTCACAAGAAGTAATGCTTATCCTAACCTCTACTTCAAGGTAGTCCAATGCATGCCGTTAATTTTGGTTTTATATGTTGACGATCTATTCTTGACAGGTAGTGAGCCCCTCATTATTGAGTGTAAGAGGGAGATAGCCTCTAAATTCAAGATGAAGGACCTTGGACTCATGCACTACTTTCTAGGCCTTGAGGTGTGGAAAAGCCCTGGTGATATTTTACTTTCACAAGGAAAATATATTGTGAAGTTGTTGGAAAGATTTAGAATGGCAAAATGCAAGTCACTACACCCACCAATGGAAATGAACTTCAAGAAGTTATGTGGAGAAGCTGCAGGAGTTGATTTGGTGAATCCTTCTGAGTATAGACAGTTGATTGGGGCTCTAATGTTCATAATGAACACCCATTCGAACATATGCTATGTAGTGAATACACTGAGTCAATTCATGAATGAGCCTTTCCATGCACACTGGATCGCTTCCAAACACATTTTGACATATTTTCATAGGAATATCACACTTGGTCTGATATATTCTGCCAGAGACGTTTTGTAACAACCCTGGAGAAAATTCCATGTAATAAAAGTTAATAAAGGCAAAAATAATAACCACGGTTGATGGGACACTTATTCCAATTTGAATGCTGGGAAAAACATCGTAGTGTGGGTGATCCTTTGGTTTATTATGGCTAAGGAAATTGGAAAAGGAAAAGGATTTGGAAAGACAAAACGACATTTTTGGCACATTTATTTATGAAAATAATGGAAATTAGGAGAAAAGGAAGGTGAAAGGTCACAGGTTGCATGTGAGGAGGAAAATGAAGGAAAATAATGGAAAATGAAGAAAATGGAGGCCTAATTGATAAAAAAGGCTTCTGAGGATCAGTTTGTAACCTTTTGTCAGTTCAGTTTTGGAGCTCTCTCATTATTCTCTCTCTCTTTCTCTCTCACTCTTGGACACTTAGAGTTTTCTTGGAGCACTTTGGCATTGGATCAATAAAGGCAAAGAAACCAAGAGGAAGGAAGGAGCAAGTAAGGAAGATAAGGATCACTCAACTACAACAATATTCTTTGCAGGTATCGATTTGCATGTGTATTTTCCTTACTAGATTTGGCATGCATGGTATTGCATGTGGCTATTTTGTTATTATGGCATGGTTTTGCTAGGTGTGTAGTGTTTTCAGCCTAGCCTTTCCATTTCCGAATATCCATAGTGTGATGGGGTTCTGATGTTTTGGTTAACCTAGATTTCTAGATGGATTTGAATCTGAGTGAGGCAGATATTCGAATGATAGAACACATGGCCTAGTAACCCATGAACCAGATTGTGGGTTGCGGTAAAGCCAAATTTTTTGTTGCCTTAGTAGGCCTAGGAATCCTTGTCGATGAATGGTGGGATATACGGTAAAGCCTAGAGGTGGTTGCCCTTGATTAGGCCTAGGAATCGTTATCAGTGCATGGTGGGATATACGGTAAAGCCTAGAGCGTGGTGTCTCAGTTTAGGGCCTAGTGGTCCCTGGATCAGACTGTGGATTGCGGTAAAGCCTCAGAGACTAGGAGACAAGAAAATTACTCACGGTGTAGGTGACGAAATCCGGTGGCATCCATGCTTTTTTTGCCTAGTGATCTGGTGGAGATCATGGTAAGGCCTGTTATTACATGTTCATTGTATTGGCCAAGTGATCCGGGGTGTATTATGGTAAATCCTGGTTTCTATTGATGAGGGTGAGGTGGTTTAGCCTCGGGATGCCCTGGTTGGTTCTTTTGGTTTGAGTCCCACATTCATGGTTGGAATATGGAACGAGGGTGAATGGCTCAAGAGATATTTGGATCAACCACTCTATGGTTGGGTGGAACATGGTATTCTAATCCCAGGTTTGGATTATGTATCATCAATATGAGGTTATTTCTCCTTGTATTTCTATGAGTATTATACTAGTTTATATGTGGATCATATGGATGTGATTTCCTTAGTATTTATGTTGCTATTATGTTGGTTATGTAATTTTTTTTTATGGCAGTGGCTATATATGTCTCTCATCATGTTTTTACTTGTAAATGAATGAACAATGTATCTATGACCTAATAGATGATAATGCAACACATGATATAAGGGAACAATGCTTCATGGTGATTATAAGATAAGTATGAGATCCCTATGCTTAATTATGTTGTTTACAACTGTAGATTACATATTCATGATATGTTTGACGAAATTCCTGTCATGGCCAGTAAGGGTCTGGTTAAGGGATTGTTCAAGTATTTGCATTTTCATAATTGTTTCATTGTTGTCTTTTTGTTCTGAAGGTGTCATTCAATTATGGGCAGTGACCTAGGATTTGGGCCTGAAAAAGTGGCTCAAATCCTGGGGATGCTGGAACAACACTAAGTAAAATAGTCCCTAGACGTTGGCATGCCTTGTCATGAGAGCGTCTAGAGCCTCTGGATGTTATCAGGTCCATAGCAAGGGAGCATCCATAAGTCAAGTGGTCTAAAACTTCAGCGGAACCCAGGGGCTAGTTACCTGAGTGGTTGGGATGGTTCTTGGGAGTCCTGCAGCTGATGTGGAAGGTCTGTATGTTGTGTTTCCATCGATTCCACTTCCTTAATGTCATATAGGAGGTTGAATCCAATCATAGTAGCCTCTCATCACATGTTTACCCTGATTGACTGATTATTTGGGTAGATGTGGGAGGAGGGTGTTACAAAGTGGTATCAGAGCATGGTTCATCCCTCGAATTAGATGGGCAGAGTGTTGGTCATGCATTCATGTCATTTTCACATGTGATTAATCATACTTGTGGTCTATGTGTTTGTTGTACATGCATGGTGTCAATCATGGTTGTAGTGATGTCGCCATATGAAAGAGGATGTTGTTGTTATGAAGTATGTCGTCATGAGTGTATGATTGGTTATGTAGTGCCCACTCTAGTTTCCTGACTCTATTATGACATTATCTTACATACTTTAGTCTATGAGGAACTCAGGCTGAGGATCCAGAAACGTGACTCTAGTATCAGTGAATGTGATGGTTATGTATGTTCTCTATTAATATCATGATGGTGATAGTAGTAAAGGATAGACATGTTTCTATTGATGTTATAATGATGATAACTTTGATCTATATGTATGGTTCCATTAAGGTTATGATGATGCTAGCCATGATGGAGGTATCCCCTATGTTAGCTACTTACATTAGTTCTGGTTCACAATGAACAATGATGTGAATGACTAGGTGATGGTAAAAATGCTATTATGACAATGACTAACACTGAAAAACCTGGTTACTGATTATTATTGAGTATGGCAGGAAACCACCAGAGGCACTCGCACATGACGAGTTGACGACACCTGGTTTGATGAAAATTTATATTATTTTATCTTGGAAGTTCTAATCGATTTTGAAACCTGCTATATATGTTTATCTATATTCTGATGATATGTTAATGGTTTTAGGCACAGGTGAGTTGCTTGGCCGAATGACTCACATATGGGTGATGGGGTTGTACAAGTGGATGGAACTACATGGGAGGGGTGGGACAGTGTCCCTGATCTCACCCACTAGCACTCCCGTCGTGACTTGGGTTGGAAGGGTTGAAACACCTTCGCCTTGAAGATCATTATGCCATGAGGGCAAGTCCCCAAGTTGGGGTGCTCATGAGGATTGTACCGGGGGGCACGCATCAAGGCGGATTCCTTGATCCCCGACACCATTAGTCTCACTATAGCAGGCAACATAAGAGATGATAGCGGTCTACGATGTTGCACCTATACTTTCCCCTCGTAGTCACTGGATGCTTGAAGGGCAAGTGGGGTGGCACCCTTGGAACTTCAGGGGAATTTCTTGAAGGGCACGACCAACTTGGCACCCTTGGCATCACAAATAAACTAGTAGGTGTGGCACCCTTGGAACTTCTAGGGAAGTTCTTGAAGGGCACAACCAAACTGGCACCCTTGGCATCACAAATAAACTAGTAGGTGTGGCACCCTTGGAACTTCTAGGGAAGTTCTTGAAGGGCACAACCAAACTGGCACCCTTGGCATCACAAATAAACTATTAGGTGTGGCACCCTTGGAACTTCTAGGGAAGTTCTTGAAGGGCACAACCAAACTTGGCATCCTTGGAATCATTAAAAATAAATAATAATAAATAAATATAAGCAAGGAATGAAAACTAGGTAAATTTACATCAAGGGTAAATGATGATTAGAAACGAATGTAATTAAATCAAAAATAAAACTTGGAATAAGGAGGATCATAGGAAGAATTAAAATAGAGTACCTTAAAAACTCTACCCTTCCATGTTGGAAAATACTAGGAAGATTATGTGGTTTAATTAGGAAAAAGGGGAAAGACAAACATAATGGTAAGGATAAAGATTAATACTAAACTAATTCAAACCTAATTAAGAAAAGAGGAAGGTGAATTAAAATGAGAATAATAAATTAAATTTAGAGAAATGTAGAGAAGCTCCATGTGTCAACAACCAACATAAGAATATCCATTTAGGAGATAACTTGAGTTAAATTAGGGAGTAGATTGGGGATAAAATCTTGACTCATTAATTGACTTCAAGTAATGAACACAAATTAAGGGATAAAAGGGGGGGAAATAAAGAGACAACTAGGAGAAGAAATAGGAATCTTGTTGAGGTGAGGAAAATATTAGTTTTCAATAAAAAATTAAGTAAATAATTTTGGGAGACCCTTGATGTGAGAATGACACATGGGTGGGTGAATAATCAAGCTATTGAATTATAAAAAAAATAATTAATTATGCATGACATGACAAGTGTCACCTTGAGGAGTCCTATAAAAGAAGGGGCAAGCCATGGGAGAAAGGACTTTTGGGAACCCTATTGTTGGATGGATGAGATGATGTTAGAGAAGTGATTACGAAGCTATAGTGAGTTTGGTGAGGTAGAGGATTTTAGAGAGGGGAATCTGGAGCCAAGGTGTTCTCTCCTCTACCAGCTAGTGCTTTCCTCCATTGTACAACCCCATTGCAGCTCGGGGGTCCGCGGGGAAGAAGAGTACCCAAGGAGTAGGCTGGGAGGTTAACCGGTGGGTCTTCGCATTCGGATCAAGTGCGTCATCATTCACTCGCGGAGGTGACCAGCTACAAGGGAATACCAGCAACAGCAGAGCAAGTGGAGTCTCGCCTTCTGGTGAACGGTACATATGTATTTCATTACTATTGATCTTAGTTAAAAGTATGAAAACATTATGATATGTTTCCTGAATGAGTGGCAGGAATGTGTGTGTTAAATGAATTTGAATTTCACTACGTTTCTTTTCTGGTTGTATTTGCTGTTAAAATAATAATAATAATAATAATAATAATAATAATTGTATACAGTCTGGATATGGTCCTCACACTTGGTATCGGAGCCATGTTGAACCCTTGAGGCCTATGGGCCCATGCATGTATGGCTAGTTTTGTTAAATAATATGATAAAAATCTCTAACTAATCTGACGAACTCCGACCTCCTCCTTCGTTTATCCCTTGCAATTTCGTCTGGCGGGGGATTTTAAATAATCTCTGCTCACAAATTCGTCAATTTTAGTTGTTGCCCTATATCGCACATGCTCTTCAAGAAATTATTTTGCAATCGATCGCCTGTGCCTGGAGACGATTCTGGTTTCTTCGTCAACTGAGGCTAGCGAATCGTGGTTGAGGGATGCGATCGAAAACGACTTCATTGGCATTTGACGTGCATGCAGAGATTCCAAATTCTCCATAGCAATGGAACACCGTCGTCACCACCATTATCACGAGAACGAGGAAATTGTGTCTGGAAATGCGATGGAGCCCGCAACATCTAAGGTAGATCTAGATTTGAAAAACGAAAAGCTAGTTTCTCCTCGTTATTCGGCAATAGGAAGCAAATCATTTGGCTATCGAAACCCCGAGCAAGAAGAAAATTGGACCGCAGATTTGCATTCAGCTGTCAAAGCTCTTTCAACCAAAACCCAAGCCAACCTTCAATTTCTATCATCCCTAATGAAACCCTAAAACCTTCGCTATCCCGAAGCTTATCCAGCATATCCCGTGATCACTATCATAACCAACACCATCACCATCATAACCACCATCGATTTAGCAATTCTCAATTGTTGGACAAGACAACGCCTTTGTTAGAAGATGGACAGTTGGGGAAAGGTGTTCTGGTTAGTGCTGAGACTAGTGGTAAGAAGCCCAATTTTAACAGCTATGGCTCTTTCCGGCATTCAGACTCCTTGTTCGGACTTGTGTGGACGGCGATTCCGATCATCAGCTCTGGAAGCCGTCCGATGAGGAGACTTTTTACTTTAATTTATGCTTAACGTTGCTTATTCGACCTTGGAACTACTTATTGGACTCTCCACCGGGTGTGTAGGTTTGGTATCAGGTGCATTTCATTTAACATTTGGTTTTGGTGTGCTATCCTTTTCCTTATTTGCAATGGCAGTTGATGAAGAAACATTTTAAAGACCCCAGGCCTCGGTGTTTAGACAGGCAAGGGTAGGTCTCACTTCGAAGTACTAATACGCTAAGTTATATCAGTTGGCGGTGAAGCTGAACCCGCTTTGTAGCTCAGCTCATCAAAGTCCCTGGCTGGCTGAAGTCGTAAAACCGGGGACATCTCAGGCGATTTGTTTGCGAGATCGGTAGTGGAAGAGATTCAAAGAATTTGCCTGGCAGGCGATGCACAACAATGGCGAATTTCCTCACTCAGTTTCAGAACATCAAGAGCACATCTGAGCGGCTCATCGTTGCCATTGAAGATGTAAACGATCTATGGCCTACAGTCAAAGATGGATTTGAGGCTCGTGTGCCCTTTCGGAAAGCTTGTCTTAACAACAAAGCCCATAATCCTGTTTATGTGGAGAAACTGCCAGTAGAATTCATATTAACAACAGATGCTCGTCTTCGCAACCGTTTTCCACAAGAACAGGCTGTGTTCTGGTTTCAGCATCTTTATGCAACTGTTGTTCTTGTTACTTGTGAGGATTTTGATGAGTACAAGACGATACTAAAGCCACGCTTAAAGCTGATAGTCCAAAATGATGATCGTGAGTGGTTTATTGTGTTTGTATCAAAAGCTTATGTGAACAATGATCAAGCAGGGAAATTGACAAGAAGGATATACAGTAAACTCAAAGTTGACTTTAGCTCCAAAAAGCGAGAGCGCTTTTATTTAAATTGATTCGTCCAGTAGAGATTGCTTCTCGGGGTTATGTGTTCATTATCTCATTCTCAAAGACATTGTCCCAACATGAGCGCAACTTACCTTTCTATTTGAGGGAAATATGGGCAATTACTGCTTGTTTATCTTTGATCAAGGCCACCATGGACCACTTCGACCCTCGGTGACATCTGATACAGAGAAGGAATTCTGTCATCTGCTGGGTGATCTGTATTCCCTTAGCCGAATTAAGTTCATGAGGCTGGCTGACTTGATAGGATATGGGGTCAACATTGAAAGAAGTCCATGTAATAGGTATGAATTGATATGTATTTCAGTCTCTTTGGAGAATTTTTTTTAATCTGTTATTTATTTGTAAGCAGTTGCCAATATGGGGTGAAACTTTGAAAGAGATCCATGTAGTAGATATGAACTCTTCTTTATTTGATGCTTTTTTGAGATTTTGTTCTGATTTTATAGCAATTACTCCAGTGCTGACACACCAGTTTGTCCAAACCTGAAATATGTGCACAAAGGAGAAATAAATTGGTTGTAATCATTAGTATGTTATGCTCTAACGGGTCTGTTGTGTTTCAATTCTTGATATGGTCTATGAAATGGATGCCTCGACTCCATAGGGGAAAGCTATATGGCCAACTTGCAAACCTCCCTATAGAGAGTCTTCTGCAAGGGTCAATGCCATGAGATCCTAGAGCACTACTATAGAACAGACCTAGACTTATAGAATACTTTACGTTATAGGGCATGCCTAATAAGGTAGCACCCAAATGAATGACACCCCATATTATAGCCATGAGCATGTGATGAGAAGTATTAGGAATTTTGAACCCGTTACAATCACTTAAGAGTTAGGACTCATAAAATATAGATAAATCAAAGGGCATAACTCTGTTGACTGCATTGAAATTTTCAGTTACTTGTGTGGCCTGTCTTGGCAATGAATACAATGTAGTTGGAACAGATATGAGTGTATTTGTAGCTCTACCAATTGTTCCACTTAGTAGGTGGTCATGTGACTAACATGGAGCCTGTTACCCACAGTTTTGTTAAGGTAACCATGTGGGTATCTGGGAGAGAATTTGAGACAACTTTGGAGACTTTGGGGGCCCTCGACTTTAGAAACAATGTCTGTTGAGACATATTTCTATTACCAAGGATGCAGTAGACTACCATAGGTCCAAAGTTAGCATTGTTGGGTGTGCTGTTTCCAGCGAGAAATCAGCACTATGAGGGCCATATCATTATTATAGGAGACTCCTGTAGCATGCATCCAAAACAAAATCGATAGCCAACATAAGGAATCACAGTGGGAGGCTTACACAGAAGAGGGTGCATTCTTGAGGCATTATTCCAGGCATCATTTCAGCCCTGTTTCTAATAACGTATGGCAGCATCGAGTTGTTATTTGTCCCATTTGCGTTTGATTCATGGACTGTTCAATCCACCAATAATAAGATAAATTTTGAAATATTTCACTTTCTTTGAAAGAAAAATTGGAGCAGAACCCCGATGCGAGGACAGACTATATGGGAGGCAAGAATGTTCAGTTCAGAAGAATGGCAAGACTACTCTCAAATCTGACAATTCATAATCCATCTCAGGGCAGTTCACAGAGTAGTTACCTGTTTACACAAGATTTCATTTCCTATAGTAATAACATTAATATAGTTGTTTTGTGGAAGGAAAGGGAAAGAATGAATGCACTTATGAAATTGTGCCCAGAATTGCAGGTGACTGTGCAGAATGCCCAGTGAACTAAATGAAAGGGATATAAAGCCTTATCTCACTCACACACACACACATATATAAGCTGGTACGAATTCCTTTTGGCTTGCCGGCCCATACTACAGTCTAGGGCTGACTTTTTGTGGTTAAAAATGGATATGGTTTTTGGTTGCCACAACAAAGGAGCTCCAAAGAATTTCTGGTGGGGACTATGATGTTCACTACTATAACATTCACTCTCACTCACACACACTACCTAGAAAGAGATGGGGAATATTCAAGCAATTGATTTAGTTCAAAGAACATTAACCATTTACATGTAACGTGCCTCTTACAAAACTAGTAATTATTTATTGGCATGGCAGATCACTCAACATGGTAAAATAAATTATCCGATGAAAATTACAACACTTAGTTTCGCAAAACAAGTCCTATTTTTGCAAGAGCAGCACTTTTATCAGCCAGTCTTGGCTACAGATTGATCGGTTCTCACATCTACCACTAAATTTCACCCATGGCAATTTTCATCTACTGCTGCATTCTTTGTCTACTGAGACATTCAGTCTGACATGAATGCAACTCTACTAGCTTTCTTGTTAGCGACAGGCCCTCAAGTGACCAGTATACTTTATCTCAACATTCATTATTTATTGTTGGGAAATTAGTTGTTATTGATTCAAGGTATCATGTGATTTTATTTACTTCTGATTTGGCTCTTAGATGAATTCTTTACAAGAAACCTCGATCTCAAGTATTTTTGGTAGGAAATTGTATATTCAGTTATGACAATACATGAGGGACAATGGAGTGACTATATACAGTGCATTACTTTTTAGAAGATATGAATGAGCAAATTATTTTCTGACTTAACATGGATGAGTTGAAAACACCCGCAGACAAACAAGATGCAGGTCATAAAATTTGATGTGGCTCGAGATTTCCCATCCGAAGTTGCCAACTTTGCGTAGAGGACATTCATACTCTGATAGATCATTGTATATGCAGATGGTCTTCTTCTAAGATCTACAGTTGGAAGTATTTCCACAAAAAGAAAAGCACCTTCTATTTCTCACTCGCTCTTTCCTACAAATTTCGGTTAATTATTAATTCTCAAATGTCCATATGTTATACACATTCTCTCTACAGCCAAAGCTGTAAATTCCTACGGCTCCTCTTAGACTTTCTGGGTTCCAAATGTGGAATATATACACCATGAACAAAAGGAAATACTACAGATTTGGTTGTTCAAGGAATCTTCGTTTAACAATAGAAGCTCCTGATGACACAGCCCTGCATTTATGCCAGGTAAACTTACTGATCTGACTGAATTCTCTGACCACCCATTCTATCTGAAGTTCTATTAAGTAGGTTACATTCCTAATATATTCAAATTCTGATTAGAAATATCTTATATATATTGGGTAAGGAATGCAGCTTTATTCTAGTTTGCTTTCTTCTTCTGGCATGTTGTTTCAAAATTTAAACTTCTATTGAGATGCACATTGGTCTAGATATCTCTATTATCTTTGAGGATTCAATTATGGATGAATTCTGATTTTTTTTAAATGATTGGTGCAAGCCTTGTATTACATTTTTTTTTTGTTTCCATTTGCATAGTTCATTGTAATTGATCATAAAGAATACACCTATGTTTGTAGTAGCAAGACTTGGCTCGGTGAATGACTTGGGGAACCTGGAGAGGAAAGTACAACTTGGATTGGACAAAACCTCTGAAAAAAAAAAATCTTGCCCCAATTTAGATGACCCTTTTTAGTTTTTTTTTTTTTTTTTTTACTTGATAGTGGTGCTTACTGAGTTTTCGGCTCACGCTTGCTTAATTGGGCATTGAAAACTTGTGAGTACTTACTGTTGACTCCCTGTAGCCAAGTTTGACTTCCTTACTTAGAGTATTCTTCTTTATGCCCAATTCAATGCTCAATATATTATTGACTGCATGTTTAGATTCTTCCATTGCTAGGTCACGTGCCACATCATCTCTAACTAGTTGAGACACTAACATCATTACTTACTAGGATATTATCTATAAGTAAGTAATGTGGTGATGTTTCAAAGAGTTTCTTGGTTGGATGAACTCCTAGGAACTATTCATAGAGCACTACATCTTGACGCACAATCACTTGCTTTGTAATGTATCTAATTATATATTTATTTACAATTGCTAATAAGAATATTTTAAAATTTTAGCACTTTTGACATCAAAGTCCTTCATCTTTTACTAGCTTGTGAGCTTAAGTTCACCATTTGAATTTCTTATTCTTACTTGTCCACCTCTTTCGACATTTTCCGCCTATGGCCTAAATACAATGCTACAATTATCATTTTAGGGAATATACTAACAAGGGCCCAAAATGACACTTATTGAGATATTGGGGAAAAATATTGCAGAATTATCAGAAGGGATAACTTAGAATTTAAATTTTTTTGAAAAATATCAAGCGTATGGATAATTTATACGATCTTTCCTTCTATGACAATATTATTGCAACATCTATGACAGTGAACTCTACCATATGCAATGATGATCATACAAATCACTTTGTGTATTGTCCCCGATATTGTCACTTATAGGGTCTTGTAGACATAGTTTGAAATGAACAACTAATTAGAGGCTACAGGAGTACTGTGTGTGAATGACTTCACTTGGTTGAATGCATCATATATTAATTTGTACCATGAGATGAATATTGATTGTGATTGTCCTGCTTCTTGTTTTGTTGTTTCTTAATACATAAATAATTATGGGTTGCAATGATCACTGATATAGTCCTTTAGTTATAACGGAATTCGTGGTATAGATACCTTGGGAAAATTATAACCTGCCCACCAGAAGGTTGGCAAGAGTTTCAGGAAGGGTTCCTAAGATTATGTGTTGTCGTTTCTCCTTTACGTTCTAAGGACTTCGGGACGAAGTCCATTGTTAAGAGGGGGCGTATGTAGTGCCCACTCTAGTTTCCTGACTCTATTATGACATTATCTTACATACTTTAGTCTATGAGGAACTCAGGCTGAGGATCCAGAAACGTGACTCTAGTATCAGTGAATGTGATGGTTATGTATGTTCTCTATTAATATTATGATTACGATATAATTAATGGTTATGTGTACTCTCTATTGATATCATGATGGTGATAGTAGTAAAGGATAGACATGTTTCTATTGATGTTATAATGATGATAACTTTGATCTATATGTATGGTTCCATTAAGGTTATGATGATGCTAGCCATGATGGAGGTATCCCCTATGTTAGCTACTTACATTAGTTCTGGTTCACAATGAAAAATGATGTGAATGACTAGGTGATGGTAAAAATGCTATTATGACAATGACTAACACTGAAAAACCTGGTTACTGATTATTATTGAGGATGGCAGGAAACCACCAGAGGCACTCGCACATGACGAGTTGACGACACCTGGTTTGATGAAAATTTATATTATTTTATCTTGGAAGTTCTAATCGATTTTGAAACCTGCTATATATGTTTATCTATATTCTGATGATATGTTAATGGTTGCAGGCACATATGAGTTGCTTGGCCGAATGACTCACATATGGGTGATGGGGTTGTACAAGTGGATGGAACTACATGGGAGGGGTGGGACAGTGTCCCTGATCTCACCCACTAGCACTCCCGCCGTGACTTGGGTTGGAAGGGTTGAAACACCTTCGCCTTGAAGATCATGATGCCATGAGGGCAAGTCCCCAAGTTGGGGCGCTCATGAGGATTGTACCGAGGGGCGCGCATCAAGGCAGATTCCTTGATCCCCGACACCATTAGTCTCACTATAGCAGGCAACATAAGAGATGATAGCGGTCTACGATGTTGCACCTATACTTTCCCCTCGTAGTCACTGGATGCTTGAAGGGCAAGTGGGGTGGCACCCTTGGAACTTCAGGGGAATTTCTTGAAGGGCACGACCAACTTGGCACCCTTGGCATCACAAATAAACTAGTAGGTGTGGCACCCTTGGAACTTCTAGGGAAGTTCTTGAAGGGCACAACCAAACTGGCACCCTTGGCATCACAAATAAACTAGTAGGTGTGGCACCCTTGAAACTTATAGGGAAGTTCTTGAAGGGCACAACCAAACTGGCACCCTTGGCATCACAAATAAACTATTAGGTGTGGCACCCTTGGAACTTCTAGGGAAGTTCTTGAAGGGCACAACCAAACTTGGCATCCTTGGAATCATTAAAAATAAATAATAATAAATAAATATAAGCAAGGAATGAAAACTAGGTAAATTTACATCAAGGGTAAATGATGATTAGAAACGAATGTAATTAAATCAAAAATAAAACTTGGAATAAGGAGGATCATAGGAAGAATTAAATTAGAGTACCTTAAAAACTCTACCCTTCCCATGTTGGAAAATACTAGGAAGATTATGTGGTTTAATTAGGAAAAAGGGGAAAGACAAACATAATGGTAAGGATAAAGATTAATCCTAAACTAATTTAAACCTAATTAAGAAAAGAGGAAGGTGAATTAAAATGAGAATAATAAATTAAATTTAGAGAAATGTAGAGAAGCTCCATGTGTCAACAACCAACGTAAGAATATCCATTTAGGAGATAACCTGAGTTAAATTAGGGAGTAGATTGAGGATAAAATCTTGACTCATTAATTGATTTCAAGTAATGAACACAAATTAAGGAATAAAAGGGGGGGGAATAAAGAGACAACTAGGAGAAGAAATAGGAATCTTGTTGAGGTGAGGAAAATATTAGTTTTCAATAAAAATTTAAGTAAATAATTTTGGGAGACCCTTGATGTGAGAATGACACATGGGTGGGTGAATAATCAAGCTATTGAATTATAAAAAAAATAATTAATTATCCATGACATGACAAGTGTCACCTTGTAGCTTCATGACCCGGATTATCCACAGTTTCTTGTTCACCTTGAGGAGTCCTATAAAAGAAGGGGCAAGCCATGGGAGAAAGAACTTTTGGGAACCCTATTGTTGGATGGATGAGATGATGTCAGAGCAGTGATTACGAAGCTATAGTGAGTTTGGTGAGGTAGAGGATTTTAGAGAGGGGACTCTGGAGCCAAGGTGTGCTCTCCTCTACCAGCTAGTGCTTTCCTCCATTGTACAACCCCATTGCAGCTTGGGGGTCCGCAGGGAAGAAGAGTACCCAAGGAGTAGGCTGGGAGGTTAACTGGTGGGTCTTCGCATTCGGATCAAGTGCATCATCATTCACTCGCGAAGGTGACCAGCTACAAGGGAATACCAACAACAACAGAGCAAGTGGAGTCTCACCTTCTGGTGAACGATACATATGTATTTCATTACTATTGATCTTAGTTAAAAGTATGAAAACGTTATGATATGTTTCGTGAATGAGTGGCAGGAATGTGTGTGTTAAATGAATTTGAATTCACTACGTTTCTTTTCTGGTTGTATTTGCTGTAAAAAAAAAAAAAAAAAGAAAAATAAATAAAATGTATACAGTCTGGATATGGTCCTCACAGGTTACATGTTGTTTATGCTTGCTTATTGTCAATGTAAATTGGTTTGGTTGTTGCTGTCATACATGAGGTCATGGTATGTGTAGTTGATATGGTCATGCATTGATGATTGGACTCTAGCTAGATTGATGGTTACATGGTTATGTGCTTATGTATTATATGTATATATGTTGTCATGATTATGTTATACATGTAATACATTGATTGGTTGTTCTTGCAAATGAGATATTTTCCTCAAATTATGCTAAGGTATGTTGGTTTATTGTTATTTGGTTTAGCTGACATAGTATGCCTTGTAGGAGAAAGAGATCAAATGACTAGCAAGATGGTAGACTACAAAGACTCTCCCTATGAATCAGATGAGAAGCGTGGTGTTGGGCAGCTCTTCTGATTTAGCAGACATATTGAGAAGTTTGAAGGAAGAAATAAGGAGTTGTAAGATGGACAATGAATAAATCATACAAGCACAAGAGAAACAAGTAGAGGTTAATGCTATACTCCTTGAGGGTTTGTCAGAATTGCAGCAACAAGGGCCACTTCGGATCAGCCATGGACAAGAGGACAAAACTAATGGGGCATATGGTAGAAGGTCTCATGGTGGCCACATTCCAGATAGAGATGACACTGTTAGAGATGGCAGGTTGTTGGATACTCTGGATAAGAGAGGTGATGGATGCAAGTACTATTCTAGTTCTGGTTATGACAGGCATCATGATTATCATCGTTATCATCCTTTCAGGAGGAGCGATAGGGGGTACTTGCTAGATGAGTTTAATAAAGCAAAGCCACTTGCCTTTGATGGAGAGTTGAAGAAGCTGAAAGATGCATAGGCTTAATTACGTGGGATGAGCAAGTTCTTAGAGTTGCATGAGTAAACAGATAATATGAAGGCCAAAATAGTTATCTTCAACTTGAAAGGTAAAGTAGATATCTAGTGGGAAGATGTGAAGCACGTTAGAGACATCAGGAGAAAAGAATTGAGCTGGTACGAGTTCAAGAGGATTTTCAGGAAGAAATACTTGTCATAAAGGTACTACGAAAATAAGGCCAAAGAATTCTATGAATTAAATAAGGGGTCAATGATAAATGAAGAGTACATGACTAAGTTCCTGGAGCTATTGAGGTATGTACCGTATCTTAAAGATGAGAAGGATAAAGTTCAACAATTTGTCAGTGGATTTCCATTAAAATTTAGAGATCAAATTAAGCATGATGAGCCTCAGTCACTTGAGGTAGTTATTGGGAAATTGCAACATTTCTATGAATAATCAAAGCATATGAATGAATCGCAACAAGGATGGAAAGGAATAGACAAAGGTAAATTTAAATAACAACTGAAAAGAGAAAGGCCTAAGAATGCAGATGAGAATGAAAATGTGGCACCACAAAAGAGGTTCAATGCAGCTAGACAGGGACATGGGTCACAACAACAACATAGAGGTGAGGGTGCTGGTCGGTTAGAGTGTTGGACATGCGGTAAAGAGCATATTAAGAGAGATTGTCCATAGAATTAGGGTGGTAAGCCTTAGATATATAGTGAACAGGAGGCACATGCCATTGGGGATGTTTGTTAGAGTGTTTCTCGTATTTATGCGACATTGGATAACAGACAGGTAGACCATCAGGCATCTGTCATTGAGATGGACAGTAAACTTTGTGATCAAGTTATTTCTATTTTGATTGACCCTGGATCTAATTATAACTATGTTAGTCCTGACTTGGTGGATACGTGCTGTTTGAGTAAGGAATTGCATGTAAAATCTTGGTTAGTGCAGTTGGCCACGAGTACAAAGAAGTGAGTTCATCATTGGGTAAGAGATTGTGCATTTTATTTGAATGGTATGCCCACCGCAACACATTTGAATGTATTACCATTGGGATCATACAAAATGTTGTTAGGCATGGATTGGTTGTACCTTCATAGAACTAAGGTAGATTGTTATGACAAAGCCATTAGGTGTGTGGATGACAATGGGGAACCAAGAGTATTACAAGGAAATAAGAAATCCACATCAGTGAGGATGGTGATAGCTATGCAGGCAAAACGTAGACGTAGACAATGGTGTATGTTATTCACAGTGCACATTTCTAGTGACAAAGGTAAGGAAGTTGAGGATGCATATGTTTTGAGCAGGTACCTAGTTCTACAATAGTTTCAGGATGTACTTCCCGAGGACATTTTAAAGTTTCCACCTCATAGGGAGGTGGACTTTTCTATTGAGTTAGTGCTAGGGAAACTCCAGCATCAAAAGCACCTTACAGGATGAGCACACCCGAGTTGGTAGAGTTGAAGTTGTAATTGAAGGAAATTTATGACAAGGGATACATTGGGCCAAGTGTATCACCTTGGGGCGCACAAGTATTGTTTGTGAAGAAGAGAGATGGTACTCTCATATTGTGCATTGACTACAGGCAGTTGAAAAAAGTGACCATCAAGAACACGCATCTGTTCCCGAGGATTGATGACTTGTTCGATCAGTTGAAGGGAGAAATAGTGTTATCGAAGATTGATTTGGGATCAGGATACCACTAGGTATGCATCAAACGGGAGGACATTTACAAGGAAAATTTATGGACCAAGTATGGGTATTATGAGTTTGTTGTAGTTCCATTCGGTTTGACTAATGCTCCAGCTACATTTATGTGCTTAATGAATAGTGTGTTGCATCTATATTTGGATAAGTTTGTTATTGTGTTCATCGATAGCATATTGCTATATTCTAAAAATGAGGAAGAGCATACTAAGCATTTAGCAACAATGTTGAGGTTGTTGAGAGAGCATCAATTGTATGTTAAGCTCAACAAGTGAATTTTCTTTTAGACTGAAGTACACTATTTGGGACATGTTTTTTCCAAGGAGAGCATAATAGTAGATCCTAGAAAAGATAAGGGCCATCATAGAGTGGGTAGCTCCCAGGAATGTGGATGAGGTGAGAAATTTCATGGGATTGGTAGGATATTACAAGAGGTTCATCAAGAACTTCTCATAGATTGCTTATGTTGTTACATCATCGTAGAGGAAAGGTAAGAAGTTTGAATGGGAGGAGTGTAGAGGAGTGTGAGGCCAATTTTGAGAGGCTTAAGTAGTTGTTGACACATGCACTGGGGTTACATATTTTAGATGCGGACAAAGAGTTTTTAGTATGTACATATGCTTACAAGAGAGGACTTGGTGGAGTCCTTATTCAGGATGGATAGTTGGTATGCTATGAGTCACTTAAACTAAATGAGCATGAGCAAAACTATTTAACGCATGATCTTGAGTTAGAAACTATTATACATGCATCGAATATGTGGAGGAATTATCTTCTTGGTAGGAGGTTTGTATTGATGAGTGATCACATTGGGTTGAGGTATTTGTTTTGCCAATCGAATCTGAATGCCCGACAAGCTAGATGGTTGGCAATGATCAATGAGTTTGACTTCGAGATCAGGTACATCAAAGGAAAGGAGAACAGGTTGGAAGATGCTCTTAGAAAGTGGGTACAGGTAAATCACTTAGCATCTATGAGCTCCTATGGGACAAACTTACAAGATATGATCTTGTAGGCAAGTCGGTAGGATGTCAGGTATGTGGAGATTGTGCACAAGTTACAACATAGTATAGGTATAGGTACACGTACAGGTACATGTAACAGTATAGGTACAGGTAGTAATACATGTACAAGTAGTGGTACAGGTGCAGGTGCACAGGATGTGGACTATTGTCTTACAACAGACGGATTAGTCAGATTTAGAGACAATATATATGTGCCAGAAAATAGTGATCTCAAGAAGGTGATCTTGAAGGAGTTTCACGCGAAACAATATTCAGGTCACCTAGGCTACTATAAGACATTAACTGCAGTACATAATTTTATTATTGGCAGAATCTGAAGAAGGATGTAGCAGAGTTCGTGGCTAGGTGTTTCGATTGTTAGCATGTGAAGGCAGAGTGTAAGAATCCAGGTTGAATGCTACAACCGATTGCGATTCCAAAATTCAAAATGGGAGGTCATTTCTATGGACTTTATCACAGTTTTATTGAGGACAGTGAGACAACATGATTCCATCATGGTTGTTGTGGACATGTTGACAAAGGTTGCACACTTCATTCTAGTGAAGTCTACATTCTCAGCCAGTGAAGTAGCACAGGCGTTCATTAGAGATGTGGTCAGATTGCATGGTGTCCCAAAGAATATTGTGTCAAACAAGAATGCAAAGTTCACTTCCAAGTTTTGGAAGGAGTTATTCACAGGTTTGGGTACATAGGTGGCCTTCAGTACAACTTATCATCCGCAGAAAGATGGACAGATTGAGAGGGTCAACAAGATATTGGAGGACATGTTGATGATGTGCATGATGCATCAAAAGCAAAAGTGGGAAGAATATCTTCCACCGATAGAGTTCACTTACAACAATGGGTATCAAGAATATTTGAAGATGAGTTTGTTTGAGGCATTGTATGGGCAGAGTTGTAATATTCCTTTCAGTTGGAGTGATCCAGTTAATAGGGTGTTGATTGGACTAGACATGTTGGAGGACAAGGAACAAGAAATTTAGGTTATAAAGAGGAATCTAAAGGTAGCAAAGAATGGTAGAAGAGCCATGTAGATTGGAACAGGGTGTTCAAGGAGTTCCAAGTTGGGGAACATGTGTACTTGCGCATTAAACCAAAAAATAGCTTCTTGCAGATTGGATCATCTGCCAAGCTAACACCATGGTTTTGTGGACCCTTCAGTGTTATTGAGAGGATTGGGCCAGTCGCATATCGAATTGCACTACCTTTGACAGTAAAATTTCATGATGTCATTGCTTAAGAAGTATGTTAAAGATGTTGATCATGTGATTGAATGGTCTATATTATAGGTGGAACCAGATGGAGGATTCCAGCCAGAGCCTCAATGTATATTGCAAAAAAAAGGTGCTCATGCTTCGGAACAGAGCAATCGAGCAAGTTAAAGAGTGGTGGAAGCACTTTGGGCCCAATGAAGCTACATGGGAGATGACAAATAAGAGATGGGATATGTATCCTTCATTGTTTGGCGGTTGAAGCAAAGAAATTTTGGTACATGTTTTGGTACATGTTTGGTGATGTTTTGGTATATGTACATATGTATATGGATATAAATACCGCCATGAGCTGTCCAATAAGAAGTATGGGTGTCATGTCATTATATTTGTAATGTTGTTATGTTGTCATGTTGGTTTGCTTTTCAGCAAGGTGATCATTGTAAATACTTCATTGATCTATGTTATAAAGCTCCATGGGCAGTGTGTTTTTTTTTTCAGCAGTTTTTTTAAGGTATAGGTGTGGTTGAACACTGAGGACAATGTCCCTCAAGGGGGAGGGTTCTGTAACATCCCTGGTGAAAATTCCATGTAATAAAAATTAATAAAGGAAAAAATAATAACCACAATTGATGGGACACTTATTCCAAGTTGAATGGCGGGAAAAACATCCTAGTGTGGGTGTTCATTTGGTTTATTATGGCTAAGGAAATTGGAAAAGGCAAAAACAAAGGCTTTGGAAAGACAAAATGGAATTTTTGGCACATTTATTTATGAAAATAATGGAAATTAGGAGAAAAGGAAGGTGAAAGGTCACAGGTTTCACATGAGGAGGAAAATGAAGGAAAATAATGGAAAATGAAGAAAATAGAGGCCTAATTGATAAAAAGGCTTATGCGGATCAGTTTGTAACTTTTTGTCAGTTAAATTTTGGAGCTCTCTCATTATTCTCTCTCTCTCACTCTTGGATACTTAGAGTTTTCTTGGAGCACTTTTCTATTGGATCAAGAAAGGAAAAGAAGGCAAGAGGAAGGAAGGAGAAAGCAAGGAAGAATAGGATCAAACAACTAAAACAATATTCTTTGCAGGTATCGATTTTCATGTGTATTTTCCTTGCTAGATTTTGCATGCACGATATTGCATGTGGTTCTTTTGCTGTTATGGCATGGGTTTTTCCAGGTGTGACAGTGATTTCAGCCTAGCCTTTCCATTTCCGGATAGTCGTGGTGTGATGGGGTTCTCATGTTTTGGTTGAGCTGGATTGCAGGATGGATTCAAAGCTGTGTGAGGTGGATTTTTGAATGATAGAACACATGGCCTAGTAACCCCTGAACTAGGTTGTGGGTTGTCGTAAGTCCAGATATTATGTTGCCTCAGTGGGCCTAGGAATCCTTGCTGGTGAATTGCGGGATGTACGTAAAGCCTGAGAGACTAGGAGACAGGAAAATTTCTCACGCTGTAGGTGGAGAAATCCAGTGACATCCATTCTTGTTTGTATTAGTGATATGGTGGAGATCATGGTAAAGCTTGTTATTACATGTTCATTGTATTGGCCTAGTGATCCAGGATGGATTACGGTAAAGCCCAATTTCTATTGATGAGGGTGAGGTGGTTTAGCCTCAGGATGCTCTAGTTGGTTCTTTTGGTTTGAGTCCCACATTCATGCTTGGAATATGGCATGGGGTGAATGGATGAAGAGAGATTTGGATCGGCCATTCTATGGTCAGGTGGAACATGGTAGTCACATCCCTAGTTTGGATTTTGTATCATCAATATGAGGTAATTTCTCCTGTATTTCAATGAGTATTATACTAGTTTATATGTAGATCATATGGATGTGATTTCCTTGGTATTTTTGTTGCTATTATGCTGATTATGTATATAGTTTTAGGTAGTGGATATGTATGGATCTCATCATATTTTTACTTGTAAATGAATGAATAATGTATCTATGACCTAATAGATGACAATGCAACAAATGATATAAGGGAACAATGCTTCATAGCGATTCTCATATATGTTTGATGAAATGTTTGTCATGGTTAGTAGGGGTCTGGTTAAGGGCTTATTCAAGTATCCACATTTGCATCATTGTTTCCTTGTTATCTTTATGTTTTGAAGGTGTCATTCAATTTTGAGTAGTGACATGGGCTCTGGGCCTGAAAAAGTGGCTCAAATCTTGGGGACGCAAGCCTAACACTAAGCAAAAGAGTCCCAAGACATTGGCATGCCTTTTCATGAGAGCATCCAAAGCTTCCTCGACATTGTGAGGCCCATACCGTGGGAGCTTCTAGAGTTCAAGTGGTCTAAAAATTCAATGGGACCCATGGGCTAGTTACCTGAGTGGTTGGGATGGTTCCTGGGAGTCCTGTAGTTGTTGTGGAAGGCATGTATGTTGTGTTTACATCGATTCCACTTCCTTAAGGTCACATAGGAGGTTGAATCCAATCATAGTATCTTCTCGTCACATGTTTACCCCAACTGGCCGGTTACTTGGGTAGACATGGGAGGAGGGTGTTACATGTTTGACTTCATGGATACACCGATGCTAAATGGGAAGGAAATGTTGTCGATAGGAAGAGTACATCTGGATATTGTTTCAACCTTGGATCTTCCATGATATCATAAATGAGAAAAAAATAAAAGTCTGTAACATTGAGTACCGTCGATGTAGAGTATATTTCCGCTAGCATGGCTAGCTGTGAAGTAGTTTGGTTGAGGAAGATCTTTGGAGAGAATTTTGAGCAGATCCTAGATACTACAATGATATATTGCAACAATAAGAGTGGGATCCATCTCACAAATAATTTTGTTTTTCATGACAATTCCAAGCACATAGAGATTCAATATCATTTCATTCTAGACATGGTGCAGAGAGGAGTCGTTTAACTCCATCACATATCGACAGATGAGCAGATTGCAGATATTATTACCAACACTTTCCCAAAAGTGAAGTTCTTGGTCTTTAGAGAGCAACTTGGACTGATGGATGTGACCCCTCCTGATAAGGGGCATCATTGATCAAGAATATTGAGCCAACTCTTCCCCCCATCTAAGCTCCCAGGGTGAGGAATTGATATAGAGGGCTCCTGGGGTTGAGGGATCTCTAGACAATAGGGTCACGGATGTTTCTCCCCTATCTGTTACCCATAGGGTTGGATATGTTTCTCCCCTGTCTTGGTCTTTCCAGAGCATACCCTAGTTAGCATCATACCCACAAACTTGGCTTGTTGAGATTACTGCTCCTTATCTGGCCAACGGGTAAGAGTGTACTTGGGGTTATATAACCTAAGTTGATTATGATGCATGTGTTCTACCACATGAATCTTGAGGGTCATCATTGGGAATATTAGTGAGAAATAAGATGGGTTGAGATGTGCTCCCTGATATTGTTCTCAAATTGAGATGTGCTCCCTAACGTTATAGAGGGTGGAGGTTAATGCTCCACGATTCTTATTTGTTATATTTGACAATGTTTCAACAAATAGAGTTGAGCAGAGATGGGACAATATGACAATAGGATATACATGATAGGATGTTCAATGATCAAATATTGTCAAGTGGAATTCTCCCTAGTTGAGAGGGAACATTAAATTATGAAAATATGGTCAAATTCCACTTTGTACAACTCATTTGATGGAGATGATGATTCCATTGAATTCCTATTTTCGAGAAGACCAAAATCGACCTAAAGAGCACTCAAATCAAATAAGGGAAAGTGCACTTATGAATGAAATCCCACTAATTCACATTTGGACAAGGTCGACCCCAAAGCTAATTGGACACCCATGGAAGCTTATAAATAAAAATGACCTTAAGATTATTTGGACATCACCAATAATATTCTTCTTCCCTTCTTCATTGATTGCTTCACACGGGTCTAAGGTTCGGGTGACAAAAGAAGTTTGCAAAGGTCTGAAATTACAGGGTTCGAGGCTCGCATATGTTTTAGGGTTTTGGGTTATAGTAATTGGCCTTCCACATGGTAGATTTGACCATAGTTGCATGCATCATAGGCTCAAGGGAGTGATTGGAAACCTTCAGTTGCATGCACAACTCCTCATCCATGCAGCCGAGAAGTTTGACTGAGTTTTTGCCATTGACCATAGCTAACCGTAATTGACCATAGATAGGAAAAGTTGTCTCTGATATATCTTGATCCTGAAATCATATTTTTTAATGTGATTGGTTATTGGATGATACTATATTAAGCTCATTGTATTCTCCGTTGAACATTTTATGACAATCTAATAGAAGAAGGTTTTTCGAAGGGTTTTTCCTTGGTCCTTGACCAACCAATGTCTTTTGTTGATGTGTTGATTGTATCCTTTGTCATTGCATTTATTGTTCTATCTTCAATTATCGTTGATGAATGGAAAGAATAATTGTATTTATTGCTAATTGAAGTATTGAATTGGGCTAAAATAATTAATACAACATAGAACAATCTAAACTTTTTATAGATAGAGAAATTGGGCTAAGTAATTGGTACAACATAGAACAATTTGTATTTTTGTATATTTAAATTAAAAAATTCTTTGACCCTATATGTTAGAGAAAATACTATTTTCAAATTTTGATTTTTAAGTCTTCTAAATGAACTCAATATATAATATAATAATTAGTATAAGTTAACTTGTGGATGAGATATATTTTCAACACAACCATCCACCTTATAAAGGAGTAAAGAGTGAGTGGCGCGATATAAAATGTTAGTGTCACATGTATACATAATCACTAAGCAACACAACCTTTAAAGGTGAAAATGTGTATATGTGACTATAACTAGTGGATTGTTAGATTATGAGGCATTGGCTATTAAACTAAAATTAGAAAGTTTGAAATCACACCAAATTCACTAATGGGTTAGGAAAATATGACATAAAACACCCTTCATTGAAGGGTAAAAACACCATTTATAGGGCTTTACATCAACCAGCATTTCAGCTTATCCCATGTGCCTATGCACATTGCACTTCCAATATTTGTATTCAACTAGCACAACCACATTAAAAAATGTGGTTGATAAACACCGATAGGTATATATTAAGCACATACATTAATATTTATAATAATAATAATAATAACAACTATATAGTTACAATTATAATTATCCCATGTGCCTATGCACATTGCACATCCAATATTGGTATTAAATTAAACCTCATAAAAATTACAATAACATGGAAGCCTCCCACATCGACATTGCAAAGTACAAAAATGACAATGAAAAAAAATAAAAATAAAAATCTCGCTAATCTATAATTGGCGCACACAATGGATAAACATATTGTGTATCCCTTATTCAACCAAAAGAATGTAGTAAGTTCACCGTATTTCCATTCTAAAACTCACCAATTGCAAATCGAGGGAGCTTTGAAGTTATGTGCGGAGTTGGAGCAAAGCATAGTTGGAGCAATGCGTTGAGGCTATGAAAGCAAATAACTGATCAATTGGATCTTTGTTGATGGTGGGAAGAGATATTGATGAACATCTTCTATCATGTTGTGGATTTCAATAAAAAATTGATTTGTGGGTGTGATTCGACCTCTAGCAATCACGAAATCAATTTGTGCATCTCATTCACCCCCTACCAGAGATGAAAATTAAACCCCTGTCCATCAATTTTGCACTACTGTTGTTTAAAATAGTTAGAGGGAAGGGAGAAAAACATAGGGAGCAAAGAGAAGGGATTTTCTAGAATGTGGAGGAAAACAAATCGCTCTAGGACGCCAAAAAATGTCAAGCAACGGCAGAGGGAAATGAGCAAAGGGATCTGATTCTTGCGAGAATGAGGTATTTTATATTCAATTTATATATGTGCACATGTTTCCATTGCTGATTTGAATTGTATCTTTTAGTTTTTAGTTTATAAATTTTAAAAGAAGACTTATGGTTTTTTTCTTCTAATTTTAAAATAAAATTTTTATTGTACATATATAGGGACATTACAGTGAGAAACTGAAAGAGGTAATGGCTTCTATATTGGGGTTAGAATCAGTGAATAAAATAGAAGGTATGTAAATATGAATGCTTGCCAAATACATGGAAGAACATACCAAAGGCACTAAAATAAACCAACCAAAGAAACCATGTCAAAGGGAATCGATTGGTTCCCCACCAACTCCTGGATCGAGCAAAAGATCTAGGAAAAAATTAATCACAATAACCTCTAAGAATGTGGGACAAGGAAAAAATACTTCCATTGTCCCACCCACTCCTGGGACAAAGATTTCTTCCACCATCAATATAGGTACTTATGCATCTTGCATTGGTCAATATGAAACTGAGGTAGAATATGATGTTGTCTCTGGGGAAATCAGAATTACAGATGCAGAGAAAGTCTTCAATCGTAGGTTGAAGGAATCATGCCTTAATGCTTCAAAGAGCATCTACATCTTCCATTATTGAAGATACCCATACACCGTCAAAATGTAGTCGTACATGACATGTAGACTGAATTTGGGATAGATTGGTTTAAAGCTAGTAAATAAACAAATGACTTAAAACTGCAAGAGATTCAGTTGCAACCAAACGGAAAAGATAAAATAAATTCTTCCCGAGCTAAGGGCCAAAATAAGGCCAATTGATGGAAGCGTGAAAGTATGGAAAGAGCTCGTGAAAGCATATGACAGAGTAGATGCACGAAGGAAGTCTGACATGGAGAGCATACAAGTATTTAAATTTGCTCATAAGGTTATTTCAAATTCATTAAATGATTTTTTTATTTTACTGGTGCATAATTAAATTGAGTTAGTGTATGTTTTAGGACAAGACCTCGTAGGCTAGGCTTGCCAAATATCATGCCACACATCACAGTGGCCAAACAAGTTTAGAAGCCATAATATGCAAATTTGTAAGTATATATATATAATTTTCTACAAAAAAGTAAATGATTGGATATTAATTACTTTACCTTGTCCATCTACCATGTTTTGAGAGGAGCAACAATATCGCCATTATCCATCACAATTGGAATTCAATATGATACAAGACAAAAAATGGTTTGATTTTGTTATTTGGATGGAGAATAAAGTATCATTAGTTGAATTTCAATAACTTACTTGGATATTGTTATGTTAATATGTCAATTTTCATTTCTTGTGTTGAGTTGTTTATTTATGTGTAGCTTGAGTTCTTTTGTGCTCCCATTGGTCATATCACCCTTATAAATCATCAACATTTCACTATGGTCAAGTCCTTATAAATCAATATCCAATCATGAATTTATCAAGTCCTTTGCCAAAAATTGTAGGCCAAAGGAGAGATGAAAGACCATGTATTACATAACCCATAGATAACAAAACATATTACATGGGATTGATTATAGATGCTTGGTTTGAGAGCACATTACATGGGATAGATTATGGACCCAAGATATGTGTTGAGGAGCATGGGATGATTTTCTTGGAAAGAAAGAAACCTTGTGATGAATATCACTTGACACTTTCAACCCATGTTTAGAGGGTGCACCACCTGAGGATTGGTTGCTTGATGTGTATACCTTGGAGAGAGAGCAATTCACTGGGAGACCTTATCTTGTGCATTAAATTAAAATGCTTGTGTAATTAGTCCACTTTACTAGTGTTAGCCTCCCTCACCTACTCTGTGTAGAGGGAAGAGAATGTCTTTGTCTACACTATATTCATTATTCCATCTATATAATTGTGATGGAGAGTTCTTAGTGCTTTTGTGCTGCAATGGAGGAAGACATAGAGTTTGTGATGTAAACCCTAGAGAATAAATGAAGATGAATGCTAACACTAGGGATGATCTTGAGTCTTAACACTCATCTTAGTAATTATTTTCCATATGGTAGGATGAAGGGTGTATTGAGGTCTAAAACATTTGTTTTGTAGTGATATATATATATATATATATATATATATATATATATATATATATATATATATATATATTGAATGAATTAATAAAATATGTAGAGACATGGATATTAGAATAGGAACATTTACGATGTAGGCCTGTGTTGGAGCCTATTTGAACTTTGAAGGCCTAGTTTGAAAGAAAGGACCTGAAACTCTATAGGGAACTTTCTTTTCTACTACTATGGGGAGTAGGGTTAGCACACAACTTCATTATTTTTCAAAACATAATTCTTCCTACACTCTCTACAACGCAAGTATGCTCGCTATTCCAGCTCCATCAGACCTTATTAATCCTAAAACAATCAGACAACTAGGGCACGTGACGATATACCTCTAAATGCAATTTGAACTAGTTTTTGGAGAAATCAATGAACAAATTAAATTGGCCTACTTATCTGTGATTACAACCTTTAAAATTGACATTTTAGTATGGAGAGAAGAACATAAATAAATATGAGGTTTAAAGCATAGGGCTAAACAAAATCCTATGCATTAGATCTACAATGGAGAGTATGAAATGAAAGAAAATAATATGCAAAGACTGCAAAGTTCTTCATTAAGGTTTCTTAGATAAAAGTCACAGTATCTCAACTATTCACACAACATTGATAAATCTATTAAGAAAGAAACCAACAGCTTTATTACACATGTCTCAAACGAAGAATAACACAAATGCAAAGTTACTAAAAAACACCTCTTTGGCTGCCCACTTTCAAGCTTTGACAAGCAAGATGAAATGAATTGCTATTACAACATCTGCCATTACAACATTTGTTATGGCATTTGTTGTTACAATGTTCGTTGTTACATCGTTTGCTTCTCAATTCGTTGTTACCTGTGTTTGTGCTTCTCAATTTGTTTTCTTGATCCCCCACTTGCTGGTGTAATGTTGTGTGGCATAAACACCTCTTTGGTTTCCCATTTTCAATCTTTGACAAACAAGATGAAATTAATTTCTACCCCTCAATTATTACATATGTTGTTACAACATTCGTTGTAATGGTCACTGTTTTAATAGTTTCAATAGTAGCAGTTGTTATAGCATCAACTTTTACATCAGTTTCAACATTTTCAACAGTAATGAGTGTTACATCATCAACTGTTACAACATTTTCAATAGATTTAACATTGACATGTTATGGCATCTATGGTTACAACATCTTCTTCTCAATCCGCTATTACCTATGTTTGTGCTTCTCAGTTTGTTTTCTTGATCCCCCATATTGTATCTTTGTAGACAATCCTCTGCTAAAGAATTGAGCCAAAACATCAATGTGAGGAATTGAGAATAATTTAGAAGGCTAAACATTCTCCCTAAACATTTAATCATATAATAATAACAATGACGTATAGATGAACCTTTATAGTCAACACAAATAATTCCACGTACAACATAGAAGCAACAATCTAATGATTTATGGGCAAAAAATTAAACATATTATTCAATTTCTAACTCAGTTGTGAACATAACTTTGCAAAGAGAATTTAGGGAGGTTGATACTCAATCTATCCCTTCCCAATGTCCTATACTATTCTCAAATATACGCAGAAACATACTATGAAATTACAAGAAGAACTCACAAGTACATGTGTTGTTGTCGTGAATGAAATCCAGAAGCCTTTGATTATATCCAAGTTGAATGTATTACAACAATATTACAAAAACTTGCTCCAGGTATCAACCCTTTCTTATTAAAAAATAAGGTATATATAGAGTGCTTTACAAAATATTCTATCTCTTAAAAGATTTACATTCAAATTGCTCTTTACTCAAAGCTTTGGATAATGTTTAAAAAAATTTCAACCAATGTTGCGAACATCAACATTGAGATAAATCAACAAGGGTCTGAAAAACCAAAAAATCGTAAAAATTAGGAAAATATAGCTAAAAATTGGAAAAATAAAGATACCATCAAAATATTGGTAGAAGTCGGCAAACATCAGCTAAGCTAAAAAATTGTGATTTTGAAATAAAATCGGGATGTTTTCGCAATGTTTGCAACACTGCTTTTAACTAAAATAGAAAATTTCTCCAAAAATGTTTGCAACTATGCTTGATTTCTGCATTCAGGTTGAACATATTTGAAAATTCTCTTTTCTTGTTGCTCGAAATGCTTAATAATTATGATTTGTTGCTAATATGTTGCATTGATAAGTTGAATTTATTGAACAAATTTGACCAAGTGCTCCCATTATTCATCTGTTGAGTAACTAATATCGATCATCCGTTTATACGATTCATCTGCATCAGTGTACTTCTCAGAAGAATGTTTTACTATGAACAAGTCTTTGATTTCGTGGTAGATGAAAAGGTCATCAACAAACATTTGAAGTAGATTCTGACCGCTAATCTCTCCCTTGATTCCAACAAACTTTGTCATGTCCCCTACCTCTCTCTTCAACAATCTTTCATATTGGTCTTTTGTTACCATCTGGCCATATAATTTCTTAAATGAGGGAAGACCTCTCTCTTGCAAAAAAGAAAATTTTCTATAGAATTCTTTGATTTGCACTAGAAATATTTCACACTTTTCCTTTGTCTTCAACATCATAGTTTTATTCATGAGAACTTTTCTAGTGTGAATAACTAATTATGTTCTATATTCAATTCCTAGTTCTTCAAGTTCTTCTCTAGACCTTGTCTTTAGAGCTTTTATTATCTGACTTTCTTGTCCAAATTTATTTCCCAATTGTATTTTGATGTCACTAATAACTTCTTTAGCTCTTTCAATCAAATCCTCATGTTCTATAATAATCTCCATACACTTCCAAATATCAGACACAAATAAAATAATTTCTATCCAAATTTGTTCTTTGGCCTGTGATAAACATTGAATATTGTTAGAACCGCTCAAATATTGTTCTAATTGCTTTTTCGAATTTGCATTTTTCTTTATTTCCTCGACTAAGGCATTGTCTGATTCATTTTTGTTCATCTCATCTCTACCCAATTTTTCTTTCAATATGTTAATCTCAACATCCTTTAGTTTAAAAGAAGATAATGCCCGTGATAAAAATTTTGTGGAGCCTATTTATATTGTTGGAATTACTACACTGTCAGTTTGGGCCTTCTCTTTTAACAACTCTTCCATCCTTTCTTGCATTTTCTGAATCTCTAGGTTCTGTTCAATTAGATAGGATAACACAATTTCCTCCTCCTTCTCTAATTCCCCATTTTTTTGTGTTTGGGATGCTCTATTGTGGGCAGCTTCAACTATCTTCTAAGTTCTTGAATATCTTCATTTTCGTTTTTAACGATATGTTGAGTTGCATCCACATTTTTGGGATCTAAACCTAATTTAATTACAAGTTCATCCAGTGATTTGATCCTAACATCCTTCGTCAGAGAATAATTATTTTCCATTTTAAGTTTTGCAATAGTATTATCCAAACAATTCTACAATTTTGATGCATTTGAAGTAGAACTAGTGAGAGAGGAATAAATCATGTCACTAGTTTGTCTATGCATATCAATCTGATCTATAGAATGGATTTGTTTAGTATTGAAAGATAAAACATAAGTCTTATAATCTGCAACAGCTCTAGGAGTAGAAATTTTAGGTTCAATAAATGATAACTTAAATTCACCCTTTTCAGTATCAAGAGTTGAAAGCAACCTATTTTTACTGGAAGAAGTTTGCTTCCAGACCTCATAATAAGTTACCACCTTCAAAGCCTCATTCTTTTTCTTCATTACCAAAAACTTAGAAAATATGTTTTGGTGAGAAGAAGAAGAAGGAAAATATTGTTTTATCCCTAGATCCAATTCTTGCATTCTAAAAATAGGTTCACTTGAAACAATAGTAGTTGGTGAAGAAATTTCAGATGAGACAGTTTCTGATACTGCTCCCTCCATATTGTTTGTCTTCTTTATCTTGTATACTTTGAACTATACCATTTCTGACTCTGATAAGATTTGATCTGTCCTCTTAAGTTCTTTTTATTTCATTGGAGGTGTAACTAAAATTTTCTATCCTATTGGATACTCCACAGTTTGTTCTTTTGTCACTTCCTGCAAAGTGTTCTCCTCCTTGTTGTTTTTATTAGGAAACTTCTCTATCTCAGGCTTGGCCACATGAAAATAAGGTGGGGATTTTTTTTGAACTCTGATGGTTTAAATTCTCCCAATGGGGTCATATGGCCAAGTAACCCCTAATTTAAACTTCATTTATGCCAATAATTGTTCCACCTCTTTGTCTGTTGACCTCTAATTCACTATAAATGGCCCTACCCATGCCTTCAATTTAAACAAGGTTTGTTTCCTTCTAGGTAAAAAATGCACTTGATCTACATTGAGGCTTTTTCTAATTAATTCAAGTGCAAAAATATGCATATGCAAAAAAACCAGCAACTGATAGGGTGGAAGATAACACCCATACAATCTAAATTCTATAAAATGTTGGTATGAATACCAATCACCAAGACTTGTTTTTTCACTAAGCTACATAATGCTTTTGATTTCACATGAAATTCTGGGAGGACTATCACTAATCAATAAACTGTGGCATATGTGAAGAAATTTGTTCATAAAACCAGTGAAGGAAAATTCCCCAGAATTCCTTCTAACTAAGGACGTTCAATGAATCATAGAACATTGATTCCCTTGAAGATCCTACTTTTGCAATTATATTGGGAATATGTCTGACTAATAATACCAAAAAAAAAATACACCAAGACTAATTGATATTTAAAAGTTTTTTCAACTCCAAATTTAAAAACTGGTCATGAAAGGCCTCAGATAAAAATTAGATGAATTGAATAAGATTTGTGGTTTCTTATATGGATAAAAAGTTGACAAAAAAGATAGAACTACTTCATCCACTTTCTTATCACTTTGATACCCTAAAATACAACATAAAATGGATATGATTTGCCTTGAAAATTCTGGAAACATTGATGAAGGGTAAGGAAAACTGTGAGTGGGAATATCAGTCCCTTTAGGCATGAATAATTCAAAAATAACCTATCTTTTTTTCAAAAGTTAACTTTTGATATATTTCCAAGAGAATTTCACTAGAGAATGGGTGCAAAGAGTTGGGGCAAAGATATGCACATGGATTTTAAAATGGACTCAGAAGTTACAGAAAATAGGGTTTCATCGTTTTGAGCAATTATGGTTTTCTCACTGGGTAAGTACTTGTCTGCACACCATACTACAAATTCCAGAAAAGGAAGAGTTGGAGGAAATAGAAAATGGGGTAAAAGGGACTTACATAGAGAAAACTTGTTGTTATTATCTTGAAACTTTTGGGAAGCCCAATTCTACAATTCATATAGGTCAAACTTTGAGTTTGTATCTTTTATTCTTCTTTCCCTATCAACTAAGGGAAATTCATCAATTTTTGGGAGGGTTTCAGATTGAATTTGAGACTCTTTTCCTTTAGTTCAACTTATTTTGAACTATCAACTTGTAGCAAGGTGAAGAATTACCTATAAATGTATTGCGTGTTGTATTTATGAGTTGTCACCGAGGGCTTTTTGTAATTCCGCACTTTGATTCTCTATGTTTGGCAAATAAAGGAGAGGTGAGAGGGAACATACAAAGGCGAGAGTGATTAAGTTATGAATGGGAGTGAGAACGTAGTGGAATGAAAATTATTATAAGGGGCATATTTATAATTAAATGGAAAACGATATTCAGAATTAAGTGGAAAATGATCAATAAAATGGTGGCGGGTGATATTTATTACTAAAAATCGGGAATAGATTTTTATGCGTGGGGTAGGCAATAAGTGGTAATGAGAGGTGGGGGGTACGCAATTCATATGTTACTGCCAAATTACAAAAGTTATTTTTCCAAAACAACTTTGTGTGCCCCCCAATTAAATGTCAACCAAGTGGGGGGAGGGGGCGCGCACAATAGAACAAGAGTCGTCGATCACCAAAGTGTCAATCACTACCAATAGAAAATGCATGATAGTTAGTGTGTGATGATTTGAAATTTTAGTTATTAAAATAGAAAAAAATAATATATTGTGACATTATATATTTGCACGCAAACTATTGCAAAGTGCAATAAAAACATTTTATTTTTTTTTGAAATTTTCAATGTAACAAGACAATTTTACAACACCCCAAGTTCTGGTGTAGTGTTGGGTGGCAAAATCACCTCTTTGGATGCCCACTTTCAAGCTTTGACAAGCAAGATGAAATGGATTTCTACCCCCTCATTTGTTACAACATCTGATGTTATAACATCCATTGTTACAACATCTGATGTTATAACATCCATTGTTACAACATCTGATGTTATAACATCCATTGTTACAACATCTGTTGTTATAGGATCCACTGTAATGGTCATTGTCTCAGTAGTTGTAATAGTAGTAGTTGTTGCCTATGTTTGTGCTTCTCAATTCGTCATTACCTATGTTTGTGCTTCTCAATTATTATTTTTATCCCCCAAGTGTTGGTGTAGTGTTGGGTGGTAGAAACACCTCTTTGGTTGCCTACTTTCAAGCTTTGACAAGCAAGTTGAAATGGATTTCTACCCCCTCAATTTTCTCCTCAAGGTGCTACATCTCCTTCAAGGCTACAAATTCAGCTACTTTGATAACATATGATCCATAAACAATATGCCTATGGCATGTTTATATCATCATCATGGATCATTGTGAAGATAAATATAAAAGAAAACAATGATGTCTCTAAAACTCAATCATTATTTCCAATGCAATTCATTAATAAGTTGTCAATGCAATCGATCGACAAAACCAGAACTTTGTCAAGTCAAGTTTAAAGATCCTTTGTTGGTTGAATCAAGTTAAAGGATCCCACCCATGATGCCTTGTTGTAATTCAAGTAACCAAAGCTCAACCTTCAACTTGTATACAATTGGCCAAAAGAAAAATTTGTTGTGATTAATGCTCTTAATCAACAAAGGGCATAATCAACCATGTTTGCACTAGGTTTCAAGCCTAATTCCAAGTGGATTCCAACATTATAATTCATCAATAAGAGGATATTTCATAAGGAAGTTCAATTTATTTAGTTGAAAATTATTGCAACATCTAAAATCCATAGGTTCACTAGTGAATAGAGGTTAATCATTCCCAATCTGTGAAGTGATCGATGCCAATTCATAGATTCCATGGATTATCTTGATTTTGACTTTGACCCCTAATTACTATCCCTAGAAAAATATACCTTGAATATGTTCTCAAACTGTTAGGGAGACAAAAATAATTTGCAGCAATCATATATATGGAAAGTGTTTAACCTGTGGAGGTCACAATGAATAATCAACATACAATTTTAGTGTAGACCTGTAGTAGCCCTTTAGGACATCCCTAGGTCACCTCTAAGTCACCTTCATTGCCTTCATTCTTAGACTAAATTCAAGTTCTTTCATCGTCCCACAAGTCGTTGACTTGTTTTGACCTCTAAGCCTAAGCCTAAGGTGGAACAATCCCTCTATCTCCTAATTATTCTACATGTGAGCTTCAAACACAACCATTTCTCTAGGAAGTGACAAGGACAAATCAAAGCTCCATTTCATCACTTCTTGCAACTAGAGAGTCAACACTACCAATTGTAATTGCACTTATGCCATTCTTGTTGATCCTTCTGCTCCACCTGGAGTTGACTCTAGTCTCATTCCCCATAACCATTTCATCTTCAACACCTTTACTACATCTAGCTACTCAACATTGAAAGGAAACATTTACCATCCCTTCACTTGAGTGTGGAAATGTAGTGTATATATAGCACAAAATTTTACAAAATCTTGGCTCAAAGAGTCCCTATATCTCCCTTTTCTTTTTGTGTATCTATCTATATGTATTTTTTTTGAAAGACAATGATAAAATAACTACAACACCATCTTTTAAGAAATACTTCTTCAAATTGCTGAAAAGTGGTGATACTACCAAGTTGAAGGGATCTAAATGGATGTTACAACATCAACTATTACAACATTTTTAGCGGATTTGACAATGACAATTGTTATGACATCTATTGTTACAACATCCACATTAATGGTCATAATTTCAGTAGTTTCAATAGTAGCAGTTGTTATAGCATCAACTTTTACAACAATTTTAGCATTTTCAACAGTAATGGGTGTTACAACATCAATTGTTACAACATCTTTAGCATATTTAACATTGATAGATGTTTAGGCATTTGTTGTTACGACCTCTGCTACTACGACATCCTGTGACAGCCCCACCCATTGTTATATCATAAAATGCATTGTAAATATTTTTTACAAATATGTGAAATTAAGAAAAAAGAACCGAGTCAAAGGGACACATATTCCAAAGTTGGGGAGGAGGATTGCTTGCTTGGGTTGTTGATGTTTACTTTGGAGAAAATATGAAATGTTTGGGACAACCATTAAAAGTTGGCTGATGCATGAATTAATGAACTGGTTCTTAAAATTAAATCAACTGCAAGGAAAATACACAGGCCCATGCACTTGGGAAGCTTCACAAGGAAAAGAGACAAGAAACCAAGAAGGGAACTGCACAGTGCAATAAATCAAGGACAAAGCAGTAAATGCGAGATAGGAAAAGAAGGTAAGGCATAATATTTGAATTCATGCTAAAGGAGAGAGGATACACAACTCGAGAAACATAAAAACATAGAAATCTGGTTCGATAAGTAGGAAATGCAGAACAAGAGAGAAGAGAAGGGGATTGCCTCTCAGTTTCCCTAGAGGTTGTGGGTTGAGATGCTAGTATATGGATCCCTGTAACAGTTTAGGGTTCCTTGGAGGTTGTGGGTTGAGATAGTCTTTGGATCCCTATAACAACTTGGGTCCTTGGATGCTATGGATTGGGATGTAATCTATGGAGCCCTGTAATAGCTTGGGTCCTTGGAGGCTGTGTGCTGAGATAGCAAGCTATAGATCCCTAGATAACTTGGGAAGGGGCTAATCCCACAACAACATCAAAAGAAGACTTGATTAAAGACCTTGGTTATTGCATTACTATTACAATGGATCTTGGACTCCCTGGAAGGGAGTGAATCACTGTGTATGCACTTGGGGTGAGGAAAGAAACTTTTGACTCCCTGTGCTAAGAATATGGCAGCGTAAATTGGTGGGATTGAGGAAGAGGCCCTATGGATCCCTTATTTTTGTTGGAAGCTAGTGTTGTAATCCCTTAAGAAAGCACCCCCCTCAAAATATAGAATCTGGTCGAGGGTGACAACTGCAAGTGTGGTTGTAACTCTATATGCTTAGGTGGAGATTCCTTGTCCCAGACTCAGTTTTCATGCAACTTTAAAGATAAGTATATGTTTGTGTTTCTTAAATATTAATGAACTTATGATGCATTTCTGGTTGAAATGGTTTAGATTCTTTTTGGACTGTAACCGCATTGTTAATGTGATGAGAATTTGGATGCCTCTCTTTGCAGAGATAACTTTATAGTTATGATAAATAAATGCATACATAAGCACATATGTCACACCTATGAAATGAACAATGTTGATAAACAAGTTGAACTAGTGTATGCATTTGAAATGGAATGAAGTGTTATGCTAAATGCTCACTATCGCAGTTCATAACATATACTCTGTAGTAGAATGTGTAATTTTGTATACAATAAACTAACTTGAGTCATGTTCTTGAACCAGAATCATGTCTTGGGGTAAATTCTCATTCATACTGATTAATAGCGAATATGTAAGTAATACAAATATGTCATGAAACACCACAAGCAGCGGAAGGATCCATAAAGATATGGAATAAAAACATGGAACATTGGGCACAAAAACCCTTTTTATTAAAATAAAATAAGTACATAAGAGACCGTCCTTTTGGTAGGCTCTTTACATATACATGGATGTTCCTTCACCAGACTATAAGTCGTTGAACCTGTGCAAAAGGTGTTGAGTCAACGCTAGAAGGGTTATCCTCCCTTTAAGTGTACAAATAATTGAAATCTATGCAGGCAAGCTTCACCAACCTTGCATTATAAGCAACCTAGATATCTTTTGCTCGCATCAGTGTGTACCTATCTCAGCCCTAAAATTATTTGCATATTGCCATGAAGTTGCTTACAAGCCTTCTTTGAAGCTTGAAACTGTTGGCGTGTGGCATGCAAGGTGTATACCTTTCAGGAGTTCACACACAACCAGTGGTAGGTAAGGGTTGTGGGAACACTTATGACAACATGCCTCATATTCTCTGTCCGAGAATAGGGAATGCAGAAGGGCTAGGAACACCTTGGAGTTGGATTGGCTCAAGCTTAGGGGGGCTAGCAACATACGGCACCTTAATAATCCATCGACATCGACACCGAGTACTGGTCTTGATATGAAGGTGTGGAGGACCTCCGAGACAGAGCCATGGTCAAAATAGCTAGCTTAGGGAAATTATGACTAGGTCGAGACTTGCTATTAAGACGGTCGTAAAGATCCTCGTCTAATGCATTGTTTAAGGTAGGGTCAAGATCCCTTAGTCGAGCCATGAAAAATATAGAATGCAAGCTCAATGCGACGCAGGAGGGCAAGCCTTAAACTTATAATGAAAATTTGGCAAAACCTTCCACCGCTCCAAACCCTAGTCATAGAGACTCTTCATTAACGTGACCTGATTTTTCCTCTAACCCAATTAGATGAGGAAGTAACGACGTGGCCCGGAGGTACAAACCCAAAAGCTTACCCCAGAGGATTGTGTGATTCAGCTATGGGATCAAATGGGATGATGTCAATCGGTATGAGCTGGATGACACACCAACCTGGAAGTTTTGCAATTGGTCAGACATTGGCAACAGGTTGATGCAGTGAAAAGAGGTCATTGCATTCGACATGCCCAGATATATATACATATATAATCATGGAGAGTAACAACTCTAGTTGTGAGGCCCTTATGATGAGTTGGGAAGCCAAGTAGAGTTCAAAATATATATATGTTTTACCCCATTCCTCTAATAGTATGAGGGGTTGGATAATGTTACACGTCCGTTGTTACAACATCTACTTCTCAATCCACTATTACCTATGTTTGTGCTTCTTAGTTGTTTTCTTGATCCCCCAAGTGCTGGTGTAGTGTTGGATGGTAGAAACGCCTCTTTAGCTACCCACTTTCAAGCTTTGAGAAGTAAAATGAAATGGATTTCTACCCCCTCAATTGTTACAACATATTGTTGTTACAATATCCATTGTTACATCATCCTCTTTAATGGTCATTGTTTTAATAGTTTCAATAGTAGCGATTGTTTTAACATCACCTTTTACAACAGTTTCAACATTTTCAATAGTAATGGGCATTATAACATCAACTACTACAACATTTTCAGCGTATTTAACATTGATATGTTGTTATGGCATATGTTATTACAACATCTATTATTACAACATCTGTTGTCACAACATCCGTTGTTACAACATTTGTTGTTCCGACATCCGTTGTTACAACATCTGCTTCTCAATCTACTGTTACCTATGTTTTTGCTTCTAAATGTGTTTTCTTGATTCCCCAAGTGTTGGTGTAGTATTGGGTGGCAGAAACACCTCTTTGGCTACCCACTTTCAAGCTTTGACAAGCAAGATGAAATGGCTTGTTGTTACATCATCAGTTGTTATAACATTTGTTATGGCATATGTGTTTACAACATCTGCTTCTCAAACCGTTGTTACCTATGTTTGTGATTCTCAAATTTTTTTCTTGATCCCCCAAGTGTTGGTGTAGTGTTTGATGGTAGAAACACCTCTTTGGTTGCCCACTTTCAAGCTCTGACAAGCATGATGAAATGGCTTGTTGTTACAACATCTTAATTGTAACTTATTTGAAATTTTATTATCGTATGTGCACTTTGATATGATGTAATATGATTATTGTTTCATTTCATATGTTGTAATATTAGATATATAACAGAGAAATTAATTATTGCATGAAATAAATAATAACTTTTCATTGAAATTTGTTTTTTGCAGAACAAGGATCTTCTAAAAGATTTGAATGATCCTCATCACATAGATCCAGATCATGTTGGCTCCGATGCTGAGATGGCAGATGATGCTCATGATGACACAAATACAGATGACAACGAGGCCAATGCTGATACAAAAGATGACGATGATGATGATCACAAAGGTCATGATAATCATGAGGCAATTGTTGGTAGCAACTAGTGACATTCATGATCATATAGATCACATCATGGATCATTTTTGATATATTATTATGATGCTAATTTGCATGGTTACTAACATATGTATCATTTTCAAGGCATCCTTTACTATATTATTGAGTTGTATCTTTTTGACATGTATCATTTCGCTTATAGCATTTGGACACGACATATCATATTGACTTGTATCATTTTCTCTTACATAAATCATCATTTTTATTTATATCATTTGTAAACGATGTATCATTTTGACTTATGTCACCTATTGGACATGCATCATTTTCACATTTTTTTTAAGGAATAGGTATATTTATATTATTCAAACTAGAATCTGGCCAGTTCCATTCAAAAGCATCGAAATTTCTAGAGTCATCCAAAATTGCTCTGACCAGTACTTTGGGTATGCAGTAATGTTTTCTCCAAATTTACTACATCATTATTATTGTAATTTCTCCAAAATACCCCATTAATACTTACATACCTACATAAAATAATCTTCCTAGCTATTACTATGAAATAATTACTCGGTTCTCTCCACATTGTTCTGGTCGAGTTCCTCCGTAGAAACCTTGTCCAATTCCTCTTGCTAGAATGGTTCCACTGCTCCTTGTTTCCCCTGCTCCAACTCCTACTGATTGGGAAACACCAGAGGGAGAGCCCCTCCTCACCAATCGCCATATCATGTTCATCGTTGTCATCGAGGTCAAATATTTCTTTTAACAATAAAACAACTACATTCTCCACATAGACCTCAAAGTTCTCCACTTTGTAATCAAGATTTTCTATCTTGGATATAATTACCTCCACCGTCGCTTGCACAATTTCAACATCTTTTTTCAGACCTTTCAACTAATACATTACCTGGGTGAAATGAGAGCAAACCTCAAAAATTATTTTCCCACCTGTCCTGGAGATCATCTCCTTGATTTCCTGCTTGAACGCCTGGTCAATCTCATCTAGGTAGCCACCAACGACATTACCTAACGAGGAGGCCATGATCTCTTCGAATCAGAAATAATATATGGAGAGTCACCATGCATGAATTTTGCATGAACATCCTCTTATAGCCAGACTTGAACTCCAAAATGGCGGCGGGGGGACTCCCTTTGAGTTTAATGTTGTTCACATTAACAATTGAAAATTCATTGCTTCATCGTGTGGACCATAAACACACACGGTTGAACTAAGACGTTCTTCCTCGACCACAGAAATATCAAATCCTTTGTTGAAGACATCCCATCTGGCCACATGCTTAGCATTAATCCTTATGTTTAACCATATGTTGGATGAATGACCAATCATTCTGCTGGAGCAATCACCGATGAGATTTTGTAACATCAAATGACTACCAAATTTAAGCAACCTCAGTCAGTCAGATTATCCTCCCTAATTACCAATAAGAATCTCCAGATCCTCGAGTTTTGAGCAATCATGGTATGTGACATATAGTTGTTATGCCGCCCTCCACCATCAACTTTCCTTGAACTAAATTAACACTTTTTTTGGCTTTATCATCCGCCAAAGTGTTGTTCACTCTCTTGATATGATAGAACTTCAAAATTTCAAATTTGTCCATGATCAAATGGATTCTTTGTAGAGTTGGTCTTGCATTTGGGTCATTGCAATGGTTCATTTTCATACATTTTTGCATTATAATGAAAGAGTCTCCAAAGACATATATGATGATGATCTTGTCAGTATTGACTCGTCAATTTTAGATGTTGAAAGTGGTTGATGATTTGGATGCATATTTATTACGTATGATGGTTTTGATTTACTACTCATGATGGATGTTGTCAAATTCACTTAAATTATAGATATTTGATTGACTTGTTTTAATTATAGATGATGATCATGTTACAATAATTATCTTGTTATTTTATATATAATGGATTTTGTAGATTCTATTTTGATGGAGATTTAATAGGTATATTGATGTTGTTAATTTGTATGGATGTATGTTTCCCTAAAAATTCTTTATAAAAGTTATCCTATCAAATATTTCAAATGCATTCATATGATGTATAATCACATAAATTATTTAAGAGACATGATATATGTAACTAATCAAATTGAAATAAAAAATAATAATTTAATTGTATGCAAAACAATAATCATTTTTTGGAAGCAAACAAAGAAGCAACAATGGAAGACAAATTGGAAGCAAAATTGGAAGCCACAATAGAAGCAAAATGAGAAGAAAAACTGGAATCCAAATCAGAAACCAAAGTGGACGCATATCGTGGCACTAAACCTGGCACTACACGTGTTGATAAATCTTGCGCTAAACCTGGTGCTAAACATGACGCTATTTCCTATGATTGGAAGCAAAAAAAGAAGCAACAATGGAAGACAAATTGGAAGAAAAATTGGAAGGCACACTAGAAGCAAAACTTGATGCAAAATTGGAAGACACACTAGAAGAAAATATGGAAGCAAAATTTGAAGCCACACTAGAAGCAAAATTCGAAGCCATACTAGAAGAAAAATTGGAAATCACACTAGAAGTAAAATTGGAAGCCACAATGGAAGCAAAATTGGAAGCCATACTATAAGCAAAACATGAAGCAAAATTGGATGTTAAACTAGAAGCCAAATAGAAGATGAATTGGAAGCAAGTCCTAGTGCTATTTCCAGTGATAAAATGGCGTTATTCCAGGTGTTATTTACAACGTTATTCCTGGTACTACTAACGATGTTACTTCTAGAAAATTGTGGGGTGCTATTCCAGGAGTTGTTTCGCACGTTGTTTATGGCATTATTTTTCCAGCACTATTTTTGGTGCTATTTCTAATGCTCTTTCTAGAGAAATTTACGGCGCAAAATCTAGCGCTAATAAGAACATACCTGGTTGCACCCATTTTTGCACTAGGAAAGGTGCCCAATTTGTGAATTGAAAAACACTAAATTTTGGCACTATTTCTCCATTCTGTTGTAGTGAAATGATGAGTTTAGCCTTCACATCAAACTCATAAAATTTTAACTCATTAGGGTTATTTGGTATCTGAATCTCCTTGTCGAAAAACTCCCATATCTTTCTTACCAAAAAGACTAACATGATCCTTTCCTTCCAGGGACTATAGTTGGACAAGCCATCTGGTCTATCTTCGTGCCTATTGTAGTCACTATAAAAACCCCCAAAATTCTGACCCTTTAAAAAATTTGGAGTCCCTTGACTAAAATTTTATGTTCCATCTACACCTTAAATTGGTTTCCTCGCCCTAGAAGCAAGACAAGTTCCCTTGAGCCCCTCAGAAATGTCTAAGTTTGCAAGCTCCAAATTTTATCTCTCCCCAAAGTCGTAGGTCACAAAAAATGGGATTTAATTAAGGTGGAAAATAGCAACTTGCGACCCATTTTTTTCCAAAGTACATTCTGATCGGTTGAAGTCGCCAAATCACACCTTAGTTACGTACCCAACCTCTAAATTTTCAACCCCGCTTATCTTGTGACTTTGCGACCTCAAGCCTTGAGGTCGTTAGGTCACACTATAGTCTAGGACCTAACCTCCACCCTTGCAACCCCTTCTTCCATGCGACTCTACGACCTCCCGCTTGTTGACATGGAAAATATGCGCAATCCCAACTAGAGGAACTAACCCGATCACAAGCCCCAATTAGACCTGCTTTCGTTTGGAATGGCTAGCTCCGACGGGTTTTAAGGGACCCTGTAAACTATTTGAACATGTCAAAATATTGCTTCTGGGAGGAAGACTTCAATTAAATCAACAAAAATAAAACAACTAACCTCTATGTATTAAATCCTATCTATACTACTTCTAATTACTCTAATCTAGTCCTAGCTATCCTAATCTATCCTGCGGAAGCACAATACAGAGGTTTAAACATCATATATATGTTTGGCAGGAGCATGATAAAGAATATTAAACATCATGTGTATATTCAAGTCCAAATGAATCAATCACTGAATTCACAACTGGACAAGACTGTATTAAAGCTAAATTGCAATCCAATCACTCATATAGGAATCCACATTCTTTTATGAAATTAAACTTGCAACTGATGTTTAACTTAGTTTCAAATCAGAGACCATTCACAAGTTAACCATGAAATTGAATCACATTCAATTTAACAATACTAATAGTGAACTGTAAGTCATCAATATGCATAAATACAAATCACATTTACATTCATGCCAGCAAAAACACTCTGATCCAAAACATATAAAAGAACAATTAAATAAGTTTGAAATTAAAGGCCCATTCTTCCCCAAAACAATCCTCCTTATTCACAATAAAGCAAAATTGTTCTTATCAAAAATCAAAAGCCATTTCTCCTCTTCGGAGGTAATACTTATGTAAACGCCCCTGACTATAGGTTTACCCTACTTCTTCATCTTCCCAATATTTCAGATATGCAAATCAAGTACACAGATTGTCAGCGTGACCGTTGGCACGTAGAAAGCATAATGGCCGGATCGATTCCTTTCCTGAAGAAGAGAACAGATGTTGGTAAAAAGGGAGACTGTATGTTGCCTTCCCATAATCAAGACCGAGACAGCTCTGCTCACGGAATGTACAGGCAATGCGTGGGGTTCCGACTCAGAATGCTTGCGGCCAGACCCAAAAATGCAACGCTTCTACATACATGGCTCTTCGAATCCCCTCCTGCGTCCTTTACTTCTCACCTGCAAGGATATCTATCATTAGCTTGATGATTGCGAACATTATAACATAAATATTCACACAGAACATAACGCTGCCTTCATTAAATTTTTAAAAAACCACGGGAGCAAGGGCGAAAATGATGAACACATAAAACACAAGCAACACATAATCTCCCGCTCAATCCATAGGCTTGGCACGACTTTCAAGGGCTTCCTTTAATCGCAATCGGGTATCGGCCCCTTCGCGGGTTACAGGACCAATGCCTTCCACCGCCCCGATGTGCGATTACACTATCGAGACTCCACAAGCACGCCTTTTGCACTAAGGCCTCGTTCCTTTGTTATATTGCGACTTTTGGAAAACATGGGAAAACACAGAAAATTTTGCCCCGATCACTTAGGCCGGACCTAAAAATTTATATAATCGGGCATATAATCATTGCCGGGTCCGGCTCTAGCCTCTCCGCTAACTGCATGACCTTCGGGCTCCGCCGATATGTGATATGTGATGGGGTTTCTGGACCCGATATATATATATATATATCGTGGTTGATAAAACCATCAGGTTTAGCAGATGGAAGCACACTATATGTACATGAGCTTTGGGACAAGGCCAATAGCGATAAGCAATTAACATTGAACCCGACATATATATATGGCATGCTTAATAGGGTCGGTGATTCTGGCAGACAGAGGCACGATGTATATATAGACTTTGGCACAAGGCTGATAGTGATGCGCGATGTGGTGGAGGACTTACTCTCATCGCTCTTATTCATTCATGAAAAAACAACCTTCGTCCTTTGATCAAGGCAAAGTGCGATGAGCAAAAAGGGATGATTCATGTATGCTTTGTGAAGCACTTCGGCCATAAAGAGTTGCGAAGGAAAATGAGGTGCGATAGAGGGTTTTGTGTGTTAAGTGCATGAACGACCATAGTAAGGGTAGGGGCGATTATATATGCGGGCATATTTTGCTTGAGACACTTGTGAGGATTGAGAAGGGTCCGATGAGGGAACGAGAGCGCATGTTATAAATAAATCATACTGTAGAGATATTTTCAAGGGGAGGCCTTGACCATTGAGAAATGAAGGGTTAACTTGGCATAGAGTTAAAGTGTCTGAGAGGAAAGCAGATCATTTGGGGAAGTGAAAAATCCAGCTTCAAGGGGACCCATTTAAAATTTGTTGTCAGAGCATGTTTTAGTGGGGTGATAGTTTTGGCCACAACAAATGGTGAACCGTTGGGCGAACCAGTTATCCTTGTTTCCAAATAACCTTCAGATCAATAAAACATCAAGATGTTAAGATAAACTTGAAATGAAAACTATATAGATGGACAAGCATGGGTTCCACTCAAGCATTAACTGCTTCAGAAGGGATAGAGACAAATAGCTTCTACTTACTGATATGATTTTGACAGGCATTCTCCAATGGTAGTATTATGGGGTTTATTGACCTTCCTTTACCTGTTTCCCACTTTCAAAAATCCCTTTGGGGCCATCAGTGGTCTGTCCATACCTGTTTAGGTGTGTACCTCAACTCTTTATTGCTTATCAAGCTTGATGTAGACATGTGTATCTTGCACTTTATATGAGAATTTCAGTGCTATATTTTCATTGATTGAATGGGGCGTAGTCATGGATCATGCCATATTTTAAATCGATTAAGTAAGGTTGGGCTTGTTGTGTCAATTGGTACTCTGAGCCCAGCGACAGTCCTTACTCTAACTGGCTTCCCAAACAACATGTCCTTCTAGATTGGCACAAGGACTTGACATTTCAATCTTTTTTCGATAAGTCCTTCTAGTTTCAGGCACAAGGACTAGAGCACAATTGGATTTGCCACAGGGTATATGACAATGAGCTTAGCCCATGAAAGGAGGTTTACTTGTGAATAATAGGTATTAGACAATTTAGTGGGGTGGATGGGACCAATGGAGAATGACTATAAACCTTATAGGCAAGTATATGCTAGGTCCAAGTGGTATTTATTCAAAAAGCAGTGTTCCTCCATGCCAGTCTAGCTGTAGTTACACATTTTTGTTTTATGAAAATGCCCCTACATGCTCCAGATATCCAAGTTATCAACAGATCTCACATAGTTCCGAACAGATACCAATGAGGGGTTTCGGTTTGCATTCCACTACTGATTCTCAAGTGCTCATGGGTTGATAGAAAGTTTGTTTGATTTGCGGGGAAATTATGGATTCAAGAACAACAAAATGATCAAGAAGTTAATGAGGAAGGGAAAGGCCGAGAGTGGTGAATGAGGGTGAATTTGAAAGGTAGAACGAGATTGGAGGACTGCAATCAGCTGACTGAAAAGGAATGTAATTCAAAACATCAGAAAAATAGACTCGACAGAAAACAAAAGAGAGGACAGAAATACAACTAAACTAACAACAAAATGAAATGAACTCTAACTTACTTAGGAGGTAACCACCAATGCGGTGGTTACTAGAAGTATTTCTTCAAATGTTGGCCATTAACAAGGAGTTTTTCAGTTTCTCCTTGTAAGGTTTTCAACCTGTAAGTTCAATGCCCAATTTTTTCCACGGCTTGGAATGGGCTCAGCGATGAGTGTTGTAAATTTGTGTGCTTACCTATTGGCTCACTCATGAGAGATGAAAAGTAAATAAATTTCTCAATGAAAGATATCACCTCGTCTACACTTCCGTTTATAAGTTTGTCATGCTCCCTTTTGTTGATGGTTGTGTTTCTGAGTGTTATTTCACAATGAAGGAACTCAAGGATTTGATTATCACCTTCGAACACCTGCAAATTTAGGATGTTATCAGTCACAGATGATTTGAAAATCAATTCAAAATAAAATTTATTCTTGTTTAATCTAAGATTAGGCAAAATTTTCGCAGCCATAGGAGCCATCAGATCGGCGTCGTGGTAATACTTTTGAGGTATGTATGTGACATTGAAAGAATCGAAATTGTCAATTAAACTCCATACCTCATGTTGGTGCCTCACCAGGTGTGGTGGACTGCAGAGTATCTTTTTCTTTACCTGGTCCACCATTATCTGTGGGTCATCAAAAACTCTGAGATTTTTTACATTCCTTTCAATGGCTTTTCTCAGGTCTTTCAGCAAGCCTTCATGTTCTGTTGTGTTACTGGTGCGTGTGCATTCCAACCGATTGGCCATCATACGTTGGTTCCCTAGTGGGTCAATGAAAATTCTCCTAGCACCGCACTTTCAAGACAGTTAGAGTCATCACAGTGGAGTGTCCCGAAAATAAACTCTAATGTAATGCTAAAAGAACTACTTCCTATGCAATTAGTCCTATCATCTACTATAATACAAGGTAATTCATCAATTGGATTGTGGGGGTGTTTAATTCTTTCTTCCAACTGTGCGTTTGTCAAAGCCTCCTTGACTATTTCTGCATGGAATTATCCAAAACAGGTTCCCGTGGCATAAACATCGAAACTATAATTCCCAAGGATAGAGTTATAAAACATTACAGGTTCATTGGAACTGTTTGGTTCTGTTACCACGTACTTCATGTATCTTTCCCAATTGACTCTCAGCATATCACCTTTCACCTCTGAGGTAACAAGAGATGGGACCAATCAGTTGAGAAATATCCATTGAGATTTGATGACCAGTCCCTACTAAGTAGCATTCCATAAGCCTCGGGTATGTCGACCACCAGCATATGAATGACTTGTGTGTATTGTGGTTTAGCAACCATTCGAATCAATGCTGTTCTATCCAATAGCATAATTCGAGTTCCAGTTTTCTTGGGCACTGCCTGCAGTGTTTTAGCAACAGCGTAAGGCATAACAGTGGATGAGGCACCAGAATCTACTAGGCAATTGTGTACATTCATGTTGAAGATTTCAAACGTGATAAGGAATGGTGGAGTCATAGATTTTGATTTCCTCCCTATCATGGCTGCACTGACATCTTGGGGTTTTCGATTTATTTTAGATAAAGTGGCCTCCATAGCTGATGGTATTTGGGATGGACTAGAGGTACTTACAGGTTTGGACATTGGCCTTTTGGTTTGGGTGCTTGAGGTAGTGGGGGCTTCGCAGTTCTGCTCATTCATAGCTTTCAACAGCAAATCTCTTTGTTGCATTAATTTTAACAAGTCAAAATATGTGATATTAGCCCTTGACTTCTTGAGATCATCTACAATATTGTAGTCAATGTTATAAATGGGATAGGGCAGGGTAAACATACTTGTTTTTCCATTCTTAAATGGGAGTTTACCATCTTGAGTCGCCTTAGCTACAGTGGGAGATGTCTTATCCTTTTCTAGACGGTTTGCAACTGGGGTATTCCTAGAATCACCACTAGATCTATCTTTCCAATAGAAACTTCAAGAGCGGATGTTTTCACAGGGCGAACATCTTGCTTGGTCCGTTCTATAGGTTTTATCGCACCTGGGAGCGACCTTTTACTTCACGTGTGGAATTCATTAGCGTTGATTTCTGTAGTGTTATCTCCCTCGTCGTCGTTCTCATTACTATGGAAATCCCACAGCACATTAATTTGGGTTTCCTCTTCCAAGGGTTCTTCTACTTGGTATTCCTCCTCGTCTCCTTGTTCTGGTTCGAGCTCCAGTATAGGTTCTTCTTTGTTAAGGAGCGATCCAATAAGAGCCAACTCTTCTGTGTTTAAAGCCACTTCATTAGGTGGAACAGGCAATGCAAGTTGACCATGACCACCTTCTATTTTCTTCCGATAGGAAGGTTTGAGGGGCTTTCTGTTGTTATAGTCTCCTCCCTTACCACTAGTACTCTCTCCATGATTCCTTTTCATATCAATAACTGTGTTCGTTAGTTTCTTAATGATCCGATGCAACTCTTCCACATCCGTGGTGTCCTTTTCTTTGGTATCAGCCACTTTGTTGCCACTCCCACTACTCTTCTTTGATGATTGGGAGGCTTTCTTTTCTTCAGTTGTAGGGTGGCATGCTGTAAGATTGAGAATTTCATTCTCGACCTTTACTGCTTCATCGATAGCACCTTGTAAGGTTTTCAAATTACTCCTTTTAGCCCACATTTCTGTAGGGATGGGGAGAGAAGAGACATAGAACTCCATGAGCACTTCCTCAGTAGGTCTAGCGGTGGTTGGGATTCTGTTGAACGAAGTGTTGAACCGAATGTTAAAATCCTTAATCTTCTCCTTGGTTTCCATTTTCAGATGGGATAATTCTAAAACTAAGGCCGCAGATTTTTTGTCATCACCAAACTTGTCTAAAAATGCCTGCTGAAAAGCATCCCAAGAGATGATTCCAGGAAGGCTTCCCCCAACCTACGCAAGGCTAGGAAGAAAGAGTGAATATGGTTATCAGCGGTATCTCCCCGCTCAGGGTCGAAATTGGGTAACACTCTTTCTGTATTTTTGGGTAAGGGATGATGCTACCCAAGTACCACTACAACATCCTGTGCAAGCCAGGGAGGAAGTGCTCCTGGAGGAGGTGGTGGTTGATTCCCACCTAGAGGAGGAGGTGGAGGCTAATTCCCGCCTGGACGAGGAACGTTGGCCATATTATGGACAGGGAAGTTTTGGTTGGAGGCTTCTCCGTTAGGATTCTCAAAATCAAGGGAGGAGTTAACTTTAGAAGAGTAATCCTCAGGAATTTCTTCCCAAGGGGTGTCGATACATTACAAGGATTCTAGCACAATATCTTCGAGAGAAGTGGTTGCAGATGTATCTTCGCTCAGGGTAAAGATCCTTGGCTTTCTCTTAGTTGTCGGAGGTAAAGAGTGAAAGATGGGAAGCTGAGAGAGGGAACGAGCGTAAGCCCGAGTAAGTGTTCTGACTGGTTCTTCCTAAGTGACAAGATACTCCCACAGTCTCTCGTCCTTGGGTGACCCGGAAACAAGACTTAGAGGGGTCTCTATTTCTTCGAAATGAGGCTCTTTCAAAAGGGTGGAGTGGTCTTTTCGGCCTCTACGATCCATACATTAATCCTTTTGAATCCATGCATGGCACTTATATATGAAACTTTGAAAAGTTTGGGATGGCAATTCAGGCCCTCCTTCTAGCGCCAATTTGTTGACATGGAAAATGTGCGCAACGCCAACAAAGGGAACTAACCCAATCACAGGCCCCAATTAGACTTGCTTTCATTTGGAATGGCTAGCTCCGACGGGTTTTAAGGGACCCCGTAAACTGTTTGAACATGTCGAAAGATTGCTTCCAGGAGGAAGACTTCAATTAAATCAACAAAAATAAAACAGCTAACCTCTATGTATTAAATCCTATCTATACTACTTCTAACTACTCTAATCTAGTCCTAGCTATCCTAATCTATCCTGCAGAAGCATAATACAAAGGTTTAAACATCATATATATGTTCGGCAGGAGCATGATAAAGAAGATTAAACATCATGTATAGATTCAAGTCCAAATGAATCAATCACTGAATTCACAGCTGGACAAGATTGTATTAAAGCTAAATTGCAATCCAATCACTCATATAGGAATCCACATTCTTTTATGAAATTAAACTTGCAACTGATGTTTAACTTAGTTTCAAATCAGAGACCATTCACAAGTTAACCATGAAACTGAATCACATTCAATTTAACAAGACTAATAGTGAACTGTAAGTCATCAATATGCATAAATACAAATCACATTTACATTCATGCCAGCAACAACACTTTGATCCAAAACATATAAAAGAACAATTAAATAAGTCTGAAACTAAAGGCCCCTTCTTCCCCAAAACAAACCTCCTTATTCACAATAAAGCAAAACTATTCTTCTCGAAAATCAAAAGCCATTTCTTCTCTTCGGAGGTAATACTTATGCAAACACCCCTGACTCTAGGTCTACCCCGCCTCTTCATCTTCCCACTGTTTCAAATATGCAAATTGAGTACACAAAGATAGGATTGTCAATGTGACCACTGGCACATAGAAAGCATAACGGCCGGATTGATTCCTTTCCTGAAGAAGAGAACATATATTGGTAAAAAGGGTGATTGTATGTTGCCTTGCCATAATGAAGACCGGGACAGCTCTACTCACGGAGTGTACAGGCAACACGTGGGGTTCCAACCCATAACGCTTGCAGCTAGATCGTTAAACACAGCGCTTCTACATACATGGCTCTTTGAATCCCCTCCTGTGTCTTTTACTTCTCACCTGCAAGGATAGCTATCATTAGGTTGATGATTGTGAACATTATAACATAAATATTCACACAGAACATAATGTTATCTTCATTAACATTTTAAAAAACCACGAGAACAAGGGAAAAAAGGATGAACACATAAAACACGGGCAACACATAATCTACCGCTCAATCCATAGGCTTGGCACGACTTTTGAGGGCTTCCTTTAATTTCAATAAGGTAACGGCCCCTTCACGGGTCATAGGACCCATGCCTTCCACCACCCCGATGTGCGATTACACTATCGGGACTCCGTAAATCTCGCCTTTTGCAGTAAGGCCCCATTCCTATGTTATGTCGCGACTTTTGGAAAACATGGGAAAAAACAGAAAATTCCGCCCCGATCACTTAGGCTGGACCTCACACTTTATATAATCGGGCATATAATCGTTGTCGGGTCTAGCTCTAGCCTCTCCGCTAACTTCATGACCCCCAGGCTCCGTTGATATGCGATATGGGATGGGGTTTCTAGACTCGATATATATATATATATATATATATATATATATATATATATATATATATATATCGTGGTTGATAAAACCATCGGGTCCGGCAGATGGAAGCGCTCTATATGTACATGAGCTTTGGGACAAGGCCGATAGCGATAAGCGATTAACATTGAACCTGACATATATATATGACATGCTTAATAGGGTCGGCGGGTCCAATAGATAGAGGCGCGTTGTATATATAGACTTTGGGACAAGGTCGATAGCGATGCGTGATGCGGTGGAGGACTTACTCGCATCGCTCTTATTCATTCATGATAAACTAGCCTTCGTCCTTTGATCAAGGCAAAGTGCGATGAGCGAAAAGGGATGATTCATGTATGCTTTGCGAAGCACTTCAGCCATAAAGAGTTATGAAGGCAAATGAGGTGCGATAGAGGGTTTTGTGTGTTAAGTGCACGAACGACCATAGTAAGGGTTGGAGCGATTATATATGCGGGCCTATTTTACCAGAGACACTTTTGAGGATTGAGAAGGGTCTGACGAGGGAACAAGAGCACAAGTTATAAATAAATCATACTGCAGAAATATTTTCAAGGGGAGGCCTTGACCATTAAGAAATGAAGGGTTAACCCGACATAGAGTTAAAGTTTCTAAGATGAAAGCAGATAATTCGGGGAAGTGAAAAATCCATCTTCAAGGGGACCCATTTAAAATTTGCTATCAGAGCATGTTTTTGTTGGAAATACTGAGAGGGGGGGTGAATCAGTATTTCTTTTTCCCACTATTTTTTTACCAGTTAAAACATATATATTCAGAACACAATATGAACAGCAAGAATAAATGCTTTTATTAATATAACTGTGCAGTAAAATAAATACAATATATAGATGGTCACAATCGGTTGCCAAGCTCCAACTTGGACTTTGGTGAGGCTCCAACCTCGAGAGCACCAACTCTATTTTCCCAAGACACCAATCTTGGACTTAAGAGCACCAGCTCCCAAGGACTTCAATCCTTCCTACTTTTGAGGCACTAACCCCAAGGACTCCAATCCAATCTCACTTCTGAGGTGCCAGCCTCAAGGACTCCCATCCTTCTCACTTTTAAGGCTCCAACCCCAAGGACTCCAATCCTTCTACTCTCAGAACTCTTCTCTGGTGAGTTCTGTCTATTTACAGCTTCACTGTAGTCTCCAAACTACAGTATCAATGACAACCATGTCTTCTTATGGATGAGTCTTCACAGCTCTGCACACTGCCCACGCATAGTCTCCAATAGCCTTTTCTGCTGCTGCTGCCTCTATAACCTCCGCTGCTTCTGCAGCCTCTGCTCCTTTTACTACCTCACACTCTGGTTCTTCACCCCCACAGCAGCTCCAACAGTGTTCAACAGCCGCAACAGTGTTCACTAGCAAATTCAAACAATGCTCCACCACCTCTGCTGCTTCTGCTACCTCATGTTCTGGTTTATTTGCAACAACCATCCCACACATGCAGTCCTCTATTTACTGTTTTATGCATACCTGTCTTTGTCCATTCGTTTCCTCTTTCTCGCTGGCTCTTCGGCTTCCTTCTCGCCTGCTTCAACTTCCTCACTTGTTAGCTTGTTTGTCGTTGTAGCTTCCTCTGTCCATTCGTTTTTCACAGGACACGTTGAATCAATGAGCAAGGATGGAGTCATCCGTAGAGAACACAAGTTCAAAAACTTGTAATAGCGTTGCTTTGCCAATGATAGTGGGCATACACAGGGATGGCATTATTTAACGGACAGCCACGTCCTTATCACAATCATAATCGCCATGATTTGGTCTCCCGCACTATCGGGACTGTTCCTCACAGTATTTTCGCCTCCATACTTAAGAATCGGAGCCACACTTTTATCACCGCTTTTATGTCTATCAAAAGCTTTCCTTAGGCTATGTGCCTTCTATAAACCTTGGACTTACTTAGAATCAGAGCCACCTTTTATCGGTGCTTTATAATCAACCATCGGAAGCCACCAACCGAGCCTTTAATCAACCATCACTGAGCGCTTTAATCAACCCGCCACACTTATAGACATATATGGAATTACCATAAAACCCCTCATGGCCATATATAACCATATAATATCAATACACAGAACTAACATAAAACCCGCTTATAAAGATTTCGGTCCCATATACATTACTACACAGGAACCCATTTAAATCCGCTCAAATGAACATTCGCGGATTTCAAATCTTATCCGCCCGCCTTTATAGTTATCGGCGGGTCCGGATTTCGGCGATCACAATAAATCCCTTTACTCCGACCTCCGATGAGGAGCGGACCCGATGCTCTTTTAGACTCCCTTCTATACTGGTTTCGGGTCCGATGTATATCGGCGCTCGCTTGTCGCTACCTCCGAAATGATACAAGTCCTCCGCGGACCCGATATGCTTTCTATTTTGCTTGATAAGAGTTTCGGCTCCGGATTTCGCTGATGCGATAAGGATTCTCTGCTCCGCGGACCCGATATGCTTTCTATTTTGCTTGATAAGAGTTTCGGCTCCAGATTTCGCTGATGCGATAAGGATTCTCTGCTCCGCGGACCCGATATGCTATGCACCACAGTTTATATTTTATCGCATCCACCTCCACCCAATGGTAATTCGTCGGCGATCGGCGATCGCTCGTCGCAAGTTATATTTGTGTGCATCCGCCGATACAAAACCGGACCCGATCTCCCTTTAGGCTGCTCTCTAATATGACTCCGGCTCCAGATATCGGAGCTCCCCACTTCGCAAGCAATTCTTTATCGGACCGATCTCCCTTTAGGTTGCTCTCTAATATGACTTCGGCTCCGGATATCGGAGCTCTCCACTTCACAGTCCCAAAAGGCTCCACTCCTCCGATCTCCCGATCGCCGATTAGATCGGGACCGTCGATCCGGATTAGTGATCGAACGGCTCACAGCTCATCGCACTATTCCCATGTCTCCTGGACCGTTGATCTGGAAGGCCAAATGGCTCCTGTGTATGCTCTCGTCGTTCTGATGGAAAGTCTGGGCATGTATATATTAGTAGTTCATTTGATCGCCATCAAATGAATTCCTATATGCTCCGATAGCTCCGATAGCTCCTCCGATGGCTCCTCTTGCTCCGATATGCTCCGATATATGTGTATGCTCCCGATATCTATTATCTGCGGCATATATGGCTATGTTACAAGCAACGTTCCTCTTGCTCTGATATGGCTCTCCGATAGTTGTTCTGCTCCCGATAGGCTCCTGATAACTCTGTCTGCTTCCTCTATGGCTCTGATAGCTCTGTTTACTCCTCTGTTGCTCCGATGGCTGTGTCCTCTGCTCTTTCTCTATGCTCTTTTGATCGGTCTCTGTGTGCTCCTCTTCTTTGGCATATATGTGTGACATATACATATATATGGCTCCTCTTGGTTCCTCTTGGTCCATCTGCTCTTCTCGGTCCGTCTCCTCTTGGCTCCTCTTGTTCCATTTGCTCCTCTCTGATATGCCTGTTTTGGAATATGTATATATGTATGTGGCTCCTCCTGCAGCTCCTTTTAGTCATGTCCAATGTGGCTCCTCTGGCTTCTCGTCTCCATCTACTCCTCTGGCTTGGTAGTATCTTTCAAAGACCTCCTTGCATATAATTTTGTTTCCGCATATATATATATATATATGATATATATATATATATATATATATATATATATATATATATATAGCTCGGCTATACTGATGGCCTCCTGTCTCTTCATGAATCTGCTCTGCATCCCCTTGGCTTCATGTCATCCTCTAGTATCCAGAATATTGCCATATTGACATCAATGACAACCTAGTTCAACAATCTCCCCCTTTGTTATTGATGGCAATATTCTTCTTCTCTCCCCCTTTGACATCAATGGCAAAGGAGTGCTCTGGGACTCCCCCTATCAAACTGCTTCTGTTCTTCATGAAGATAGAAGGATTGATGCTTTATCATCTTCATGTCTCAGAACTGCTTTATCATGGCTTCAACAATGCTTCAGGATGCTCTACTTTAATGCTTTCATTCAGATTGCAAATGGCCATACACAGGTGTCCAAGTCTAGGCTTTCATGCTCAATCCATATTGATGTCTCCATAGGCAGAATTGAGAGACCTTCAGAGTTCGAATCAAGATAGAAACTGCTCCTGAGATTGTCTTTCTTCAAATCTGAGTTTATTTGTGTCTTTGTGCTTCCCCTTAAGTTAATGCCATCTAGTATTCAATCATCACTGCATTTGGACAAAAAAAATGTGAGGGGTTGTGCCTTGTTGTTGCTATATTCCTTAAGTGATCTGTATCAGCTTCAATTATGCTTGACTACACAACATTCTCCTTCCTGTGAGCCATCTTTTCCTTCCGTTCTTGTACATATCTCTGCAGATTTAAATATCCAATCTGTGACTGCCTTTTAAATCCAATTGTTGATCTACATCCTTTTACAATGCTTCAATTTGTTATATGCTGCTAGCTGCTCTTACTTCAACCTCCATTCCAGATGTATCTGTTTTTTTGAAGACTGCCTCTATTAGTGTCCAGAATTTATCTGTTCTCACATTAAATTCCTGAGTTAAGACATAAACCTCTGTGATAACAGCACCATGTATGTTTGCCCTATTTCTTTAACAATAGTCCAAAGAATGGTTACAGGATCATATGCTTCAATGGAGTGCTTCAATGGGGCCTATACCATTGATATTTTTAAGGAAGTGGAAGTAGAAGCTGAGGAGATGAAGGGATTCTACTTTGTGAATCTGAGTCACCATAGGTATGACCCCAAGGGGATGGTGGCAGCGCACTGCACGAAGTAATCTCAATTGGTCATACATGCACAAAAAACATTGCCATGAAGACAAATTCAAAAATGGTACAATGCTGCCAGGGAGCTAGGGCTAAATGAGCAACATGAAAAAGAGGATGAGCATGTCGATCAATCACAAGAAAACATAAGCCTACAAGATAGGACAACCTTGCTTAAAAGGAAGAAAGAGAAACAAAAGATAGGGGAAAACAAAAAAAGTATAAAGGCGATGAACTGGAGACCATTTAGATGAGCAAGAGGAAGAGGAAGATAATGAAACCATGGAAGAAATAATTGCAACCCTACTCAGGAAGAAGCAATAATTGAGGAGGAAAGGCAAGAAGAGTCGAAGCAGTCGCAGAAATTAGGAGACTAATAGCATGAGGATATCTAACAGTAGTAGCAGGAAGAAGTCCTACATGGAATTTAAGCATTCATCAATCCTTTCAGACATACTTCCACTACAGAGAACTTACAAGTGATGAAGGGGACAATTACTCAGAATGTGATGGAACCAGTGAGGATTTATACCAAGCTGGTAACTTTTTCAAAGCATATCAAGATGAAGAAGAGCACTCCAATACCAAATGCCCTTGAGTGCCTTCATAGACACGATGAAGAATAGAAAAAGGTGGTCGTAGTGGCTATTGAGTACAAGCTCTGACGCACATACCTTGTGGAGCAATTGCATGTGGATGTTCTTGAATTATCTATTACTAAATTATTAGAATAGGACCATTTTTGTTATGCATATCAAGATAGAATATAGTAGAGTCTAGTAGGGATATGAAAGGTCATTAAGTAGTTCAAGAGTCACCCTCTTTTATATAAATATACCCTCATGACACATTGTAAAGGACTTTTAGCTTTGGACTCATTTTGGTTTTGATAACTTAAGATATTCTATTGAATGCAAGAAGTAATTGTTTAGGATTTCTCTGAGGAAAGGATCTAGGGAGCAGATATTTTAAGATATAGGGAGATAAAAATCATTCTCTATTAAAGGACTAATCAACACTCGCTCTTAACATATTTAAGCTTTTTGGTCCCTAATGATGGGTGGAAAGTCCACCCAAAATGTTAGACGGACTTAATCCTCTACACACTTCGCTTCTAGAAATTATGACAATATGAATAACTGTGGAAATCTACACTCTTTGATATATAGATTCTTAGAGACCAAAACAAACCTATTGGTTATTTAACCTTTGCACTCATAAACAATATTATTGACATTTTGGGAGAGTAATAAGGTTTTTGGCTTCTTCTTTTTTTTTTTAAATTTATTTTTCATTTTTTTTAAGAATTAGGGGCATTGGTAACTTGTTGGGGTTATTTGGGTCAGGCCTAGGTTCAAAGCAGATGGATATCACTATGATCCCTAAGCTAGTGCCTAAAGTCAATAAGACAATGCTTAACATGTAACTTATGACTTAGCAAGGGCTGAGACATCCTTTGTAGTGGAAGAATCTAGCCTTTTAGCCTTATCAAAATGAGCCAACATGTCCCTTTGCAAGAATTGAACCTGGGTGGAGGGGAGAATAAACCATGCTCCCAATCACATGAGTTAGAACTCAAGAAAAGACTAAAAAAAGTTATGTAGGAAAAATTGTTGAGAAAGTTGATGGCATAAATAAGTTAGTTTGTATTTGAAAAATAGTAAAAAACATGTTAATCAATAATAAAATGAAATAATGATTGTTAAAAATGAATGGACATGATGAATATTCGTAAAAAGACGAGCTATGCAAAATGCAGGTGAAAAAAGAAATTATAAATATGACTTTTACAAAATCATTCTTTAAGGTAAAATCAATCTTGTGAAGTATTAGATTCTAAACAACTTAAAAGTGTTAAACAAGTTAAAATATCAAGTTTTAAATAAGTTAAAATTATGGCCAAGTATTAGAAAGCTTATGAAATTGAGAAAAGTAGTTGACACCCCTTTATCCAAAAAAGAAAAGAAGTTATAGTGATTTTGGACTCAAAAAAAATGCCTTAAATCGAAGGGTTCCCATATAACTAAATTTCGCTAAGCACGGTGTTGTCCCCTATCTTTCACAAAGGAGCAAAATGCATGTGCATAGTGTGCAAGATGCACCTTACCACGTAACTTTAGACCTTCAAGTCAATTCTCAGATGCAAGGTGGGTTATCCTTTATATTTTCTGAAGCAAGGTTCCTTACTTATCACCCAAAGACAACTTTTTTGAACATACGAAGCTCAAATTAGATTTATAACAGAGAAAAATAGTGCATGGAATCAATCTCTATCATTGAAATTTAACACACAACAAGGATGTCCAATAGTATTTTGGAGATGAATAAAAAATGGAAAAGGAACAACGTGGTTTAATAGGTTCTAACCATAGAAAGGATCTTTTGAACCATGGTCACTATAATATAGTTTTTTTCTGGCAAATGACTCACAACATTGAACAAATATGAGCAAAGGAGGAGGCACAACTAGTTTTTTTTTACACAATTATCAAATACAAGAGAAACTACTTAAGATAAATATATATCCATTAGTTTATTCAACACCCTATGAGAAAAAATATGAAGGGGAAAATACAAGATACCTTGCTTGAATGTATCATTTACTAGTGGCAACAACCTCGGTTTTGATTTCAAAATGAACCCATAATCTCGTTTATAAAATAGTACCTCCAATGTTGGGCACTATTGAGCCTTAGATTTGGAACAAATATTCTATTTATACAATAAATGCACTAGGGTTTTTGGATTATAAAATAAATGTCTCAAGCCTCATTGCTTCCATGTACAGAGGTTATTACTCAAATAATGGTTATAATGAGAATGAGAATGAGAATGAAAGAAAGAAAAAGTGGGAGGAAAATGCAATAAGTTTATTAGGGGAATTTTGAGGTAAAAAATGGACCTCAAAACAAAAAGTGTACAAACAAAATTAACTTTAAAAGAACAAGATTCAAATAATGGTGTGATCCCCGAGGGTGAATATTTTAGAGGGAAAAGAAGAAAACTACTCCTTTTTTTAATTGTATTTTCAACTTATCTCCTTCTAAGTTCACTCAAGATTCAAGTGTAGACTTTCATTAGATGCTGAATTAAATTTTTCATCTAATGAGTACCCACCTACCTACTTCTGAGTAGACCCACATCGAAAAAATTGAAAAATACATGGAAAAAATGTGTTCAACGTGCTTTTTTCATGTATTTTCCAATTTTTTCGATGTGGGTCTACTAAAATACTCATTAGATGTGGAATTTAATTATACATCCAGTAGGTGTCGACATTTGAAATTTGAATAAACTTACGAGAAGATAAATCGGAAATACAATTAAAAAAAAAAAAAATCTTTTTCTTTTTTTTCTTTTTTTGCTTTAAAAATTCATCTCTCATTTTATTATTTTAACTATTATTTTATTATTTTCCTTAAGAGGCTCATGCTAGACCTCAAAATTCCCCTAATATTTTACAAAACCACGATACACAAGGAAACTCTTAAATTTTTTATGGCCTCTACCCTCTATTTCACCCTCTTTAGTTGTCGAAATAAAGTTCTCAAATAGAAAACCTCTTTTGTAAAAGAGAAAAGCCTCTTTCTTAAAACGTCAAGTAAAAACACACCCAATAATCAATTAGGAAGGCACGTTTTGGGAAACCAATGGGAACCCTTAATTTCCTATTATCCTCTAATTGAATTCTCTAACTTAGGGCTTATTTTGAGTTTTGAGGTTGTCACTCTCTCTTAATCCCATAATATTAGATTCCACTTGGTTCTAACTCAAAGCAATTATTTGTACCAAAGTGGTGATACCTTGATTATTGATATGCTATCTTGCTAGTTGTCTTCTCTTCATTTAGTCTTTCGTATGGTAAACTAGGCCACATGCTTATTCAAAGTACCAATATTTATCTATGCCTTTAGATTATCTTTTCCAAAACCTAAAAGGGGGGCCCAATTACAAAAGAGGGCATTGATTGCAAAATCGAGAGCGATTGGTATTATCAAGGTCAAGTTTGAATAATGGAAAATAAATTTGAAATTTGTACCTATTAGAAAAATGCAAGAAGAGGGGGGGAGCATTTCAAACACATTCAAAGTAGGGTAAAAAGAGGGTCAACTAAGGAGTTGGGCCCAACTGGGGAATCGATCCAAAGGAAAATTTCAAAGAGGTGAATAAGGGTCTGATTTGAATATTGAACATACAATAAATGAAACCAAAGGTGCAATTCAAATAGATGAATAAGGGCCCAATTTGGAAATTGGACCTGATTGTGGAATCAAACTGAAGGCCTAGTTTGAATAAGTGAACAAGGGCCAAATTTCGAAATCAATCCATATCATAAAATCAAACCAAAGGCATAGTTCAAATAAAATTATGCCCTATCGTGGAATTCAACCAAAAGCATAGTTTGAATAGATGAATCGAAGGTCCTAATTTGGAAATTAGGGGAGAAAAAAATTCAAATAAGTTTAAAGGGAGCTTGATTTCATTCGAGAATTAGGAGAAAGCAAAGTTCAAACAAGGAACATAAAAACAACGGTTTCAAACATTCACAATGTATAATGGAATTTGGCTATGTGTGAAAAAACATTGAGTGTTTGAAAACTATGAAGACAATGTTTGATTTTAAATATAATGTGCCATGGAAGTTCAATGGATTCAACAAGATGATAACACATGGAAATTCATAAAATTGCAAACGCCGCCATTAAGCAATCACTTGTAACTAAAACTAGATTATCAATGTGAATATATTTGAAAAACTAAAATTTGGCTCCAAGTGTGGAAGTTTGAGAAATCTAATAACATAGTTATGTGTGGAAGTTTGTCTAAGTCACTTTAAATTAATTAGCTAGAATCCCTTAAGGATTTGCAAAATGTTAAAACTAAATAAGTATGAAAGAGATTGGGAAATAAGGTAATATTATATCATGAAGTTTAAGAAAATTAATTTCCAAATATTCTCAACTCACCTTTCTTCAACTTGCTGAAAAGGAGTGAAGTGTAGGAAAAGTGATAAATTGAGAAAATTTACATGAAAGTCCATGAATATAATTTCCAAGGATTCTCAATGCACCCTTTCCAAACAAGTTGAAAAATTAGTTGAGCACTCACACATAAAGAAATGTGGAGAAATTACATTAAGAAGTCATTATGATGGGGAAAAGGAAAAAAATATCAATGAGGGAATTCCAAATGTGGATAATGCCAATGAGGACACCCAGATTTCCCACAAGTTAAAGAGAAGTGAGCTAGGTGCTTATCATGTGTCACCTTATGCAAAGTGCAAAAAAAATAACTAGATAAAAGATAGAAGTTCACTTAGAGATTCAGCAAACTTTGTACATAAACTAAAGTTTCTTAAACAACTTCTAGGAAATTTATGAAATCCAATTATGCTTGTGGGTGCCAAAAAAGCTCTAGAAGTACATCTCCATATGAAATCAAAGTATGGATCCCAAGAAAGTTGGTAAATTAGAGGTTATTGAAATCCAATTGTGATTCACATGGGAGAAATACAACCTTTTGAAGGCCAAAAAAACTCTGGAAGTACATTTTCATATGAAATTAAAGAATGGAGCCTAAGAAATTTGCCAAGTTCAAGGGCCTTGATAATACAAATGGAATATCTTTTAAGAATAGTGGATGTTACAATTCTAAGAGGAATAGCAATGTTTTCCCAACCATCTCAAGTTTTATTACAAGTGCCCAAAATTGAAAGTTAAGCACAATCTAATAGAGCACCTACAATTTATTGTAGACTTCGATAGCAAGAAAATCCACAAGCAGTAATTCACAACATTTTGGAGGCCATAAATGCTAGTCCAAAAATCCATTCTAAACATAGGAGCAACGTTGGAAATTATTTATAGCTGATAAAATAGTGCATACTTTTCTTCATTAGACCTGCCACCAATGTGATTATGGAATTCACCCAAGTTGGTCTTGTACTAACTTTTGCACACTGGAAGTGTAAAATTAGTTGAGTCACCAAATTATGAAGGATAAAGATGATTGTTGAGGCATTTGTTTTCTACAAGTTGAAGTTTGTTGAAAAGCACATTAGAAGGAGAATACAACCATAGAATCATCTATTAAAAAATACTTTATTTTTCAAAACCCTTGGGAGAATATTGTCTAGAGTCATTTTAACCAATTTTGTTTTTGTCGTGTTTACTTCATGAGATGTTCACAACTTTATAGACAAGGATAAAAAATACATGGAGCCATCCATAAATGGAGATGACCTACAACTTAAGACCAACTAGAAATAACAAATATAGTGGAAATAGATTCCACAAGCATAATTGGCTCAGAGGGAGGAGCTTACATTATTAAACCTACAAGGAAAACAATTATGGGATACTCCAAATCCAAGATGAACATCCTTGAATTAAAGATCAAATCATTCACAATCTTTTTGAAATGTAAAGGCAACTAAACACCATTGAAGGGACATAGGATCATATGTTAATTCATGCATGCAATGGGAGAAATAATAAGCACCAACAAAAGATTGAAGATCATCTTCTCTTCCTTTATTTATTCATCAACAAGGATTTCCTCTTCTATATAAACATCAACCTCCTCCAAATCTATTAGGGACATTCATTTGATGAAAAGAAAGAACACAATAAAGGGAGAAACCATGGAGGAATTTTGAAATCTTAACGATTCTTTGATGCAAATGGTGATTGGACAAGAGGACAAAGCATTGCATCTTGGAATAAAGCACTTTAAACTTAATAGTTTCTCACATAATATGAGGGATAAGATTGTTAGTTGCAACCTATCTGCAAATATATCCCTATGATGAGATATCCAAAGTAGGATAACGAATATTTTTAACAAGGCTCTATTGTAGCAACCACAACAACGTCCTCGTGTTCTTTAAGTGTCACCCATACCTAAGAAAATGAAGGGTCCCACCTACCCCAAAATCTCATCATACCCCTACTAGTATTGATTTTCCCTTCCCTCAATTGAATTCACAGTTCTACCAACCTTGACACCCCTCAAGATAAATTTTGAGCAAGTTTCTAGGATGTTGCTCAACGCAGCGATATAGGGATGGGTTTTGACGAATCCAATGATACATTGTTGGGAACTTGGTCAACCAAATAATATTGTACTCCAATAACTAGTCAATCTAGTGATGTTACACTTAGTGAAAAGGCTTTAACTCAATTTTTGGCCTTGAAAACTTGTTTTTAAAGCAGTATATAGCCCTTATGTTGACCAGCCTAGTGATTCAGTCCTCCAATCTCCTCTAGTTAGCAATAAAACTCTCCAAAAATGACTTGACTTGATTTTTTTATTCTTAAACCTCCTTCCTCAATGTTATATCACTCCAAGCATGGTCATCTCAGCATTATATCACCCTAATGATGATCATCTTAGCACTATATCACCTAAATTATTATTATCCCAGTGCCACATCACTATGACAAGGGTTATATTAGCATTATATCACTGGGATATTGAGTAGCCTAGCGACACAACACTCTAAAGTGACTTAGCAAGATTTTTTGTGAGCCTCCTTGAATCAACACTATATCGCTATTTTAGTGGCCATATCAACCATGTATCATTGGAATGATGGTTATCCCAGTGATACACTTTTTTATGACCCTTGTCATCTACCTCCCTCACACATATCGCACTAGGTCACATCTTTTAAAGGTGTATCATTGGCTTAAGTGACAATGAAATTAAACAACAACAAAAACAAAAAAACTTATTACTTAGATTTTCATGCCCAACTTCAAGTCAAAAAAACTTTATAAAAGGCCCTATATCACTCTTATTCTTCACAAATCTTTAGTTCTTTCTTCCTCCTGTGAGAATTGAAAGCATATATTGGGAAAAACACTCCCTCACTCCTCGTCAACACCAAGTGTCAACCATCTCAGCTTAAGTATGGGTCAAATTATCCCCACTCAGCGTCGAATTTTATCTCATTTGTTTATTTTAAGAATGAAATTATTCAACCTTTTATTGTTCTCGCTCTCAAACAACTCCCTCACTCCTTTATCTCCATCAAATAAGCAAGTATAATGCTCCTTTCAAAGCATATGGTTGCACCATCTCATTTATTATAGATCACTAAGCTTTTCTTGCTCTCCACTTTGCTAATCTCACCAAGTTTCTTCTCAATTGAGACCCAGCTTTCTCCCTAGCAATCAAAGGTTCATTCTTAGGCCATAATTGACTTCTTTAAGCCATTAAAACCCTAAAATACATCAAAGTTTCATACTCCCTGCCATTGTTCCCTTTAACATTTCATCTTCTTTGTCTAAACACATCAAATCACCTAGGGTTTTTTTTCCAAAATATATGCACCATGTTCCATCTTTTTCATTAAAACTTGGCACTAGTCTTAATCACCAACAAACTGGTCACTTCTCCTCAAGATGCAAGAGAATATGAATTTGTTTCACATAAACACTAGTATCATCCTCTCTAACCCAACAAAAGCATCGTTGTGATGCAATATGGAATCATTATGGTCAAGAATGTGATTAGATGAGCTAGATTGCCACTCATAGTCATGCTCTGTGTCACTTTTATCAATATTGCTTTCCCTTCATCACATGTACCTGGAACTTTTATCTTGGTTAAAAAAGAAAAATAATAAGCTAGAAGCAAACACAAACAGCCTAAATCCCAAACCTTAGAGTTCCTTGAATTTAATATTTGAGAGCTAATCTGTATAATGGGTGTTATTTTTTAAGGGTTATGCAAGTAAACTATGTATATATCATAGAAAAGACCATGCAAATCCTTGATGGTTATGACCCCATATGAAGAGCCTCCCACTAACTCACTTGGTCTTGAATTCATGGACACTCCATGCTTCATTCACAAATATATAACATATGCATGTCCAAAGGTGTACTAAATTTTCTAGAGAGACAACCTGCCTCCAAATGGCCCAGAATTAGAAACATATAGGGCTCTAAGAAAATATCGGTGGAATAATATATCAGGTATGCACAAGGGTAATGGAGTGCTCTCATGAGACAAGAGAGCTCCCTAGCTACACATGCCAATACACTTGGGCTCCTGTTAGTTGAATGACATGAAATAAACCAAAGCATAACCTAAAGCCTTGACACTCTTTTGTCTTGAGGATATGACATTCCACATATATGATCCCAACGTTGTAGTGAAAAATCGTTACAATCCATGCAAGTACACGCGGAACTACCAATTAAAGACATGGGTTGAGGAAGAGAACAAAAAAAAAGCTTTAAATTTCTCTAAGGTTATTTTTAGAATAGCCTATAACACTTCTCAAACAAAAAGAAGAAAGTTCAAGCTGAGAAAGAAACCCATAAAATGTCCATTTGCTACACCTCAATAGGAACAACATTCTCTCAAACCATAGAGAGAAATATGAAATACTTCCTCGAATAATTGAAGATGAAAGATGACAATATAGTAGAACTAGAACAACAAGTCAAATTATTAAAGGATGATAAAAGAATGCTTAAGCAGGAGAGAACTAACATGGATGATTACGGGTCTTATGCTTCTGAAGTGCATGAGTCTTACAAGGCCATGTTCGAATAGGTTTACCCATGCCTCCAACAAATCCAAAATATCTCCACCAAGCTACTACTACTCTAAGAATTTGCTAATGAAAGAGGTACTTTACTCCAAGGGGTATGGAATGGTGTGAATCAGCTATAGCAATGGCCCAAGGAATATCCCCAAGCCCCACAAAAAGTCCCTAAAATCAGTGAAGAAGAATTGACATATGATTCCACTGTTGTCAATAAAACCTTGAAGATTCAAGAAAAGTTGGAGAGGGGCATCTCCAAGTTTGTGGCTCAGTACCAACAAAATTATTCCTTAGGTAAGAGGTTAATCAACATGATTAGGTTACTACCTATTGGGGCCCGGGGAGAAGCTAGGTCGAATGAAGATATGCACAGAGAACTAGAAGAAATATTAAATCACAAAGAATTGTATTTTAGTGTCTTCACCAACGAACTCACCAAAGACGATCTCAAGCAACATATCGTGAAACCCTCCAAGCAACAAACAATTATGAATTCTTCCATGGTCTCATCGAAGAAGGATGGAGAAGCTCTTTCCCATCACACATCAAAATACCATGTCATCATGAAAGGGTTGTTTCCCAGTAGGATTAAGATGCTTTCATCATATTATGAGATCTAGGTAGCCTAGCTTACGAAGTTTTGGGGGTCCTAGATGAAGATCCAATCATACTGTAGAAACTATCAGTTGCATTTTCTAGGGGTTAACAAATTATTTTACTTAATTATACTTTAGAACGATGAGAATATGAAAGGTTTAACTACTCAGTGGAAGCCCAAAAATTTTAAGAGGCAATTACCAATGTAGCTTCTAAATGTTGTAAAACTCCTAGTGATGGGGAGTTTTGGATCTTTAGTAAAGTTTTGCAAATTTTTAAAGACGTGATTTGGGAAGCAGGTGCATTTTGTATCTATTGGTTAATAATATTGAGAGGTCTAAGAAGGCCACTGCAAGAATTGACTTAGCATACATTGTGATTTTGTTTCAAACTAATCTCAAGTGGTTTTATTTATGTGTGCGTACCGTGAGATTTATTATAATTAAACATTCAAGTGCCAAGAAAATAACTAATTATTTCTTGATTTAGCAATTGTTGTGTTTATTAGCTCATATCTTCCTTTCCTCATTTATCTTTTAATTTTTTAGTTAGTTTACAATAGTTTCATTTTTGCAAGTAGAAAATTGTTAGTGTAATTCTCACACTTTCCATTGTGGCAATCATTTAATATCTCACAACATCCAAAAAATCAAGCATGGTTATCGTGTACCAAAATCTATATGGATCTCTTACACCAAATGGTGCAAAGTCTAATTGGAACCTCGAACCTAGAGAAAACCCTGGTAATTGTTGCTAGATCATTTATCCCTGTCAACAAGCTCTTTCTTAAAGTAAGTTTAAGAAGTTCCTTAAACAAAAGTGCTTGCCAAAACATTATTATAAACAATATAAATCGAGTTTCATGACCTTTAAAATGTTAAATTTCAATTGGAACTCCGCAGCGACTTTGTGAATACAAGGCAATGAAAATTTCACCAAGATATAAAGTCTCTTAACAATTTATAAGAAGCAAAATAAAACACCAGAGATAAAAACACATCACACAGATTGACATGCTTGTTTACCTAAGAAACCCAAAAGGGAAAATCTGTTATCTTTGTTGTGGTATTTTATTTATTGTTCTTGAGCAATTGGATATATTACAAAGCAATCAGTCTTTGAGAAAGCGTTTTGCTTCTTCTCACTAATCTCAGTTGATACAATTGATCTCGTCTTGCCTGGATCATTGTTTGATCTCGGCCCTCTAGCATACAATTGTTCCCTTGATGAAGCCTTGACTTTCCCTATAAATCCCCTAATCTTGTTCCTTGATCTTTGCGCACTAAGTCCCTATTTCCTACTACACAAGAGGATCCTCAACCCTAATGCAATTTTTCCCCTATTTCCTAACACACAAGTCCCTATTTTCGTATGCACTTGAGGCTCTTATTCTCTTGCACACTTGTGACTTCTTATTTCTTAGGACATAAGCTCTCAAATATGCACTCTCCACAATCAAAGATGATCTCACAAACTCGTAAATTGTCTTGTGATTTCATGTGCCTTCGTCCTCCTCTTTATAGATCCAACTTGAGCATACAAGGGGCCTAGCTCAATTTAGAATTTTGAGTTTCAATAGCGAGTTAACTAAGAGTGATACTCTTTCTCTCTCCAATCAACATTTGGAGTATTAACTTGTTCTTCCTTCAATCAAGATTGAAGACAAACTCGCTCTAACTAAACGTGTAACTGCCACCTCGTTCTATAATCAAACTGATGAAGACTCCACTTAACTGAAGCTCCAACTCTACACATGCCATCTTGATGATTATTCCAGTAAACTGGGAATCAACTCATCCTAACTAAGGTCTAACGCATGGCTTGCACTCATACTAAGAGAAATACAAATCGAGGTCTTCAATGGCTACGGCACAAGCCATAAGACTATTACTCACTACATTTTCAACACTCCCTTTTAGCAAGGGAGGTAAATCTAGAAAAACCTCCTCCACCTGGATTTGTCTCCAACACCACCATGTTATCCATTATTGTAGTTTCTCCCTATGAACTAGAAGACTTCCCTGCTTCCTGCTGCGGAATCTAATCTTAAGACTTGTTCCTTCCAACCATGCTCTTACAATCCTAATCTTGAGCATCTAACAACGTCATATCATACCAGTTGAGGCTCCTGACAGAGCTTGAAGAATCATTCTTCATTGCCACCTACTCCCTCTTAACAATTGACATTATTACTGCATCCAAAATACTGACCTTGTATTTCTCCACATTCCCATCTACTCCATGCTTCACCTTGTACACCGCATCGTGCGCTTACCACTAATTTTCCCTTTAGGTGTGGCACAATCTCCCAGCCATCGTTCTTCATGATGGAGGAATATTCCTCCACCAGGGAATCCTACCAAGCTTTTTGAGACATTCTCCTCACAATAAGAATGCTCTGAGTCTATCAACTCAGACATCAGTGCCATATACTCAGTGTACCTCTATGGATGCTTGCTTTGTCTGAGCATAGAGCTAGGAGTCTCAACTCGCTCCTGGGCCTCTTAATCAACCCACTTGGCTCTCCTCCTCCCTGTGTTGGGAGTCACTAACTCAGTGGTTGACTCCACTCGTCCTAATCTCTTCTCCTGACCCTATGCTAGCTCTTGATCATCCTGTTGTGTGGCTCTCTTGCCACCTGGATGAGACTCAATCTGTCATATTGGTTGAGGCTCCTACTTGGGATCCAGTAGCTCCTCCTCAGGCACTCTAACCTGGTCTCGCTCTAAGGACTCCCTCAAATCTTTTCTCTCCTCAAACATCACTTCTCTACTAAGAACACTTCCTACCTTGATGCTCAAGGTTGTGCCTATCTCAACCTACAGCATGTACAGAGTCTTCATCCTCACACCTATTTACTTCATACATTTAGAAGTTAAGTGCTTGAGGTGAGCCTTACCTCTACTAAAGATGACAGCATAACCCTTATCCTCTAGAGTAGCAACAAAAACAATATTCTTCTTCAGGCCTAGAACATAAAGGACATCTCTGAGATGAAGAGAGCTACTTGACTCCCTCTCAAAACTGACAGTACCAACTCCCCTAATCGCATACTTGTCATCATCTCCTAGCTCAATATGAAATTGCATGTCCTTCTCCTTCATGTGACTGAAATATTCATATCGAAGGATGCTCTTGAATCAATATACCATACGTTGTTGCTTGTTGAGCTTGCCATGCAAGCTATAAATGAGAAATCTTTCTCGAATTGAGAAGAAAATGCATCTACCTTAATGGATGCAACTACATGATCCTTACTAGACTCCTTCTTCCTATTAGGACATTAAATGGCATAATGTTTGAACTCATGGCAATGGAAGCACTTGATTTTTCTCATATCCTTATTCTTCTTCTTCTCACCCTTCTAATTGGACTCGACCTCTCCTTTGCCCTTCTTACCCTTAGATTTTCTACCTTTTCCTACCAGGGAAAAGTTCTCTTCGCCCTTTGTTAGAGCTGATCACCCAACTCTCGTCCCTCTCTAGATTTCTTCTTGAACATATTCTAACCACAACCTTTCCCAAATGGGAATATTCTCTCTTCCACTGATTGCATCCTGTAAATTCTCCCAAGACTTATTTAGTCCCAAAAGTGCAAAACTCACAAGGTCATTGTCTGCTACAGTGGCACCCACTCTACCTAGCTCATCCTAAACCTAATTGAACTTTGAAAGATATGTGTTGATGGATTCTCCTTTGCTCATTTGGATGTTTCTTAGCTTCTCCTTCAGAGCAAGCTTTCTGGCATCACTAGAACATTGATACAAATCTAAGATGGCTTTCCACATCTCATATGTTGTCTTCTTCCCGCGGAGATGAGGGATAATATGGTCTCTCACCCCCTCAAGAATGATCCTCCTTGCCTTGGTGTCATTCTTGTTATGTTAGATCAATTGTTGGGCATCTAGAGGTGGAGTTATTTGTTGCTTCAGAAAATCTAGCACCCCATTATCTTCAAACACCATTGAGATCTGCTCCTTCCATGAGCAGAATTTCGAGGCTCCCCCTAAACTATGATCTTCCCTTAGTTGTAGGAATGCCATACTATTATCCAATCACTGATCTTCAAAACTCTAGCACAAGTCTTCTGCCTGATTTGCACTCTTCACTAGCTTATTAATTTGGTATTGGCCTTTATGTTGATCTCTTCTCTGATACCATATTAAATTTCTGTTGAAACTCAGCAACTACTTAATCAATCACTTAAAACAAGGCAACTGAAAACTGAAACTTAAATTACTTTCACCAAGATACAAGGTCTCTTAACAATTTTTAAGAAACAGAGTAAAATACCAAAGATAAAAACACACCACACAAACTAACAGGCTTGGTTACCCATGAAACCCAAAAGGGAAAATTTGTTATCTTTGTTGTGGTATTTTATTGATTCTTCTTAAGCAATTGGATCTATTACAAAGCAATTTATCTCTGAGAAATCATTTTGCTTCTTTTCACTAATCTCTGCTAATAAAATTGATCTCAGCCTTCTAGCACATAATTGTTCCCCTGCTGAAACCTCAACTTTCCCTTCAAATCCCCCGATCTTGCTTCTTGATCTTTGTGCACTATAGCCCTTATTTCCTTGTGCACTAGGTCCCTATTACCAACTACACAAGAGGCTGCTAAATCCTAGCGCAAATCTACCCCTATTTCCTAGCACAAAAGTCCCTATTTTCTTGCACACTTGAGGCTCCTATTCTCTTATGCACTTGTGACTTCCTATTTCTTAGGACACAAGCTCTCAAATATGCACTCTCCACAATCAAAGATGATCTCACAAACTTGTGAACCATCTTGTGATTTCCTATGTATTCGTCCTCCTCTTTATTGACCCAATTCGAGCATGCAAGGGGCCTAGCTCAATTTAGAAGCTTGAGTTTTGATAACAAGTTAACTAAGTGTGATACTCTTTCTCCCTCCAATCAAAACTTGGAGTATTAACCAATTCTTCCTTCCAACAAGACTGAAGACTAACTCGTTCTAACTAAACTTGTAATTGTCACCTTGTTTTGTAGTCAAACTAATGAAGACTCCACTTAACTGAAGCTCTAACTCTATGCATGTCATCTTGATGATTATTCCAGCAAACTAGAAATAAACTCATCATAACTGAAGTCTAGCTCATGAGCTTGCACTCATACTAAGAGAAAGAAAATTGAGGTCTTCACTGACCAAGGCACAAACCAGAAGACCTTTACTCACTACATTTTCAATATGAAATGAATCAAAGAAAGCTCAAGAGTGTAAGAAAGATTTATAACTCAAAATATATTCCAATCTATGACTAGGATTAAAAACTAAAGTCGAATGTTTTAATGAATGCTCTCAATCATTTATATATGAACCAACTTCCTATTGTAGAACCAAATACCCTTGTCGATGTTGTAGGAAAGACCAAGCATTATGAGGCTTACGTCCAACGTCACCACGACCTCCCAAAAGAAGTTGAAAGACAATCAAGTAGGTGGTCCAACCATGTCATTCCAACATAAGTAAAAATGATACAATCTTTTAACATTTCTAAATAGGAAAGATGGAGCATGCTCACTTGTATGCTCAAACCACTACATCTAAGATTTATAAGAGAATGGAAAATGTGGTTTGTTTTTCGCTAAATGACATGGGACGGTATTTTTGTGAATGTTCTAGGAAGGGGTGGAACTATAAATGTCGATCAAATAAACATCATGGGGGTGTAATACAACTACCAACTTAACAAGAACTTGATCAAGTTATTGTTTTTTTAGAGGTCGCATCTAGTGTCGCTTTGTATGCTCATTTTGAAAAGTGGTGATGTAACATTCCAACATTTTTAAAATTCCAACATTTTTCAACTGTGGCATTAAAAAGCAAATAGCTTGACTACAAAAGACAAAAAAAAAAACACATTGAAATGCATCATTCATTTTTCAACCATAGCATTAAAAACCAAATGTTATGACTACAACAGGCATGAAAAACATGTTGAAATGCAAAAAAGGTTATGTAACATCACTCTTTCTTCATTTCGGTGTTAAAATTCCAACATTTTCAATCATGGTATTAAAAACTAAATATTATGACTATAAAAGACATGAAAAAATAAAACACTAAAATGTAAGTGGTGATAATGGTGGTGATACAACATCATCCTCTTCTAGTGTTAAATTCCAACATTTTTCAACTATGGAATTAAAGAGAAAATACTACAAAAAAACCTTAAAAATCAACACCTAAAATATGTTTACTTTTCTTTTTTTAATTATTTTTTTCAAGGTTTGCTTTTTAAATGTTTTTCAAATTTGTTTAATTTATTTTTTTAGGTTAAAATTACAAATTAATTGGCATTATGGTCTTGACTATAGAGCCTTTAAAAATAAAATAAACATAGAATCGTTTTTAAATCTAAAAAAGGACATTACACTATTTTTTTTTAAATTATTAATGAATTTATTTTATTACATTAAAAAAATAAACAAAAGATTATATAGAAAATTTTTAATTGGCAAAAAAGAACACCCCATTTTAAAAAAATAAAAATAAAAAATAAAGTAAATGAAACATATGATTTTTCTTAAAAATTAAGAGGGAAAATACCATGAAGCATAGAGCAAACAGTAACAGGGTGTTTTGTTAAGGCATTCTGTGGTGAAAAAACCATTAATTTGAAACTTTGTGGGCAAAAATTCAACCATGGTAAGGGTCTATGTGACCTAAGCTGAGTGTGATCCCCAAATGATTTTGATGACTTCAAAAGCCTTGGATCAAAACTACTCAAACAAAAAATTAAGCATGTCAGTGATCTCAAGACTCATATTACTTAGCAAACAAAGAAAATTAAGCATGTCAGTGATCTCAAGACTCATATTACTTAGCAAACAAAGAAACAAGAAAACCAAAAAAAAAACAACAACAACCACAATATTAAAATACAAATTTAAATAAATAAAAATAAACAAACTTTTACTTTTCTTTCTTATAACTTTTTAAGTTTTTATTCTTCAATGTTTTTTAAATTAGCTAGCTTTTATTCTTTTAATAATTTTTTAAATTTTGTTTATTTAATTTTTCATATTTTTTTATTATTAATTTTTTAATAATTATTTTAAATTTAATGCATTTTAGTTTTATTTTAATTTTGTTTTAAAAAAATATAAATTACTGAAAAAATGAATTTTTAAATTATTTAAATTGATTTTTCTTTTAAAAAATTGAATTTCTTTTTTTTAATTAAAAAATTTACATTGCATGGTTGGTTTTTCAAAGGATGTTTTGTATGATTTTGTTCACTAATGACTTTTTTATATCTTTTTATACACCATATTTTAAAAAAAAATTGTAATTTAATGTCGCATTGAAAAAGGATGAAGTCGTCTCATGCTAAAATTGCTCTTTCTCGGACCTCTCTGATTTAAGTATTCATTTAAAAAAAAATATTATAATTATAATATTTTATGTTGTGGTTGAAAAATGTTTGGAGTTTCACACCAAAAAATGAGGAGTACAACGTCACCACTTTTATGTCATGGTGTTTTTTATGTTATTCATACTTTGGTTTTTAATACAATGATTGGAAAATTATTTAAATTTTAACTCTGAAATATATATATATAGCATCACCATTTTTGAATTTTGGGGTGTTTTTTTGTCAAAATGGATTTTTAGGGCAATAGTTCTCATTTGAGATCATAATTCTCATAATATTTGTAACTTTGTTGTGTAGCTAATCTCTTAGAATATATTTTTCATTGAAACATAGACAAATAGACCATAATCCTACAATGGTTGAAAATAAAGAATAAAGGAAGGATCAATTTGCAATATGAAATTGTGTTGATCAATCTAAGATATAGTCATAATTTTGGAATATCATGTGTAATTGTTAATTGTTGGTTTAGTGCAAACAAGTTGAAGGCATAATAGGTATTAAAGATGCTAGAAGATATCAAAAAGATAATTAGAAAGCCAGTGCCAATTTGTGCAAAGGGAATAGGTGGGATTCCCAATCATGTATGTATACATATCTTACCAATGGATTCATATACTGCCCTCATTTAACTAAATAGCTTCTTACCTCGAGAAGCCAAGATCAATTGTTATAGACACGCTAAGGGTAACCAACAAATGTTTAGAGATTATAAGATATAACTCAATGTGCTATGAATACCTTGATAATGAAGGGTGAACAAGAAATACCTGAAGATGATATGATATATCTCCCTTTGATAGATATTTTCCATGTAGGTGAAGAGATGCTCACGGAAATATTGCATGTGTTATTTTGTACATGTCATAGACCCTTCAAGCAATAAAGACCCCAATCTTGAAAACTAACTAATCCATCATTCAGGATACTCGAATGTGTTTCGTGTTTCCTAATGTGTCGTTCGGAATTATCCTGAAGTGAAATTGTGTCAAAGGTCAATCATTTTACTTCTTACGGAATGGGATTTCGAAAACGACAGTGCAAATACCAGAATTTTTAAACAAAGGCTACATGAAGACTTACGTTCCACATTAACCATGTTAAAAGACTCCCTGGGAAATGAGTATGTTGGAGGTTGTGGAAATAAAAATATAAATATAAATATTTATAAGATAAAAATAAAACATGTGATGGGCACTATGAATTTGTGATGATGTCATTTCATATCATTGTTGAACAATTTGTAAACGGATTCATTCTCCATTTCTTAAATGACATTTCGATCTATACTACATGTAAGAAAAGCATGAAAAGCACTTGTAATTTGGTAGAAAGTTTAAGAGATCACAAGTTGTCCAAATGTGGGTTTTGTCCAAATCAAGTCCAATATTTGAGACACATTATTTAGTTGGTCCTTAGAAGGCTCAAGCTTTGTCGAGATGGTTACTCCCAGGAATGCTCCCATTGTTAGATCTTTCATGAACCTTGTAAGCTACTACAAAAGACATAACAAATGACTTTCCAAAGTAGTTATCATCACTTGGAAGTTTGACTTAACACCTGAATGTGTGGAGGTTTTAGCTTAAGAAGTTGTTCGTTAGTATTACCCTAAAGGTTCCAAATCCATATAAAGATCTTATTGTACATATAGATGGATGCATTGATGGTACCAAAGGGATTCTAATGTAAGCACGCCATGTTAGCTATTATGAGTCCAAAAATCTCAATGGACCATGGACTAAATTATTCTACTCATGACTTGGAGTTTATAGTTGTTCCTGCCTTGAAGAATGTGGAGACAATATCCTTTGGACAAAAGATTTAAATTGGGTAATGAATATGACAAGCTCAAATATTTGTTCACTCATCGACACGTAAGGCAAGACAATGAAAATAAATTGAATTTATTTGAGTGTAACTTTGAAATCGAACATGTCAATGGTGATGAGGACAAAGTGGTTCATGCACTTAGCATAATAAGACATGCAACTACCATAAGCTTGTGTGAAATTGAATTGGAAAAACAAATACTTGAGAGATGTTGTACATGATGAGTACTTCCCTACAGTCATGGAAGAAATTCTACATGCCAGAAATTATATGCAATAGAATTACGAAGACTTGAATTTAGAATAAGACTTCTTCAAGTTTGCGGGAAAAATTAATGTGCCTACCAATGTAGAGATGAGGCAACTTGATTTGAAAGAAGTTTATGATGCACCTTATATACATTGTCCTAGATATCAAAAGAGTATAACATTGAGGAAGCAATGAATATACCAAAAATGAGGGAAGATGTCACGGACTATGTTGCCTAGGGTTTGGAAAGTCGGGAGGTGAGGATGAAACATCATTATCCCATTGAATTGCTGTAGCGATTTGTTATGAATAAATATATACGAAATAATGTAAAATAATGTAAATGATAATAATCATAAATAATGATTAGTTAATTAGTAATTAGGTTGAAGAGTCATGTCTAAATGAGACATGACTCTCCATGAAGAGACACTTGCTTGGTATATAAGCAAGCCTCTCATTCTTATTGTATCAATCATTCTTATTCATATATTTAATATATAATATGTGTATCATCATGGATAGCTTTATACTCCAAATATTTTGGAGTAATTAATTTGAAGAAGGAATTTTGTTCGCTTCACGATTGCTCATTTTAAAATGAATACAAATATATTTTTATGGATCTCGTTATAGGTTTTCCCAACACAAGTAGGAAGTATCACCCCATCATGTTGTTCATGGAAGGACTTGCCACTTCTATCCCCACATGAACTACACACAAGGCTTCAAATATTGGCAAGATCTTTATAAAGGAGATAGTTCAATTGCATGGTTTGTTTACGAATATTTTCTGACAGATACAAAGAGAGCTGAAGTGTATGGTGTTTAAGAAGATTGTTCTGATAGAGATACAAAGATAGTTGAATTGTATAGAGTATCTAATGAGATCTGACCATTGAATTGTATGGTGTCTCTAAGATGATTTCCCGGTTAGAGATATTAAGTTTATTTCCAACTCTTGGGAATGGGTTTCAAGCTATGGACACCCAACTAAAATTTGGTACAATTTATTATCTGTAATCTAATGAGAAAACTAGAAGAGTGAAGCAAGCTCTTAACCAGGTTGTAAATGTATGTCATGGACACATAATCCAGGTAGAAGGAATACATATATCTCATTGACTTTACTTGTAAAATATTTTCCATACATAACTTGGCATGATCCCATTCAAATCACTTTATGGGATAAGGTTTGTTTGACACTCCACCGAGTTGGAATGACTCTAGAATCAGTTGGGCCAAATAGATCAAGAGGCATGGGGGAAATTGTTGTGAGGATTAGGAATCATTTGAAGGCAGTTGAAGGCCATCAAAAGAGTTATGTAGATGAATACATAATTCAGAATAATTTTGCAGTTGGAGAGTGTCTTCTTGAGGATTTAGCTTGGCATGATCCCATTCAAATCACTTTATGGGATAAGGTTTGTTTGACACTCCACCGAGTTGGAATGACTCTAGAATCAGTTGGGCCAAATAGATTAAGAGGCATGGGGGAAATTGTTGTGAGGATTAGGAATCATTTGAAGGCAGTTGAAGGCCATCAAAAGAGTTATGTAGATGAATACATAATTCAGAATAATTTTGCAGTTGGAGAGTGTCTTCTTGAGGATTTAGCCTAAAAAGAGTTCCTAGAAGCTTGGGATTTACTCAGATTTCACCTAGACATTGTGGAAAAATTCAGAGCTCAGAGAGGATTATGTTCTTTGCATCTAGGTTTGCATTACCACCTATTGTTAGCATGCATGTTTTTCATATTTCTTTATTTAGAGAAATGTGTAAACAATCTAAATCACATTCTTGATTGAGCTTTGATTCAGGTCTAATTGGAAGGAGAAATTCAGACAAAGCCAATACACATGCTCCACAGGAAGGTCATAATAATCTACGATCAAGCCATCAACCAATCATATTGTTAACAAACTGATTTATATCTATAAACCCGTATGTTATAATCAGTATTTGGTTTGTCAAATGGAAGCATAAAGGTTAGGATATATACTAAGTTACTAACCAAGTCATAGCAGTGTCACAGGAATTGCAAACCTGACCAGGGTCAATTAAAAATCCAAGTTTAGGTTTAGATTCCTAGGTGCAGCCCTGGAAAGTGCATTTGAGACTTGTGCTTAGATGAGTGCACCAATGTGGACATTTATAAGCTTTCCAGTTTGGTCAAGACAAGCTAAATACCAAGCAAAAGCAACATTCTATAGACAGATCCATGAACAGCAGAAAGGAGAAAATTTTGCATATTGTTGAATTTCAAAACAAGATTCTTAATGACCAGCTTTCTACTCTCGTATTTTAGACAAATATGGTTAAATTTCGATATACCTGCTGCATGGACACCTGAAAAAACACACATACATAAAGTTGAACCAGTCTGTAGCTACCTACAACAGCATCTGTGAATCAAATTAGTCCAGCAGGCTGTTATCTATCAAAATAATGGAGAGATCAATGTATCTCTATCATCACTGAAGAAAGACCCTTTTCAGGCTTCCTGTCATTTGACACGGATACTGGAAATAATTTTCTATGCTCCATTTATAAAATATGCATTGTAGCCAAGAATGGTATCACTAACAGCACGTGCATTGAAATCCTGGATAATGAATATATATGATACGATTGATGTTCTTCACAACCTGTTGCAAGCATATTTATACAACACCAGGGATATTTTATATGCAATATGCACATTTGATGAATAATCTATGGTAAATGCTATGACCTATATTTGTATTCATAATAAATGATAATAATGATATGAAATGATATTAAATTATATCAGTTTTAAAGTAAAACATTCCATGATTAAGCCATAATCAAATCGAATACAATTTATTGATGCAGATTAAAAAGAAAGAATAGTCAAGCATATGAAAGCCGCTGGTGGAAGACAACTACAGATAGGTGAGAGAACTCTATTGCACTAGATCGTTAGCATCCATTAGCAGTGGGATTGCATGAGGTACACAGTTTAAGATGGATGAGTCGTACTGAATTTTAACATGAAATCTCAACCGATACCAGATACTGTAGTAATGCATAACTCTTAACATTTTCATCCTCGAAACAAAGTAATTGGGAATTTGTAGCTGTTTTCATAACGTGAAGGCAGCCTGGTTTAAAGATGGGAGGATAAAAATTTATTTGTTGTCACACAAGCAACTCCTAAATGGACTCGTCATAAAGCATCTCTTGCAGATTTCAGAAGGTGCTATGAAAACGTGTCTTACCTAACTCCTAAGGTAAACTATGGGATACCAATAAATTATAATACTCACTAAATCTTCCAGAGAAATCTTACTGAAACCTACACAACCAAAACTTAATGTCATGATATTCTTTGCAAAGATCATTGGAAGAAGAGCCATAGAGTACACCAAAAGGGTGTCTCAATGCATCTGTAAGCACTATCATCACAAAGAAAACCAATGAATTTGCCAAAAGTGTATTTCGAGAAAAGCCACTCTCTCTCTCTCTCTTTATAAATATCAACAGTTTGTCTGTTGATCCCAGTGATAACCACTCCCCTCAGAAATGGGATGAGACAATTCCATATTATAATTTTCTTCACTTAGCATAAGCAATGAATCTAAATCAGGTCGTGGGAACAATAGTTTCAACCGAAAAGCATCAACACCATTCAAGTAATATCTAAAGAGCCTTTTTACACGGATAAATCCCAAATTTCCATATAATGCAAGGGCTCCCTTGTTTGTAACTTCTGCCTCCAGTGCTACCTGTGCAAACCAGAATGTCAATGCAGTCTGCTAAGATGGAAAATATTCGTATGGATCATTTGTGATGAAACAAACCATAAAGGAAAATCCTTGCAGATTTCAAAATACGTATGTTGCCATTATATATTCCAAAAGTAATTGTTGCCAACCTTAATCCACATACAACCATTTCTAAGTGACTAGATATGTCAACTAACACGGTGAATGGGTGGGTTCAGAATCACCATCTTTTCAATTCTAGGAAGCAAGCAGCATATATATTTTTATTTATATTCAAGTATCAATGTTAAATATTCATAGATGTGAGAATTTTTTATGCCATTTCTTTCATAAACAGTATATCCAATTTCATCTTTTTTTTTCTGAAATTTTTTCATGTTTTCGGTTTTTATAATCTTTTTTGTCATTTGTACTCAAGAATAGGTCGTGTGCCACTAACAAAAAAAATTCAAAATCAAATTTTGAGGCCAGAAACACCTCATCTGCACAATAAACTGTCAAGGAACACACAGGAAACATGTCACTAAAATTTTCATACAGCAAGCAACTTGGAGACATTTTTAGTGGTCTTTCCAAGGGTTTTGTACCAGTTCCCTGGAAAAGAAGGGGGTGGAGCATAGGAAACCAACCATTGTCACAGGAAAAGAACAGATGGCTTGGTTTTATCAACAAGGAAACTTTCTTTAATGGACTGGCAAATCATTCCAAATCTTTTCTAGCTCAAGGAACTTGCTGAAAATCTAATGTCTGTTGACAGGTGAACGAAAAACAAAAATAAATAAATAACCATATAAGGCTCCAATGTAACCATATAAGCCCAATTTCAAACATACATATTTGCATGTACACAGAAGCCTCTGCCTAAGGAGGGGTCAAATAATTTTTAAAAAATATGAATTTATGCAGTGCACGTATTCATAAAACCAGTTCACTAAAACAGTTATCTAACATGTCAAAACCCTAAGCAGGCCATTGCCTTCATGAATTTGCATTTTCCTGGTAAGTTCATAGAAAAACTGAATAAATGGACATGAGTAGAAAAGTTAGGTCGTATTTGGGATGTAAATACTGTGAGATCCATGCAAACACTATTTGAAACACATCTGTTATGATTTGTTTTAACTTTTAAGCCTAGATTGTTTTTTCCTAGAAGTTAATATGATGCTTGTGTCTGTTTCTAACTATGATGCAACCGAAAAAGATTTTAGTCATCCTTTTAGAAACATGTTCATAAATGTTAACATCACTATCAGGTGTCATGATATTTTTATATTGACTGCTTATCATCAACCTGATTTTTATTACACTTGAGGTCTTGGAAGACACTAACCCAGGTTCCAGTAATGACAACTTTGTAAGGAAGAGGCAAAAAAGACAAAACATGAAGTGCTGACCTGTTATTGATACTATTTGTATGCATGGATGACAGTGAGAATTCATGGTTCCTTGAATATTCTTTCCATCCAAAGTTTTGAATGTGGATTTGCTTAGGATAACTGTTGCATAAAAGGCCTAATGATGGTACTGTCTGTCAACCTTGGTCATGTGATCAACAATATCGTACACTATTTAGGTTACACTTTGGCCTACTATAACCTTTTGTACATATGCACAACTAAAGAAAGAGTTTTGCCTACTATTATATTAGTATGGAATGAAACACTACAGCATATTGATGTGCAATAACTTTGTAGTTCCATTTCATGATAGATTTTACTTGATGTTGAAAAAA